>CM055104.1:35436380-36036380 GCA_029204225.1 Diphasiastrum complanatum
AAACCAGTCTCCCACGAAAGGGGAGGATGAGTATGCATATTGGCAAAAATACTCATTCTCTCCTTGAATTATCGGAGAGACAAGGAGTTAGAATTGATTGGGCTGATGGTGAGGTAAGGCGAAAAAACAAATTTGAACTTTATATTTGCATTTGTCCAGTCTCTCACTGTTGCCACAATATTTCTCTCCAATCATAAACTCATCATTGTCTCATGCTTGTCATGTGCAGTCACGGCAATCCCAACTTCAGAAACATGAAGCAAAGTTGGGTGACAGTTGCCAAAAGTTCGAAAGTGGACTCAACAAGATCTACTTAGAATTATATATATATATATATATATATATATATATATATATATATATATATATATATATATATATATATATATATATATATATATATATATTATATATATATATATATATATATTAGAGAGAGATTCTAAGGGTGTTGTTAACCCACTCTACTCTCCCTATGTCACACCTAGGGAGAGTAGGGTGGATTAACTGTTGAATTTTCACACGTGTGGATTGTCCACTACATGTACTTGTGATCTCCTAAGGTGTGTAGATGCACCAAGATCAAGACTAGATTGAGATTCAAGATCAATCTTAGATCCTGAGTACAATGATACTAGTAGGTCCACGAGCTACCACTATGCTTAACTATGATTGGACCATATTTTGTCACCTCTTGATCCTATTGGATCATTGATCCATGCACCTCTTAATTCTATTGGACTATATTCAAGCACACCTCAATTTCCTATTGGACCTCACAAGGTTCCACCTCTAAATCCTATTGGACCTCTTGGAATTCATCAAACAAAAGCTTTACACTTGTCTACACTCTAATTGGCATGTGTTTAGCCTGTTACTCTATTTTGGCTCAGTAGTGGCATTACAAGTGAAAATGCATAATTTGCCATCTATGCCAAATTTATTCCTATCAACATCCTACACCTAGATGCTTGATGTAAAAAACATAAGACCCCTATATCTAACATAGATAATCTTTTTCAATTCTTCACACTCCTCCTAAAAAATTATCTATGAGGATTTGAGCATTGATCTTGATATAACTCCAAGATTAGATCTATGCTTGATGAAAGCACTTTTGCTCAAAGGCTTGGTGAGTAGATCGACAATACAAGAGGACGAGTTGACATGCTCCAAATAGATTTCTCCTCCAATAAGCTTTTCTCTCACAAAATGGTGTGCCACTTCTATGTGCTTGCTTCTTGCATGAAATATGGGATTATTGGCAAGAGCTTGGGCCGAGATGTTATCACACTTGATCATTGGTAGATCATCCTCCTTGATGCACTTTAGCTCCACTAATAAGCTCTTGATCCAAAGCACTTCTTTGGTAGTTGTAGTGAGTGCTTTGCACTCGACCTCACATGAAGAGAGAGATATAGTATCTTGCTTTTTGGAAAGCCAAGATATTAGATTGCCTCCAAGAAAGATAGTGTATGCACCAATAGACTTTCGATCCAACTTGTCACTTGCAAAGTCCAAATCCGAGTAGCCAATAATGGATAGGTCTTCACTTTTATAGAGTAGACCATAATCACAAGATGAAGATACATATCTTAGAATCCTCTTGGCCATCTTCCAATGATGGATCTTAGGATCTTGCATAAATTGACTCAATTTGTACACACAAAAACTTAGATCGGGCCTAGAAATGGTAAGCCAAATTAAGGAGCCTACAAGACTCCTAAAAAGTGTGATGTCCTCAAAGGATCTTTCATCACCTTTATTAGGATCTTTTACAATTTGCTCCATTATAGTATCTGTGCTCTTAGAATTTTCCATATGGAATTTTTTCAACATAGAGTGAGCATATCTAGATTGGCATATAAAAGACATGATTTTCATAAAAATCAATTTCTAGGCCTAGGATGTAATGCATCTCTCCTAGATCTTGCATTTTAAACTCACATCCAAGTGCTAGCTTGGTTTCATCAACTAGTTTGATACAACTTCCACAAAGAATAATGTCATCAACATAAATTAGAAGAATGACAATATTGCTATCAACAAACTTTAGATACATGGAAGGATCATAGTCACTAAGAGTAAATCCTAGTGAGATAAGAAAAGAGTTAAGTCTTGAATACCATGATCTTGGTACTTGCTTGAGTCCATAAAGACTTTTGAAGAGCAAGCACACTTTGGACTCATCCTTGATGAATCCTTGAGGTTGTTCCATATAGATCTCCTCCTCAAGATAACCATTTAGAAAAGCATTGGATACATCTAATTGGAACACCTTCCACTTGAAAAAACAAGCAAGAGAAATAAGAATTCTTATTGTCACCATCTTTGCAACGGGTGCAAAGGTCTCCTCATAATCAAGACCATGGATTTGAGCAAATCCTTTGGCACATAATCTTGCTTTATGCTTGTTGATGGTGCCATCATGATTGAACTTGATCCGAAATACCCACTTGCAACCAATCACATGCTTGTTGGATGGAGGATCCACAAGCTCCCAAGTATTGTTGGTGATCAATGCATCATACTCTTGCTTCATGGCATCATACCACTCCTTGGTATTGAGTGCCTCTTGTACATTCTTTGGCTCTTCATGATAGACATAAAAAACATAATTAGTGGAAACTCTTAGGCTTGGATCTATCTCTCATGGATCTTCTTGGTGAGAAAATCCGAGGAGAGTCTTCTTCAAATCTCGACCCCATCACATCATGATTGTCTTCAAGATCAATAATTGATGATGCATCCATAGATTTCTTAATCTTGGCCTCTTCAAAAGATGACTGTTGATCTTCATGAAAGACAACATCTCTACTTTCAATAACTTGAGAAGTAGAGAGTATAAAGACTCTATAGGCCTTCTTGGTGGATGAGTATCCAACCATGATCCCTTTGCATGCACTAGGATCTTCCTTCTTCCTTGTTTCCAAGGGAATATGGACAAAACATAAGCATCCAAAAACTCTAAGGTGATCAACCTTAGGCTTCTTCAAGAATAAGATTTCATATGGTGACTTTCCTCCAATAGCAGTTGATGAGAAATGCACATCCGAGTGGATTAACTCCAAAGGATGCTTGCTTTTGATAGAAGATCTTGTAAATGGCTTTTTGTGAGATTTAGCAATAGCACAAGCCTCACAAGGCTTGATCTTCTTGGAGAGTGACTTTGGCAAGCCAATAGCTTTGGCTTCTTTGATCATAGAGAGCATGGATTTATAGTTGGGACGTCCCAACCTCCTATGCCATAATTCCTCCATAGAGAGCTTGTTCACAAGAGCAACATTACAAGCATTCACATACTCATTTAGATCTAGTTTATAGATGCCACCAAATCTAGATCCTAATGCAAGTATCTCATCATTCTTCTTCATAGTGCAAGTATCAACATTGAATTTTACATCAAGGCCATTATCAAGCAATTGGCCAACACTAATAAGATTCTTGGTAAGCTTAGGTACATAAAGAACTCTAGAGAGAGAAAGAACTTTAGAGGATGCAAGCTTCAAGGGAATGTTCCCTATGCCTTCAATAGGACATTCAAAATCATTTGCAGTGTATATTGATTTCTTGACTCCATCATAAGGTGAAATAGAAGAGAAAGAGTCCTTGGAGCTACACATATGTGAAGAGGCTCCACTATCAATATACCATAGGCCGTCCTTCTTGAAAGGAGTAGATGAGAAACTAGAGACCATAAGAGATCCCTCTCCATCACTTGCAATAGTGTCTTCCTTCTCATTGGTAATATTGGCTTGCTTGAGTTGATTCTTCTTTTTTGAAGCAATTGGTGGCATAATGACTTTTCTTGCCACAATAAAAGCACTTGATCTTCTTCTTCTTGAGCTTGGATGATGAAGCATTAGAGGAATCATCTTCCTCCTCATCTTCGTCTTTGGATTTGACTTTGTCCTTGCTTGAGGATTGTTGATGTTGGTTCTTGCTCCTCCCTTTGTGCTTATCCTTGGCAAAGAGAGCTTTGCCATCATTATGAGTGAGAGAAAGCTTGTCCATCCTCAAGAGCTTGTACTCTTGTCTTGATTCTTCAGAAATTAGCACACTTTGGAGAGCCTCTAAACCTGGTAGCTCCTCTTTAATGGCATAGGATTGGACAAGGTTATCAAATTCACTTCTCAAGCCATTGAGAATGACTTGGACTAGCTCATTTTGATTGATGGAATCACCAATGCAAGCAAGCTCTCTATGAATATCTTTTACTCTCAAAACATAACTAGATGCACTCTCATCACTCTTTGGCTACTTTGAAAGATTTGATTTCTAAGAGTGAGGAGCCTAGAGTGTTCTTAGCCTCATAGATAGTCTTGAGACAATCCCAAGCTTCTTTGGCTGTTGTACAAGTACCTATCTCCCTCAAAATCTCATTAGAGACATTCATCTTAATGTAGTGGAGAGCCATCCTAGCTCTTTTTTTGTATTTTTGAACCTCTTGAAGAACTTGTGGTTCTTCTTCAAGGCCAAGAACTATGTCCATCACGTCTTGAAGGATCAAGATGGACTCCATCCTCATTTTCCAAATTGAATAATTTGAAGTGGTCAATCTTTCAATTGGTTCCAACAAGGATGAACCCATTGAAGACATTTGAAGTGAAGAAAACTCAAATGATGAACAATAAATGTTGCTACACACCCTCAATAGGATCCAATAATTGAGTACAATCTCCTCCTATGAAAGAGCTTGCAACTATTTGTGAATTGATTCTCACTAGCTACTCAAATCTCTCTAAAACAAGATCTATTTCACATCAAATGATGGAGTATAGGCAAATTTAGGATCTAACACTCTTAGCACGTGTGAAATACACTAAGAAACCAAATTTGACTCAAATACAATGATATTGCATGAAACAAAATGGCTAAGATCTCAGAATAGTGCCTAGATCACATATAGATGAGATTGGCAAGCTTACAACTGTGATTTTAGATCAACCAAGCAATCTCTTGACCAAACCAAATGTGTCCACCCAGGTTTAGGTGCCCTACCTAACCCTCTTCAAAAGCTTATAGCTTTTGATTGGCTCAACCAAATGGAATGAAATGATTGCAATAGAAACTAGACAAAAATAGCTTCAAAACAAGCTATCAAGCAAGATAAATGGATCAAACATGAGAGAGAACTTCCAAACTGAAATTGGATGTTCCTCACATGTGTTTGAGCACCTGATTCCGTACAGTACCAAATCAGACCCAATCAATGTCCTTTTGATCTCTTTTGATCCAAGATTGAACAAGATAGCTAGGAAAATGGGCCTTGACAATTTCTAGCTCAAGATTGATGAAAATTTTTCACTTAGATGGATCAAAATGCATGGTAACCTTAGGGAGGCTCTGATACCATGTTGAATTTCACATGTGTGGACTGTCCACTACCTGTACTTGTGATCTCGTAAGGTGTGTAGATGCACCAAGATCAAGACTAGATTGAGATTCAAGATCAATCTTAGATCCTATGGCAAAAACACACTACTACATGCATTCAATTACTTCCAACTCACACTCGCACGTGTGGGAAGTATTCAAAAAATAATCTAAGTAAAACAAGCTACTCTCCTTGGGTAGAGAGATGAAATGCATCATGAGCTCTCGGGTAGAGAGAGAAAGCTAGAAATCCAATAAATCACAAAATCCATAAAATCACCAAATCAATTAGATTCAAAATGAGGAGTACAATGATACTAGTAGGTCCACAAGCTACCACTATGCTTAGCTATGATTGGACCATATTTTGTCACCTCTTGATCCTATTGGATCATTGATCCATGCACCTCTTAATTCTATTGGACTATATTCAAGCACACCTCAATTTCCTATTGGACCTCACAAGGTTCCACCTCTAAATCCTATTGGACCTCTTGGAATTCATCAAACAAAAGCTTTACACTTGTCTACACTCTAATTGGCATGTGTTTAGCCTCTTATTCTATTTTGGCTCAATAGTGGCATTACAAGTGGAAATGCATAATTTGCCATCTATGCCAAATTTATTCCTATCAACATCCTACACCTAGATGCTTGATGTAAAAAACATAAGACCCCTATATCTAACATAGATAATCTTTTTCAATTCTTCACATTAACAACACCATTACACACACTTTTTTTTTTTCTCTCTCTCTCTCTCCCCCATGGGCAGCATAGCCATTGCTGCTCGTCGCCTCTCATGTCCCTGTTCTCTCGCTCTCCAGGTAGCCCACCGCCCTCACGCTCCTACACTACTACCCTCACATTCCAGATTGGTGGCCGCACTCTCTGTCTCCTCGCTGCTTGATGCTTCCCTTCCTGCTCTCTCCATATATATATATATATATACACTAGTAAAGAGTGCCCGTCGTTGATGGGCAATGGAGGCCGTGTCAATGATCTGATAAGCACTATCAATCATTCATCATAAGCAATCACCATAAGAAGGAGGAAGAACACACAATCTCAGTATCACACTGAATGAAAGAGAGTACAATAAACCCTGAATATATATATATATATATATATATATATATATATATATATATATATATATATATATATATATATATATATATAGAGAGAGAGAGAGAGAGAGAAAAAAAACTAGTAGTTGACTATAGACTAGCCTACAGCTACTTATAGCTGATAACAGCTGTCAACAGTAAATTGTAAACAGTAACAAGTTTATCATTGGTTTCTAGCACTCTCTCTCAATGATTAAATTACATTCTTCTATTCCTAATAAAGTACAAAACTTTTCAAATTTACATCTACCTGATGACTTAGTAAAAATATCTGTCATTTGATCTTTAGATTTACAAAAAACAAGATCAATGGTTCCATCAAGTATTTTTTCTCAAACAAAGTGATGATGTATTTCGATGTGCTTGGTTCGAACATGTATAACTAGATTTTTGACAAGATGAATGCAGCTTTGGTTGTGCAAGAAATAGTAGTCGCATCCACCTGTGATTGAGCTTAAGCAATCTTCGTAGCCATACTGCTTCTTGTGTAGCATTGTTGAGTGCACGATATTCAGCTTCCGTTGAAGATAATGCTACTATAGGTTGCTTTTTGCTTCAGCATCTGTGTAACCTACCAACATTGGCGCTTCAGACTGAATCATACTTCAAACCAAAATTCAAAGTCCCTCGAATGTAACTGAGAATATGTTTAGCAGACTTCTATTGTGCTTGACTAGGATTTTGCATAAATTGACTAACAACACCAACAGCATAAGCAATATCAGGTCGTGTGTGTGTCAAATAGATCAAACTACCACCAGCTGCCTGTACAAGTAAGCATCTACTTTCTCAGATTCATCATATGTAGTAAGCTTCATGTTGACATCCATCGGTGTACTCAAAGGCTTACAATCCTGCATATTGAACTTATAAAGCAAATCTCGTGCATACTTGCTTTGTGTAAGAAAGACAACCTCTTCCTTTTGCCATACTTCAATGCCAAGACAATAGTGCATCAATCCTAGATCGCTCATGTCAAAAGCATTGGAAAGATCTGATTTGATTTCATCAATTAAGCTCTCATTACTTTCCGTAATAATCAAATCATCCACATACAAAACAATGAACACTATATCTGAACCTTGCTTTAGAATGTAAAGATTAGGATCAGTCTTACTCTTTATCATTCGCTTGAAGTGTTCATCAATGCAAGAATACCACGCCCATGGTGCTTGCTTCAATCCATAGATAGCTTTGTTGAGCTTACAAACAAGATGCTCTCTCCCTGGCTCAACAAATCCTTGAGGTTGTATAAATACACCTCTTCATCCAGCACTCCATTAAGAAAAGAAGATTTAACATCCATTTGTTGTATCTTCCAACCATGGAAAGTAGAAATAGAAATGATAGAACGTATAGTTACCATATTAGCTATGGGTGTGAAGGTTTTCTCAAAATCAATGTCTTCTTGCTGCTCAAATCCTCTCGCAACCAACCGTGCTTTGTACTTGTTGAGCTGCCCATCTGCTCCATATTTGATCTTATAAATCCATTTGCAAGTGATAGGCGTCTTACCCTCAGGTAGCTCTACCAAGTTCCACGTCCTATTTTTTGATATGGCCTCCATTTTTGTTTCCATTGCTGCACGCCACTCCTTGTGCTCCTTTGCTTCATGAAAGGTTTTTGGTTCTTGAGCCTTTAGCACGGAACCCATTAGGGCTAGATTCATTTCTAACCTTGTAGGAGGTTTTCGATTTCTACTTGACCTTCTAAGCTCTCCCTGTTTGCTAAATTCGGGAGTATCTCCCTTCTTAGCATCACCTGTGACTAATAAGTACCATTTAGGTACTCTCTTAGGGATTTTAGCTTCAAACTTATCTTTTTCCATTGGATTTTCTGCATCAAAATCCACTTCTTTCTTGACATGTACTTCCGCTCCCTCATCAAAAGGTTTAGTGATTTCACCTTGACCCATCTCGTCAAATGTAGCATCTCTAGAAATCACAAGCTTCTGTGCATTTGTATCATACATCCTATATGCCTTGGCCTTCTCATCATATCCAAGGAAAATACACTTGACAGCTTTTGCATCCAATTTCCTTCATTTCTCATCAAGAATATGAGCATATGCATCGCAACCAAATACTCTCAAATGAGAAATATTAGGCTTCTTTCTAGTAAAAGCTTCATGAGGTGTCTTACCTTCCACAAATTTCGTAGGACACCGATTCAAGATATGCGTAGTTGTGCTGCAAGCTTCTGCCCAAAAGGTGTTTGGCATACCCTTGCTTTTGAGCATTGCCCTGGCCATCTCAACAATGGATCTATTCTTTCGCTCTGCAACTCCGTTTTGCTACGATGAATAAGGTGTTGTAGTCTGCCTCTTGATCCCTTGATCTTTTCAAAAATCAATAAATTATGTCAAAAAAATACTCACCACCTCCATCAGAGATCTAGTCTGCACTGGTCCACATAAATCATTGTGGACAAGATCTAGGATGCCACTAGCTCTCCTTGCTCCACTTTTGGGAAACCTCTCTCTGTGTTGTTTTCCCAAAATGCAACCTTCACAGGTTTTCCCTTCAAAAGAAATATCAGGCAATCCAATAACTAGATTACCTCTTTTCAGAATCTGTAAACTTTGAGCACTGATATGACCAAATCGTTGATGCCAAAGATCACTTTGACTATCAACAATGCTTAACATAGCTTGAGTAAAAGATCTAACATTCAATTTGTAGAGTCGATTTTCGTTGACTCTAGCTGCTGTAGCAATCACTTTGTAGTGATTCTTGATGTCCTTGACGAGACATTTGTCGCTATCAAACTCAACCTTGAGTTGTTGATCAGCCATCGTCCCAACTGATAATAAATTGTTGGCTAAACCAAGAAAATATCGCACATTGCTTATCCGTTGGCTAGCTTCACTGGTACCACTCCAAATCCTTTCACAGGTAGCAATTGGCCATCAGCTTGTCCAACTTCATCTCCATTGTGGATTTCTTTGAATTCCAAAAACCACTCCTTCCTCAAAGTCATGTGCTTGGATGCTCCACTGTCAATGTACCAGGTATCCTTTGCTTTGTCACTTGTCATTAGCGCCGTAATGAACAAGTTTGAGCTTTCACCTATATCATCTTCATATTGATCATCATTGAATTGATGTTGATTAACATAATTGTCTTCATAAAATTGATGTTGATTAGCATAATTGTTCGCCTGCCATTTGCCTTTTCTTTGTGCTATCTCCTTTTGTTTCTTGAAGCATTCACGCTCCCAATGGCCAGGTTTGTTGCAGTACCTGCATTTCTAGGTTTATTTTGTCTGGAATAGCCACGTTCTTGACTTCAGCCTTGATTCCAATTGCCTCGATTTGGACTATCATTGACTTTCTCATGAAATTGTTGAAATGATCCCCGGCTTGAGTTTCCTCCTCTCGATTGATACCTACCATGACCAAATCTTCCACCTCGTCCTCTAACTGCAAGAGCTTGATCATAGCCCCTATTACGATGATTCAAATTCTCTTGACATTGCTCTTCCTGCAACAGTAAGCCACCTAGCTCTTTATAGGTTGGAAGATTCTCCCGTGTGGTGATGCTTGTCACAAACATCTGATGTGACTCACTCAAGCTGTTCAATGTCAATTGAACGATATCCAGATCTTGTACTCGCTCTCCAACGGCAGTTGTTGATCACGGATCTCCTTTACCTTCAATAGGTGATCGGCAATAGTTGCACCATCATCCATCCGTAATGTGTGCAGATTCATCTTCAAGAATAACACTCGAGATGTGTTTGTGGTCTCAAACAATGCCTTCAACGTATCCCACGCTTCTTTTGGTCCTTCCGAATCTGAAATGTAGGGAATGATAGCATCTCTGACTGACAAGTTGATGACATTCTGTGGTTTCTGTTTCCTCCAGTCAAATGCCCGCTGATCTTCTTCAATCATTGGCCTTGTTTCTTCACCTGTCACGATCTCCCATAGCTCCTTTTCCATCAAAATATTTTTCAATTTGAATTTTTAAATTGTATAGAAAAAAGATTGGGAGATTTAGATTCATTACAAGAGAGGCTTAATCGACTTAACCAATTAGAGGAACAAAGAACTAGAGCACTTTTTACCCAAGAAGTGGTTCAAAATAGAAGAAAAGCGTGGCATGATAGACATATAAAAAAAAAAGTCTTCGAAGAAAATGATTATGTATTGTTATACAATAGTAAATATCAAAAACATCTTGGTAAGTTGAGAATGAGATGGTTAGGACCATTTAAAGTTTTGGATGTTTATACTAATGGAACAGTCGGATTGGAAAACCTACAAGGAGGAAAACTACCCGTTAGAATAAATGGTATGAGATTAAAAAAATACTACAAAAGATGATATCACATTATATAGGTTCCCGTGAGATTTACAGGTATTTTCTTTCTTGTTGAGAATAGGGTTTTTTTTATCTTATAGAGGATTGGGAACCGATACTACATCTTTTAGGGCATCTAATGGATTCTAGGAATAATGACCATGAGTATCGTTCACCTATGGGAATAAGTTTTGCTTCTATTCAAGATCAAGAGATGGATCTTGAAACTGAGGTATTGCCTTATGATGTAAATAACCATCCAATGAATTCAAATGGAATAGAAAAGGTTGATAATATCCAAGATATATCTATATCAGAACAACCTATTCCAGTGAATAGAGAACCAGAAATAATACCAATTACAGATGATGAAAATTGTAATACTATTCCTCTTAAAAAAAAAATTTCAAGGTATGAGGAAGGATAAGAAGATAAAATTTTTGCTAACTAATAGAAAAAAAGAAGAAATGATATTCAAGAGCTAAAGAATGAGATCAGAAAATTTAAAAATATTATAATACGAAAAGATAATGAAATCACTAGTCTTACCCTAGAATGTGATAAAGGAAAAAGAGCATATAAGTCATTAGAATCAAAAAATGAAAATCCAATCTTCCATATATGAAGAAAAATTGAGGACTACTAATTATATCAACTCTCAACAAACTTAAGAAATATTTATGTTGAGACAAAAATGTGCCTCATTTTCTATAGATCTCCAAAAATATAAACAAAAAGAAGAAGAAAATTTGCAAGAAGAAAAAAACAAAAAATTAATAACAAGTCAAAGTAGTTTTCCTATCACCCCGGTGTACAGACAAGAAATATTTGTCGATAGAAACTGCGATGAACATTTCGATAATTATGTTATATACATTTCTCTTCCTAAATTCCCTATAGTGCATCAAGAGTTAGAGTTAAGGGCATCTACCAGTGAGTGTAAGAATATGCTTTTCAGATGGCCTATAATTCCGGGATCGTTTGAATCCTATATTGATGCGTGTGCCAGTTTAAGAATGTTTCATTCATGGTCAAGATTTAATAGCAGTTCATCAGTAAGATTGGCAGGACATTATGCCAACTATTTATATTTATGGTTGGAAAGACCATGGGGTTACAAATGTGAACCGAAAAAGCTTAAGTTGGAATGTTGGTGGTGTAATTCCAATGTATCCATGGAAAAGAATTTTGATTTAATGTTATATAACAAGTAATAGAAAGACAAATATTGAATGAAATGTTCCAACACAAATTCTTAGAAGGGGCAAATCCAAATTTCATGGATAACAATGGAATAAAAGTACAAAGCCCTTCTGGAAGTTTTACGCCTTGAACAGATGAGTGCAGAATGGTTCTTGAGTAAAATAAATATTTATATGTGTATATATGTGGATACATTTAATAAATGCATAACACCCACAATTTACACTTGCATCAATTAGACACTGTGATGTATGCATCCATTCTATATAAAGAAGACTAATATGTTGCATTTCATGCCTACTTGCATTATGCATTGATCTGAAGATGGGATGCAATGTTCTAATGCCTTGGATGGGCATTTTTGTTGAATAGTGTCATGAGGGTGGTATTGAGAGGAAATTAGAAGATTTGGAAGGGATAAAACATTACCAGTGGGGAGGTGAGCACTAAGAGAGAGAGAGAGAGAGAGAGAGAGAGAGAGAGAGAGAGAGAGAGAGAGAGAGAGAGAGAGAGAGAGAGAGAGAGAGAGAGAGAGAGAGAGAGAGAGAGAGAGAGAGAGAGAGAGAGAGAGAGAGAGAGAGAGAGAGAGAGAGAGAACACCTATTGATGATTATGGATCTATGTCGAAGACATTTGTTGCTGCTGAAGACCATCTTGGATCTTTTATTGAGGGTATTTGTGAGATATTTTGAGTCATGAGTGGAAAAATGAGTGGAGAGAATATGATGAGTGTTTTCCATTTTGTTGTTCATAAAGTCTTGAGAGATATGATTGGATCATAGATTTTCTTTTGTAAGGATAGAAAATATCAGATCTCAATTCAAAATCTATCTATGAGAGTAGAAATGTGAGGTATAGCATGAATATTTGCTTTAAAGAAAGAAAGAAAAACCTATCTATTATTTAAGAAGTGAATAGATTTTTATGACGAAGATCCAACTTTTAGAATAGGTTGCATTGCATGCACTACATTATATGAAGATCTAGACACAAAGCTGAGAAACTGCATTCATATCTTGCTACGACAATGAAGATTGCATCAACATTTCCCAACAATGCATGGTTTTGATGATGGGCATTACATTATGATTTGATGGGAGTGGGAGTATATTTTTTTTAGACACGGGCTGAATGTAATGCAAGATTTTCATTTTGAATAAAGACAATATTGCTGAAAGATCTGAAGGTTGAATCAATGGCCTTTGGATTTATGCTGCTAAATAATAATGGATAGCATCACACTATATTGTGTGTTGAGCCCATTAATTGATGAAGAAACATTTTGCCTCCATACAGAGCTTGTTCACAAGAGCCACATTACAAAAATTCACATATTCATTTGGATCTAGTTTATAGATGCCTCCAAATTTAGATCCTAATGCAAGTATTCATTCTTCTTGATAGTACAAGTATCAACATTGAATTTTACATCAAGGCCATTATCAAGCAATTGGCCAACACTAATGAGATTCTTAGTAAGCTTAGGCACATAAAGCACTTTAGAAAGAGAAAGAACTTTAGAGGATGCAAGCTTTAAGGGAATGTTCCCTATGCCTTCAATAGGATATTTAAAATCATTTGCAGTGTATATTGATTTCTTGACTCCATCATAAGGTGCAATAGAAGAAAAAGAATCCTTGGAGCTACACATATGTGAGGAGGCTCCACTATCAATATACCATAAGTCGTCCTTCTTGAAAGGAGTGGATAAGAAGCTAGAGACCATAAGAGATCCCACTCCATCACTTGCAATAGTGTCTTCCTTCTCATTGGTGATGTTGGCTTGCTTGAGTTGATTCTTCTTCTTGAAGCAATTGGTGGCATAAAGGCCTTTCTTGCCACAATAAAAGCACTTGATCTTCTTCTTATTGAGCTTTGATGATGAAGCATTAGAGGAATCATCTTCCTCCTCATCTTTGTCTTTGGATTTGGCTTTGTCCTTGCTTGAGGATTGTTGAAATTGGTCCTTGCTCCTCCCTTTGTGCTTGTCCTTGGCAAAGAGGGCTTTGCCATCATTATGAGTGAGAGAAAGCTTGTCCATCCTCAAGAGCTTGTACTCTTGTCTTGATTCTTCAGAAATTAGCACACTTTGGAGAGCCTCTAAACTTGGTAGCTCCTCTTTAATGGCATAGGATTGGACAAGGTTATCAAATTCACTTCTCAAGCCATTGAGAATGACTTGGACTAGCTCATTTTGATTGATGGAATCACCAATGCAAGCAAGCTCTCTATGAATATCTTTTACTCTCAAAACATAACTAGATGCACTCTCATCACTCTTTGGCTACTTTGAAAGATTTGATTTCTAAGAGTGAGGAGCCTAGAGGTGTTCTTAGCCTCATAGATAGTCTTGAGACAACCCCAAGCTTCTTTGGTTGTTGTACAAGTACCTATCTCCCTCAATATCTCATTAGAGACATTCATCTTAATGTAGTGGAGAGCCATCCTAGCTCTCTTTTTGTATTTTTGAACCTCTTGAAGAACTTGTGGTTCTTCTTCAAGGCCAAGAACTATGTCCATCACGTCTTGAAGGATCAAGATGGACTCCATCCTCATCTTCCAAATTGAATAGTTTGAAGTGGACAATCTTTCACTTGGTTCCAACAAAGATGAACTCATTGAATCCATTTGAAGTGAAGAAAACTCAAATGATGAACGATAAATGTTGCTACACACTCTCAATAGGATCCAATAATGAAGTACTATCTCCTCCTATGAAAGATCTTGCAACTATTTGTGAATTGATTCTCACTAGCTACTCAAATCTCTCTAAAACAAGATCTATTTCACATCAAATGATGGACTATAGACAAAGTTAGGATCATTTACTCTTAGCACGTGTGAAATACACTAAGTAACCAAATTTGACTCAAACTCAATGATATTGCATGAAACAAATTGGCTATGATCTCAAAACACTGTCTAGATCACTTATAGATGAGATTGGTAACCATAGTACTGTGAACAGACATCTAACAAGCAATCTCTTGACCAAACCAAATGTGTTCACCCAGGTCTAGGTGCCCTACCTAACCCTATTCAAAAGCTTATAACTTTTGGTTGGCTCAACCAAATGGAATGAAACTGATTGCATCAAAAACTAGACAAAAATAGCTTCAAAACAAGCTATCAAGCAAGATAATGGATCAAGCATGAGAGAGAACTCTCAATCTAAAATTGGATGTTCCTCACACGTGTCTGAACACCTGATTCCATATAGTACCAGGTCAAACCCAATCAATGCCCTATTGATCTCTTTTGATCCAAAATTAGACAAGATAGCTAGGAAAATGGAAATATTGAGATTATATACAATGATGCCGTTTTGACGTGTGTTGAGGTGGAAGAAGATTGGTGTCTAAACTAGATCAGGCGGGAACTATTGCTCCTACAAGATGATGTACTTTCAAACTTCACATTCATTTTCAATGGTAAACTCGTAAGTTTTTTACTTTTTTTCCACACGTGGGAACATGCTCCACACGTGTGAAACTCATAAACAAGGAAATACAAAATAGCAAAGCTAGATTTTGCTAATTTTTCACATATTGCATACTTTATCCCTAGGATCAATCTATTAGAACAATAGCCAAAGTATATTACACTCTGGTCAATGGAAGTCAAATATGTTGCAGCCACTCAAGCGACTAGGAGGCAATTTGGATAAGACTTCTACTTAAAAACTTGATATTTTCTACCTCTGCCTACTGCTCTATTCTATAACAACTTGAGTTACATAAATCTATCTTTGAATCTCAAATACTATTCTAGGAAAAAGCATATCCAAACTTATTATGTCAGAGAAAAAGTTCATGACAAGGAAAATGAATAGTTTAATTTATTGTGCGATAGAAAATCAAGATGCAAATATTTTAACCAAAGCTTTACCAAAGAGATAAGCATTGGAAGTTTATGAAGATGTTAAAGTTTTAGAAGTCATTGCAATCGAATTAAGGAGGAGTGTTGAAAATTTAATTCCACTCCAAAGCCTTTCATGTTTCGAATTTCACATGTCTAACTACCATCTAACGTACTCTACACTATACTTAGTACTCATACACATTTCAAGTACTGCACTCTCTAACAGAAATCGATCATCATTTCTATCACACACTTCAGATGACTTTTTGATGGTGATCATGTATGAAAACCTACTACATATTGAGTGCATCTCAACCACTAGACCTATACTATTTTTTTAAAAAGTAGGCTTCATGGTTTTTCAATAAGTAACAAGCAGTCGTGGAGAAGTAATAAAGCTGCTAAAGTCATAACTACAAGCTCCTAAGCTACAGACTCTAAGTTTCTTAAAATAAAATAAAAATTGCTCTTTGTAGTTAAAAAAACAAAACACTATTTTTGAATGATTTTCTTAGTGAACAGTCCTCAAATTTAGATTATGATTATCATGCCCAATTTTACTTGTACTAGAATATAGACAATTCAGTTCAAGTTATGTATTTTTATTTTGAATTATATACCTAAAATTCAACATTTTAGTTGAGTATCGTAAATTTTGAGTTGTCAATTTTCTGCTCACTTGTTTTCATAAGCTAGGATCTACCTCCTTGAATTTAGAAATTTCAGGTCAAAAATCTTCATTTTTGTGTAGAATTGACAAGAGAGTTGTGTGAAGCTCAAATTGTTTCTAGTCAGTCTTGCTTTTTGAGATTGTGAGGGTCAATTTGAGATCCCACTAAAGTGTCTAGAACAAGGAGTCGTCAAATTTTTTACTTTACAACTTGATCAAGATCTCTATGACACTGTGTCAATTACATCCAATTTCTTATGAGGTAGAGATTCTAGATTGGAGAGCTTGTTCAAAGTGGACAATTTTTTTGTAGATATTCAAATTTGAGAAAAAAAAAAACACAAACGAGGTTGAAAAGGAGTGCAAGTCAAGAGATGAACAAAAGCTTTTAGAGCCCTTTAGTACCATGTATAGGGAGTTAGATCGAAATGGAATCTATTGGTGGATTTCTCTTGATATTTAGTGAGAGCCTAAATCCAACTAAATATTCTACATGGAAGGAGACAATGGAGTCATTGATAATACTCCAACCTGCATGAATTTGTCCTTGATGAGGTAGATGTGCCTCTAAGTGGACCCGAGTTGCAAAGGTTCAAGAAGAAGTCCAATCTTGCTCTACATTGCATCATAATGAGTGAGCAATGAACTACTAGAAGAGGTAGTTTTGTGATCTAGATTGTTTGTACATCTTTTTAGATTTTTGATGTGTTCAGATTTACTTTATTGAGGGTCACAAAATCAATTTGTAGAGTCATTTCACAAGTGTGTACTTTGTATACAAGCATTAGAGAAAATATGGACCCAAAAAGGGCCCTTTAACAAGTTTGACTTTAGAGAGAGATTACATGGAAAGACAAATATTCTATACCATTTAGATGCTATATTCCATGTTTCCAGTGTTGTCTGCCATATAACTTATATGGTTACCTATATTGTCATTCAACCCCAAGTATCATTTCTACTAATCTGTACTTGGCTGTGTAGATTCTCAAAGACAATATATAACTAGAGAGACATTTTAAAATTGAGGTTTACTAAACAAATTCAACATGACAAAGATGACAACAAATTGTATGCCATTTATTTTTTAGTGTATATCTTTCTCCATTCAACCTTGATTGAAAACAATGCAAAGACTATAGGAGATATCCTCATTCATCATGTGATGCTTCAAATATTAATTGAATTTTGATCCATCATTTGTTATGGCAACTTCTTAGATATATGCCTTATGTTAAATCAACAATGTCACATGCTTTACATCTATCTCCCATCTTATGTCAATGTGGTACACATCTTGAAAATTCTCAACCCATTTAGATGAATAGGCCCTTTATTGTAATTTTTGCCTCCTTGTTGCTATTACCTACAATAAAAGTTGTGATCCTTTCCAACAAGCATAATTAGTCTTTATTTTAGTATTATACCTAAAGGTAAGTATGTTTGACTTTATAGTAAATCTATGAATCATTTTGCCCAATTTTTTTTCATTTTTCTTCTTTCTAATTGGAGCCTTGATCTATTCATCCCTCAAGATGGGTTTTTCTTTTTGTTTTCTTAAAGAGCAAGAGTAGCTTAAAGTTTGGATTATTTTTTGTTCCAATGAAAATGTAAACAAAGACAATTTAGAATTTGTTTCCTACTTCTCTAAGTCATCTTCCTTTTTCCATTCCTCGTCTTGATTAGATCTTGTTTTACTTGTGCCTCCTTTATCCATGATTGCATCTTCTTGAAATTTTTCCATTCTGTTATCAACAAGCTTTGGATATACTCCTATATACATTAAACTAAAAGTTCCACTAGCATATTCGAAGGAAACCTCACCTTACGTCTCATATTTTTGTCCATGTGGCCTACTTTTTACATATGATGGTGCAATAGTTCTTCTTGGCAACCTCATTACAGTGAGAAAGTTCAACGAGGCGGTTTGTTAGTCTCTTTTTTCCTTTCGTGTATAAGAAACTTAAGCAAGTGTGAATAAACCAACAATATCAAAACATAAATACAAATTCATTATTCTTATTATGTGGAAAACTACTATTCAATGTTTCTTCCCACATATGTAGCACTTTATGGGAGGTCTATAGCTTGTAGTCTTGGGATGATTTACAAATATTGTTACTAATTCACCATTCACCCCCCCACCCAATGCAATGTATTGGATTATTCTTTTTTAAACCATGACATCTACATATTGATCAAAATGTTGTTGATCCGATTTAGGTGCTATCAAATGCAAAGGTTTATCTTATGAAAAATCTAGGCCTTTTACTTATTCCTTGTGTTTAACAAAAGAACCACGCATTCATTTTATGCAATGTACGCTCTTTCAGATTGTATGAAATAACTAGAGTTATAAATGGTTTATTTCAAGGTTTACTTCTAGTCTTGCCTTAAAATTCAAGAATTAGTCTTGGGTTATGGACAGCAGCCCGTAGCCTCTGCTCTGATCCGGCTTTATAGTACTTGTATTTCAGATTGGTTGGCGGTTCTTTAGTTTTTGTTCACCATATGATAAACTTCTTAAAATAAGGTCCCAGAATCTTCTGCAGGGCATCTCCCTCACCTGTCTAGTGGCATTTTTCAACTTGTCATAGTTGCACTTTTTACCCACTCGGTTTCACTACAATGGATTTCTCCTGCCCTACTTTATTATCGAAACTTAGATCGCCTGTTTCAATTATGTGGCATTTTCACATTTTAATGCAATGGAAATGGGTTTCAACCAACACACAGTTCATCCATAGTTTCAAGGCTATCACAAGATTATAAAAAAACCATAAATCTTCCAAAGCAGATGTAGTCAGAAATGCAGCAGGAAGTCTATTTAACTTTCAATAGTAGATAGACTGGAACAGTTGATTGAGGAGAGGGATTGGGAACTCTTCGCTCCACTCTCTAGACTCTTACCAAATGAACTTGACATTGCTGCTTAAACACACTTTCAGAATCATTACCTACATCACAAAAATTTGGCTTGATCAATAGAGCAAACTCACACAAAACTAAAATCAGCACATGGACAATGTGCAGTAAAAGTCTCAATAATATCACAAATGGGACATTCTGTGATGGAAATAATGAAAAATAGATGCACAAAGTTTGATGTTAGAATAAATGCTCGGTTTTAGAATAGCATTAATCATTCCCTAAATATTGCATGTACAAATACGAATAGCCAAAGAAAAATACAGATTAGTTATAATCTAAGTTACAGAGCAGATAAATGACAACTTGGAATTTCTATACTCAACTGACATGCAAAATTTTAGGCTTTATAACTTTTAAAATAAAAGTACATAATTTGAGCTGAATTGCCTATGTTCTAGAACTTCTACAACTGAGAGCGTGATAGAGCTTAGAATCATGATCTGAGTCATAGATGCACTCGCGATTCACGAATCGCACATAAAAAAAAGATTATGTTCAGGATTCACAAATCGCGAAACCCAGCAAATTGCGATTCGCTGCAACATGATCTGAGTCTAAGGACTGATCACTAAGAAAATTGTTTTAAAACAATGTGATGTTTTCCCTTCGATAGAATATTCCACAAGTCTTTCATGACTAGGAGGTTCTTCATGTTGAACATCCAACTTGCATCATTTTAACCATTAAATTTACTGCTCTCATGTAGCAGTAATGTATCCATTTTCTCAGCCATTTCACCTACCTAAACAGTGCCGATGGGTCATAATTGAATAAGTGCTCGAGACATCACTTCAACTAGATGTAACACTCATTTATATAGTAAAATGAACTCTTGTCCAAATTTTACAAGCAATAGCTATGTTCAATTCATAGATGCACCGCGATTCTGAATCGCGTTTCAGAATCGCGATCAGAATCGCGATTTTGAAATGACCATCCTGATCGGGTATACTTCGTCTGATAACACTTACAAGCTGTACGATCCTGATACCCAGGCGACAAAAGTTTGCGACATTTATTTAGTAAAAAATAAATGTCGCTCCGCGATTATTATAGCGACAGATATATCATTTTTTTTTAGGCAATATGGGTATCAGATGAAGGTTTTGATTGAGAGCATTATGACTGTGTAATTTGCTGACTGTTTCGGGTGTGAAACACCAAAAAGTGTGTTTTCACTCAGGGAGTTGGAAGGCCAAATCATGAAGAGGGCCATTGGGGGGCGTCGCCCCCCAAACCCCCCACCAAGGGGCTACCGCCCCCCGAACCCCCTGTTTCTCGGGGGGCTACTGCCCCCCGAACCCCCTAGAGCTTCCTGCTATATAGACACTGTAAATAAAAATGCTACTGCCCCCCCCTAGATAAAAATGGGGTCCAAATGCGCGCCGAGAAGGGCCCAATATTTATGCCCCCAACTGTATGCACATTGCACTCACATCTCCAGTGAAACGATTGCAAAAATGATCATCATCCATACAGTTGATAGCCCAAACTGTAGGATTAACATTTACTGAAAACCAGAGCAAATGACAACCAGATAGCTACTGAAAATAAGATCTGTTTGTGCCTCATCTATTGCACTTCTGAGAGGCAAAACGCTGGTTTGACCATTGATCCCCTAAAAAAATTTCAGCCATAAGATATTTTTCCAAAAAAAAAAAAAAAAAAAAAAATTTTTTTTTTTGCGATTCTGGGTTCAGAATCCGTAGACCTAGCGAATCGCAATTCGGTGCATGTATGGTTCAATTAATTATAACTTTTTCGTATGGTAATTGATTATCATCTTTTTTGGTTCTCCATGTAGCCAATAATGTCCTTCAAACATCGTATACTATTAAAACATTTGAACGGTTGTACAAATTGACAATTTTTATTTTGGATTTTTTATCTTATCTCAAGTCAGACAACCTTTAAATGAGATCTCCCTAGGTCTAGGGTTGTCCGAAAAGCCATAATAGAAAAGTTCAACCAATGAGCCAAAACTTGACTTTAAAATTTTTAAGGAAGTTTAATTGAATCTACACTTCAAGTCCCTTCAACCTTCAAGTTTGGCACTCACTGTAAAAGTCTTCAACATGAAATCTTTGCATGAAGTCCAAGGTTAGACAACTAGTCAAAGGCATTCTCGATTCAAGTCCCTAGTTTGCTCTAATTCGGATTTCAATTGCCTTCAAGATATGCTTATGGGCTGCACTTCCAGTGCTATAAATTCATCCCAAAAGCTTCATTCAAAGCATGAAACAATGATAGTTTCCAGCATCCCTCTTTGATTAGAGTTGGAAATTGGTGCTCCAACGGCTGTCCTTCACATGCATACATCACAATTGTCTCCAACAATTTGCTACCTCTTGCTTCACTTAACAGACCTCTGGTCTCCTGATTTTTCTTTTTTAATATCTGAGGTTATAATTTCTCCCACAATTTTCTCACCGAGAAAAATTGCTTTGATACCAATCATAGTTTTCGGGATTTTCCCAGAATCGTGTAGAATCGAACTTTTTTCTTTTTTTTTTTGAAATTTTTTTAGGCAATATGGGTATTAGATGAAAGCTCTGATCGACGGGATTATGATTTTGTAGTTTGCCGACTATTTCGGATGCGAAACACCAAAAAGTGTGTTTTCACTCGGGGAGTTGGAAGGCCAAATCATGAAGAGGCCCCCGGACCCCGTCGTTGCGTTGCCCCCGAAACCCCCCACCGGGGGGCTACCGCCCCCCAGACCCCCCGTTTCTCGGGGAGCTACTGCCCCCCGAACCCCCTAGAGCTTCCTGCTATATAGACACTGTAGATAAAAATGCCACCGCCCCCCTGTAGATAAAAATGGGGTCCAAATGCGCATCGAGAAGAGCCCAATATTTATGCCCCCAACTGTATGTACATTGCACTCACATCTCCAGTGAACCAATTGCAAAAGTGATCATCATCCATACAGTTGATAGTCCAACCTGTAGCATTAACATTTGCTGAAAACCAGAGCAAATGACAACCGGATAGCTACTGAAAATAAGATCTGTTTGTGCCTCATCTACTGCACTTCTGAGAGGCAAAATGCTGGTTTGACCATTGATCCCCTAAAAAAATTTCAGCAATAAGCTATTTTTCAAAAAAAAATATTTTGCGATTCTGGGTCGCGAATCGCGATTTGCAGAATCGCGACCCGCGAATCGCAGACTCAGCGAATCGCGATTCGCTGCAACTATGATTACCAATTTGTTAGAAATAGACAATACTGCCTTAGATTTTATCGTCATATGCAACAATTATCATCAATCACGATCAGTTCTTTGAAGAGTACGAGGGAGGGCATGAGACAGGAGACATCTAACGTCCATTACAACTCCACTCTCCTGATAATGAAAATGAAGGTTATAATTTCTCTGACATGAGAAGCCAGACATCTAACTTCCATTACAATCTCCACCCTTTGGGTCCAGCAAGTATAACAGAGCGTTGACCATTACTAAAGTTGCGAGAATCAATACTCATAAGAAAGAATATACAAATAAGAATTTAACCATACTTATCTAAAAACAATCAGAATGTCTTCTTAATGTGATTTACATCTACTGGGATGTAAAAACTTGGCATTACTTACTCCAATACATTATGCTAAATAGCGCATGAGCGCAAACAGTGTACAGGGCATTTTGTCTTTGATGAGTCCAGCAAACTGTATTAATTGCTCCAACAAAAAGAAAATCAAGGTAAAACATATGACAATTTATGTTGGCTCAAGTCTTGGTCTTGTGAACTTACAGGATTTAGGACCCATGGCTCTGGCTCCAGCTCCATGGCAGGGTCCTTAAATCTCATATAGCCCTAAAAGGACTTTTACTCTACAGATAAAGTAACTCTTTCCAATATATGAAAATAGAGAACTTTATGTGTGAAGCATTGCCATGTATAGATGCTAGCCTGGGGTTGATTATGCCAAGACCTGACAAATGCAAACAAATCTTCAGAGCAGGTTAAGCAGATTGAAGGCTACATCAATGGGGTACGCCAAGAAAGCAAAAACTCCTCGCGTTTGAATTAAGGAGAATAAAAGAAATACCACCTTTATTACAAATTATTTCTGAGTACGGAGATAAGGAAGGCTAAACGGTACATACCTTTCAGTAAGGTGATTGAAGAGTTGCTAACTTTTCTTCAGTACTCATTGGTATAAAATTGCAATATCCTGTAAATTTTTCAGGAAGCAACTATTTGGCCACAATGACAAGTTACTCTAGTGCAACCCTTATGCACTATAAATTTGGTATCTAACATACACATCACCTTCATTACATGACAAACTACAAATAGCTCTTTCCCCTGGTTCACACACGAGAACATTAAGCACTTCTAAATGATTCATATCTGCTCACAACTAGAAAAGACATTATAAGCGCTATTTTCTTTAACCATCACTTAGTCCCAGTACATTGAGGATTTATAAAGAGTTTTGATGCACAACCTTAATGTGCTACATTGCCCAACACCTGTTCTTATATCATTTACAGCCTTTGTACACGCAAGCGTTTAAGTGAGAAACAGACATTCGTTTAAGATCTGATTCAATCAGTACAATAAGCTTGCTTTATACTAAATATGAATTCCACAGCAGTGCCAAAGAGTGTTAACTCCATCCTTACAGCACTGGCATCAGAGCTTAGATAGTCACTGTCCATTATCAAAATTTTGTCCATTTATCCTACAGCTACATGGCACCTTATTCAGAAAAAAAGAGTCAGTTGTTGGGTAGAGGTCCTTTGTAGTTCATAGGTCTGCAACGTATCATAATACCAGAATACCTCATCAAAATAACTTGTTTCCTTATTTTTTAGCAGGGAAAACTGAAATCGAAACCACAGCTAAATCAGTAAATTGCTTATAAATATTTGATGAAAGGTGACAGCTGACATGGACTGCTTAATGAAATATGACATCATTTACGGTTAGTGGTTTTCAAAACCTAGTGGGCTTTAAAACCTTGATAAAGGCTATGAATTGATCCAGCCATAATATATAAAGAGACTTATACTACACACATTCAAATACTTTGAAAAACTCTCACGATATTCACATTGAGATATTTTTTGGAAATCTCTCACACTGATTCGCCTGACGTACACAAAAAGACGACTACAGATTAAACAAAATGTACCATTTATTAATAGCTAATTCAATTTGTAAGAGCTCATGAGGCAGAAATTACATTTGATCAGCTCTGCCACACCTTTTTGAAACCTCTGGGTACAGCAGTTCTGAATATGCCTCACAATGTCGATGATCTCTGCCAACTACATTAGACTTTTATGACCACGAATGTTCTTGTGGCTTCCCTGAGCATCCAAGACTACTTATAAAGAGGATTTCAAGACCCATCTAATATTATGTGCTTGGACACTAACAGCGTAGTAATGGGCTTGCCCTCTACCTCACAGTTATGTGGTTTCGTCACTAGCTTCATCACTAGTTCCATCACGATGCCTCTTAGAACCTATAGATTGTTGATGTCGATGAAAAAGTATTCGAGCTTTCTTTTTCAGGTTCTTGTTGTCTGAGTCCCTCAATTTTTTTGCAGCCCCAACCAAAGCCTCATCTACAGCTGCAAACTCAGCCTCCTCATTTTCCCTCACTGATATTGTGTCACCCTGAGTATCAAAGTAATACATGCTGTTTTCAAGTTTCTCTGTAGTCTGCTGAATGGGAGGACAAACTTTATCTTCCGAAAGAAAATCTTTTTTCCCTTTCAACTTATCAGTCTCCTTGTGACGCCTGATGTTTGTGTACATGCGCAAGACCTCTTCAAATGCCGCTTCATCAGTGCTCTTAAGAAGCCAACCTTATACAAACATAAAAATGAAATAATACAAGTCAAAAAACCCTTAACAAATCAAAAGCAAGAACTGCCACATTTTAAAATGATGCAAATGCTCTAAGGCTCCTCTACAAATATTAGAATAGTGAACTTAAACCACTTATGATGGCAGCATCAACCATTAAGTCTTGAATCTTAAAGCAACCATGTAACTTCAAACCCCAAGATTGATTGCATTAACAGCTGCGTGCACATTTTCAAAGGAAAAAACTTTAAGGAATGACAGCGCACATTAGTGTCATTACTTTTATGAAAATTAAGAGCATGTACTGCACAAAGTGTCGCACCTGTAACAGCATGTGAATCTTTTAGATCTGTTCGGAGCTTCTGCTTTAAATCCACCGAATTTAACCAACGTACAAGATGAGAAGGAGCATACGGTGGTGCAACTGTTGTCAGCAGATTGTCAGCTCGAGCAAACTGATTCTGTAACCTGCAATCCCAGTATCAAGTACAAGCAACCATGAATAATGCATATACGAAGTAGCAGCAAACATCCAGTAAGAAATTTTGTTTCTTCATGCCCAAATCAATCTAATGACATGAGTGCACAGTCAGATATGAATTTGAGTAGGAATGTTCATTGTGATCCCTAAATCACTAGATATTGGAGCATTTACCCCATAATAATTCTTCCCCAAATATCTTTCATTTGTTTCCAGCTCCAAATTAAAAGTGGAAAGAAATTCTGTGCTAATTACATGACTAAACCTTGCTTTGATGCGTCACTATCTCAGAAAGATATTGCTTGTATGTACATGCATGCAAGACAGATTGGAACCCCATGTGTGTGTGTGTGTGTGCGCGTACGCACGCACGCATGCATGCGTGCACTCAAAACATGCTAGGGAAGAAAAATAAGTGGCATAAGACAAGCAGGCATAAAGTAACTTTGACTAATTGAAAATAAGTATTTGCCACAGTCGTAATGTCAAGCAATTCAAACATGTTCTAAGCCTTATAGTGCAGCCCCTAGCTAATGTTAGAAGATTAGGTCTATTATTACATTATTTTTTGTAAAATCATTGTGAACACAAACCACGGCATCAGATTTATTAAAGCAACAACTAAATGGTTGAAAATATCTCTAAACAAAAGTAAAGTGGCATAAAATATGAAACTCAACAACCACATAGTCAAAGGTAAAAGCCTCAAGCATAGCATTATGTAAAGGGGGTTCATATGCTATGGTTTTCTCCAACGCCATTTGCAAGGTCATTGTTACTATGCACAGTCATTGTCACTATGTAACGTACTGCAAAGCAAAACCAATAAATAATTGTGTGTGTACAACATATGTGTGTGTATGTGTGTGTGTATTCAAGGAGCATAGAGTCATTGATTGATTATGGAAGAGACAATAGTTTCTCTTGCAAATCTCGTAGTAGAGAGGACACTGAAAGATAAAACGCTCCTTCATTGTCTTAAGAACCCCCAGTGTACGTATCTAGCAAATCTTATCTTACATAGAGCACCTTGAAATGCCCTACGTGGGCTACTCTAGATAAGCCTCACTAAACCTATCCACGTTGGCTTGTAGGAAAAGCAATATTTGAGTGAATCCTATCCATTAGTCTCTAAGTGAATGCATCATCACCGTCAAAACAGAAAAAGACCCTATTTGACGTTAATAAGGTTATATGTCAAGGTAGTACTTGGTGCTTATTTGGTTTAGTCGTGCTATTGAATGAAAGAGAGAAAAGCGGTTTTGAAATAAGGTCAAGTACTATCCATGAGAGAGAGAGAGGTTCAATTTGGAATGTTAACAATAAAATGTCTTTGTTTAGAGTTCAGTCAATGTTGGGTCTTGACTCATAAGGTCCGTGGTTCAATATGGATGAATGTGCTATAAACTATTGATATGTTGAATGATGAACCTCCTTCATTTGCTTCTTCCTATTCTTTCAATATAGGTTTACACAATTTGTTATGTTGTAATCTAGAATGGACATCATGCAACAAATGATTTCAATGCATAAAAACATTTCATACAACACAACATTGATAACATTTTCAACACTATACCTGCTCTTTCAACCCTAAACCAATCACCAATCATGGGCATGTCTCATGAAAAAGTGTATGCATCGCTTTCTCTTGCAGCTCCATTTACTATAGAGCTCGATGAGGTCATTCTTTTCAAGGAAGGAGAGAACATTTTGATTTCTTAATCATAGGCAATGTTGGAAATCAGATTGTAGCATTCATATGCTACATCTACTACCGCAGAAAACCAGCTTCTTAAAGTTGAAATGTTTGCTCAGATTGATGCAAAATGCAAGTAGATCAAGTACCAATCATAAGAATACATGAAACACAAAGTAAGGAGTACATACAAAGAAATAGCTTTTTGGAATTTCTGCTACAAGGAATGACCTCAAAAATCAGCTTCCCTCCTCTCTTTGCTCATAGTACATACTCTCTCTCTCTCTCTCTCTCTCTCTCTCTCTCTCTCTCTCTCTCTCTCTCATTCTCTCTAGTACCCACGGGTTATATCCGATGTTTCCTCTATAGAGCATATCTTCGTCGTACATGGGCCAGTTAGGGGTTAAACCCGACTATTACATGAGGGACCCCAGTGCTACCACGCTATTTAGACTCGGGGTTATCCCCCATGGCCTGAGATTCACATTGGGCCAGTTACGTGTCTCATCACATCAGCTTGAGATTGAGATTGGACGTTTCCATGATACCCCACGAGAGGAGCGGATCTGCCAGTTATGTTCACTGTTCGAGGTGGAGTCAAAGGAGCACTTTTTGTTCAGATGTCCAGTCTATTACAAGAACAAAGGGAGATACCATTGCCTCTTCCGAGAGGCTCCGGTCACACTGCGGTCCCTTATATCATATGATGATCCACAATGTGTCACATTTATGATCGAAGAGATGTTTTTACTGCGACAGGACCTACACCAACCACCTGCTCATCCTGATGCACAGCTCCAGATCACACATGAGACCGTGTACAGATCTTGGATCGGATGATAATGACAACAATGACTCTTTACGACATAGAGATTACGACATAGAGACTAGAGACGACGTACTACACATATTCATATTGCCCGCAAAGCCACTACTCAGAGACGACCTTCTTGGCGACGTCAGCAGCATGTATCGAGACCACCTCCAGGCGTTATCCTCGTCACATCGTTCTTTGACAACAACAGTACTTGATGACACTGAGATATACCATTATCATATTGGCAGCATTAGACATTAGACATTAGACAATAGACATATTTATAGCTATAGTTGTAGTAGATTGACATTTCTTTTCTGTTATGGAGACGTTTCATACGCTCCCGCTGTACCACACACTTGATATGTATTTTTCTTTCGTCTTATATGCCTGTTGGCATGGAAAAGACATTAATAAAATCTTTCTCTCTCTCTCTCTCTCTCTCTCTCTCTCCTCTCTCTCTCTCTCTCTCTCTCCTCTCGCGCTGCCCTCATCCGCCGCTGGTGCGCTGCCCTCATCCGCCGCTGGTGCGCTGCCCTCATCCGCCGCTGGTGCGCTGCCCGCCTGATGGTGGGCTCGCCTGCTGGTACGCTGCCCGCCTGCTAGTGCGCTGCCCGCCCTCGCTACCCCTGCCCCTCTCTCTCTCTCTCGCCGCTCTGCTGGTGCGCTGCCCGCTTGCTGGTGCGCTGCCCGCTGCTGGTGCGCTGCCCTCTCTCTCTCTTGCGCGCCCACCCGCCCTGCTGACGCTGCTGTCCGCCCTGCTGACGCTGCAGTGCTGACCTTCGCACCTGCCCTGCGCTGGTCCTCCATCTGCTTACCGCCTCCTATGGCACCTAAGAAAAAGGAGGGTGTTCTTACACCCCCCTCCCTGTTGGACACCCCCCCATCACCGGTAGTGATGGAGGAGCCGTCTTCGGTGACAGAAACTATCAACATGGCTGCCATTGACTACACTCCTTCCAAACCTACCGAAAGTCTTTTTGCTTATGATCTTAGTTTTATCCGGCAAGAAATTCTTGGACTTAAGAAACAACTACACCTCTTTGAAGCTGAAAATAGCAAGTTAGCTAAGGATCTTTTTGGTGTCACGGAACGTGTGGAGCAGCTTGAGCAAGAAAATATATATCTTAAGCAACGAATTGCAGAAAAAAGTGCCTTGGAGGAGACTTCCAACAAGATCAATAGCTTGGAGAAACAAGTCGAGGAGACGAAAACGTGGGCAGCACTCTTCAAACCGGATGATATGGGCAGCAAACTCTCATCACTCGCAAAACAGGTTGAAGAAACGACATCGATCCTTAAGCAAGGTAATCACTCTCAGATTTCATCTTTTCCGAAGGAAAACGATTTGGAGACAGTTTTGGGTGAACAAGCCAGAAGGGCCAAAAAAGCTTTTAACATTAGAGTAAGAGGCATTGCCAATGGTGGAAAACCGTTGGAAGAAGCTACGGATTTGCTCATTTCCAAGTTATCTCATGTGGCTGACGGTTTTGATACTGCTTGGCGCAGTAAATTTGATGACAATGTTTTGTTTATCAAGTTCCGCTCGCTTTCACAACGCAATGCTGCCCTTCGGCTTAGGGCAAAGCTTAAAGGTACTTTCATTTATATGGATGATGACTTAACAAATACTCAATGGTTGGCAAGAAAAAAGATTATCCTTGAAGCGAAAGAGAAAGGGCAAAGGGTTGTTTTTATTGACGGGAAACCGAGATTTTTCGACCTTCCACAATAGGAACTAGGGGCCCCCGGATATAGAAGCTACCCGAGATCCCCTACCAATTTGAGACTTGGCTTCTGGAATTGTAATGGTTTTTTATCTTCGTCATCAGCCGGAGACTTTGCTGATTTTATTAGAAAATGCGACATTTTGTTGTTGGCTGAAACTCATGAGTCCTTATATCATCCTCTTCCAAATATACAGGAGTACTCTTGGCATTCTGCTTTTCGTCCATTTGTTAGGGGAAAAACTTGTCGAGGATCTGGAGGAGTAGCTTGTTTATACAGAGACACCACAGTTCAGATGGTTAAACAAGATCCATACGCTCGCTATATTTGGTTACACATTATTGGCTCACTATTGGGATTACCTCAGGACATCTATATAGCTGTATGCTATTTTGCTCCACAGACCTCAGTGTTTGCTGAGTTTGGCGGGGACCCTTTTCAAGCTCTCTCAGATGATATTGCTATCTTTTCTCAGCAGGGTTCCATTTTACTAGCAGGTGATTTCAACGCCCGCACAAGCTCTAGACAAACCGAATTTCATGCAGCTACGGATCTTCTCAGGCTTTACCCTTTGGATATGGGGCTAGACCGGGTATCACAGGATGCAGACACTCCAGCTACATCTTTCGGGGAGCAGTTGATCACTCTAGCAGAGACACACGCTCTTGCCATTTTGAATGGCCTCACACAGTGGCCTTCCTCATCAGCATATACATGCTATCCTCATGGTGGAGGACATAGTGTGGTCGACTACTTCATTGGATCACCTGCTTTGATCTCTCACATTTCTGATTTCTCCATCACACCCCCTACCATTTCCGATCACTCGCTCTTACACATGTCACTTGGTCACATAACCTCTTCTTTGCAAATTTCTTGCTCTCTTCCCACTCATAAACGTATTCCTTTCACCCAATCTGGATTCACTAATTACACCACAATCTTATCCCAACTACTCGCTAACTTCCCGTTCATGGCACCAATTGACCAGCAAGCCACTTTTCTCTCTACATCCCTCTTAGCTGCTGCTTCCTCATCCTTCCCCACCAAAACGACATCATCTCACAGAAGTGTTCACAACAGATGGTATGATGCAGAATGCCGCTCTCTTCACAATCATGTGACATATGCCAGGTCACACTCCCCTGCCACACTCAAACAATGCCAGAAAGAATATCATAGAACCACCAGAACAAAGAAGATCAAGTACCTACAATCACTCTGCCAAAAAATGATCAACTCTTTAGATTCACCCTCCTCCTCTTTTTTCTGGAAACATTTCACCAGACACTCTTCAACATTGGCCCCCATAGCCATCGAATCCTGGATCGAGTATGCCACGGAGTTATATACCACGGACTCTCCTCCTACCTCACTCTCACCGAGACCTGACCACTGCTCACTTTTCACCCCTGACATGGTTGAAAACGCCATTAAACATGCCAAACTAAATAAAGCCACTGACTATGACTCCTTAAGTGTAGACTTCCTAAAGCCCGTAGCACATCTCATCTCCCCTTACATTGCTCATGTTTTTAACACAGCTGTTACTTCTGGTTTTCCTACGGCTTGGTGTACTAATATCCTTCACCCCATCCTCAAGGCAGGTGATCCCATGAATGTAGGAAACTACCGCACCATTATGATTGGTCACACTCTAGCTAAGATATATGGCTCTATACTACAGACAGTCACTGGATCTTTTGCTGAAACTGAGGGTTTACACGCTATGGGTCAAGCTGGTTTCAGACCGGGATATTCTACTTCAGACCAGATCTTCATTTTGAGATGCATTATTGAGGAGGCTCGACATCGGAAACAGAGAATTTACTGTTGCTTTGTGGATTTTCGCAAAGCTTTTGACTCTGTTCCACGACATCTTCTTTTCCAGAGACTGTCTTCACTTGGCTTTTCAGAGGATACTATTGCTGCGATCATTACTTTATATGAGCGAGTCTTGGCACGTTTCAGAGATGGTAGTGGCTGGTCCTCACAGATACATTCTACCATTGGGGTGAAGCAGGGTTGCCCCTTATCACCCACTCTTTTTGCACTATATATAGATGACCTCGAGCGGATTATTCGCGAGGAAGGTGGAGAGGGCTGTCCCCTAGCAGACATTATTATCCCCATTCTCTTGTACGCTGATGATGTGGTTCTCCTCTCATCCTCTGCAGCTGGTTTACAGAGTCACCTTTCTGCTTTACATCACTTTTGCCAGCGTTGGGGATTGACGGTTAACCTTAAGAAGACTAAGATTATGGTGTTTAACACCAACAGACAGCATATGAGAGATGTGATTTTCTATTATGACGGGCTACCGATTGAGATCGTGACCTCCTACACCTATTTGGGAGTTCTTTTCTCTGGTCCGCTACTCACTTTTCGACCAGCAGCCACCGCCAGGCTCCGCAAGGGGCATACCGCTCTTGTGCATATGGAGAGATTTTGCTCTACTTATTATGTGCAGGATCCTGCTACCAGATGCCTACTATTTTCTGCTACTGTCTCCCCAGTTGTGCTATATTCGGCTGAGACTTGGTGCCCTGATTTATCACGCGATACATGGAGAGATCTTACTCGTATCCAGATTCTCATGCTCAGTAGGATAATTCGGGCTAAGCCCTCAGTACCACATGATATCATACTAGCCGAGTTTGCTTCTCCTCCATTAGTTGTTGGTGCTATGTTTCAGATCATCACCTTTCTTCACAGGGTATCAGATCTAGATACCTCCAGATACATTGTTGCTGCTCTCACTTCATCTTGTACCCTTGCAGATCAGGGAGCCAAGCACTCTTGGTATCGCAGTGTCTCAGCCCTTCTTCAGACTTGGGGTTTATCCGCACTTGATCTTCCGAATGGAACCCATGCTTATATCAGACAGCAGATTTACCGGAGCTACATACGCACTATATGGTCACATCCTGATCCAGATAGGGTCAAGCTACATTATTATGGCACACATCTTTTACGGCTGGACGTTTCGGGCTTGCCTATTCTTCCAGTTTATCTTACACAGACGCTATCTTTTGGTCTGAGATATCGTATAGGACAGCTTCGAGTCTCTTCTCATCAGCTTGCTATCGAGACAGGTAGATACACAGACACTCCCAGATTGCAGCGGATATGTCAGCTTTGTTCTCTTCAGGAGGTGGAAGATGAGTTTCATTTCATCTTTCGCTGCCCAGTATACTATGAGATTAGAGGACGATACCATTGTTTATACCGAAATATTCCTCTCACGTTGAGCTCCTTCCTCGAGTATTCAGATGCTAGATGTGTGGGTCTTCTTTTGAGAGAGATGTATATTTTACGAGCTTCACTTCTACCTACGCTCTCAGATATGGATTCCAGTCAGGCTCACATTACTCAGTTCTTCCAGAAGCGAGACAGAGTGGATATTTCGGTTGCGGATTTTGACGTCCCCGTCCGAAGATCGAAGACACAGAGAGTTTCGGCTCGATCCAGTGCTACTAGATCTTCATACGCCTCCCACCAGCCTACATCACGACCCACTACTACCATCACTCATTACTTTCAGCTTGCTCGTAGCTAGTTTCCTCCGCGGAGCAGGTGGTTAAGCTCTTGCTTTGTACCCTCACCAGCTGGTGGTCAAGCTTGGATACTTTTTCTCTTAGAGACAGAGAGATCGATATTTTAGTTTTAGTTTTACTGTCTTTTCATTGGTAAATAAGTCCTTATGCGGACAATGCTTCTCACATTTTGTACTCTCTTTTGTCTTATGTGCCCCTGGGCACCAAAAGACGTTAATAATAATAATTCTAATTCTAATTCTCTCTCTCTCTCTCTCTTGCCACCCTCCCTCCCCGTCCATGCCGCCCCATAGGGCCTTCCCCCCTCTCCCCCTGCCACGCAGGCAGCGCAGCGCCTGCCTGCGTGGCAGGGCCTCCCACCGTGGCTGCTGCTGCCGCTGCCGCCATCGCCTCTAGTGTTGCTCCAAAACCTCCTCCTACTGCTGGCCTCCTCCGGATTCCCAAACCTATCTTTGTTTCCTCCTCTTCGTCCACGCAAGAAATTGCACCCATTCCCTATACTCCATCAAAATCCACCGACCTGTTCTCATCTTGGCAAGAACTATTTTTTCAAAATATGAAAATAGAACTCCTGTAGTTGAAAGAAACAGTTGCAATGCTAATTACGGAAAGGAATATGATGCAGTCCAAGATTACACATTTAGAGCAAGGCCTCCGAGTTTACTACTGTTACAAATAATAAATGATAATGTTAGTTTCCCATAGGTTACTTTGACCCAAAAGGTTGAGACTTGTGTAACCATGGGTTAGGTTTATTATTTAGACCATGTTAAGTTAGTTCTAGCTAAGTTGGACCCAATTTTGGTCTAGTAATAACTCGTGGGTCCAAGTACAGTCTAATTATGTTAAGGGGCCCTATCTTGATTTTTGGGGGTGCCCTATAATTAGTAGGTTCTAGAACTTAGGGTTTGGAAGAGTCTAGGCCCTTGGAAGGCCTATTTATATGTACTCATTGTTCATTTGTAATTCATTCCTACTACTTTCTCTCTCCTTGAGGGCGCCTAACCCTCTCCCTCTTCTTTTTCTTCTTCTTCTTCCCCCTCTTCTTCTTGTATATGGAGATTGAATGTTAGAAGGATCTTGGCACTTTGATTTCCTACATGGTATCAGAGCCATGGATATTCTATGCTTGATTTAGGGCGCCCTACCAAAAGAGATCGTCTTCACTTAGGGATTACAAAAATTCAGCACCTATGCTGATTTTTTTGGGTGAAGATCCGTTTAATTTTGACTCTTTTCCATTTTGCAAGACGGCGCCACACATCAAAGGAGATAATAGGATTTTGGGCACCCAAAAATCAGTCGGTTGTTTGCTGATTTTTCAGGTTGCATGAAGGCGCCATTAATTATTTTCTTCGGGGCTGCTTTTAGGTCGCCCACACCCGTGTAGGTTTATCCTACTTCCGTTGGTCCGCTGCTGCCCTATTTTTCAGATTTGCTCCTTTGCAAGAGGGCGCCCATCTACAAGCAATTTTTATCTTCTAATTGGCTGAAAAATCAGCACCCTTGCTGATTTTACAAAGTGAAGATCCGCTTCTTTTTGCTTGTTTCCAGGTGTGGAAGAAGGCGCTAATTTTTTGTGTGATTCGATCACATTTTGAGGCTGAGAATTGGACAGCATATTACCATTCGTAGGGTGTTTGCAACAGCCCTATCCGTGTGTGTATTGTTCACAGTTTTTGGCAAGAAAGAAGGGTTCCGGAAAAAGCTTTGTTGGAGGCTAACCTAATTCTTTGCTTGCTGGTTTTTTGAGTTTGTAATGCAATTTCAGGTTGAAATTTTCAGCACAAAAGGCTTGTAGGAGGGCGAGTTCCTGCATCCATCCGCAAAGTATCTGACATCGCGATCAGGATTGCCATGGTGCTTTTGGTAGAATACTCGGCAGTTGGTGACCATTTCTTCGGCTAAGTTGCCGGTATCCACGCCTGTGAGCTTAGGCCAAAAGATTCTGTTCTTGACCTTGGTGGCAGGAAACGGTTCTCGCCTTGCTACTGGATAGTAATAAGGATTGGTGCGCATGTAGGAGGGAGCTTCGAGATACCGTGCCATTGAGGTCTTACTTTGCAGGAAGAGCTGATGATGCCAGAGGTTGTGGATCCAGGAGTTTGACTGCTGCTTTATGTGTCTGACACTGGTCCAAACCTGGCAGTATGTAGCCACCTCGCTCTTTCGTTGTTGGATACTTCTTTGCAAACTCCGATGAGGCGCGCAACTCCTTGCTTGGTTCTGTGGGCGTGATTCTGTGCCGGATGGTTGGGGCTTCAGAGGCAATCTCATGTTCGGTTTGTGGATCGGGTTCAGGAGAGAGAGGAGGTGAGGGGTTAGCTTCTGCAATTCTTTGTGCTCAGGAGAAAATTGTTGTGGAATGAAGGTGGGGTTAGTGGTGTCGAGGGGGTTAGAAGCGGTGGAAGGGAAAAGAAAATGTTGGGAGCTGGTACCCCCAGAGCCCGATGGATTGGTTGGTGTTTGAGCTCCTTGCCCCAGGGGTTGGCCTTGAAATGCGGAGCCTTGCGTTGCAGGAGGAGGCTGTTGAAATCCTGCTCCATCTCCACCATCTGGTCCATCAAAGTGGTGCCCCGAATCATGGAATTGGGCGTGCTCTGCATGAACCGACGGTGTCGACTGGGTAGCAGCCTTTAAGCATTCTTCCAGGGTGGCTATGTGCTGGTTGAGGGCCTCGACAGAAGCAATGTATGATTGTTGTAATTTTGAGTGTTGCTCCGTCGTGGCTTTTAGCTTTTGGGCCAGTGTTTGATAGGCCACCACTGGCATGGCAGTTCCCTCAGGAATAGCTGGTGGTGCGAAGTCGTTGAAGTCCACCATTTCCAACTGTTCCTTCATAGCGGAACGTGTTGCTTGTGAATCTGCTACAGCCTCATCCTTTTCGGCTTTGAGGGTTTCGATGGTTTGTTGCATGTGGGATACCTTCAGTTGGAGCTGGTTCTGGAGGTGGAGTAGCATCTGTTGTTGTTGTTGATTGTAATTTGTTAGGTTCTGGATCTGCAGCTGTTGTTGTTTGTTTTCCTCCTCCAGCCTTGCTTTATCTTTCTGAAGGTTCGCCATAGCACCATCGTCGAATTGCCGCATAGTATATTGTCCCCCTAGGGTGCCGAATATATTGTATTGGAGCTCATTCACCAACCATACCGCTTTTTGGGCTGTAAGGGGTAGCTGCTCCCAAGGACCAATGTCAGGGAGGGTACGTGTGTAGTTAAGATACGGCATGGGGTTAAATGGTAGAAAATCAGGAACAGGGCTAGACGGAGGTGTATGAAAGGCAAGTGGAGGTGATTGTGGATTGAGGGTTGGGGAGATACAACGTGGCGGAGAGTGTGGGATTGGATTAGTGGTGACAGTGGTTGATGGTAATGCAGTTAGTAATTGTAATGCAAAATCATCTACGTTGACTGTGGAGTCAAGTAGGGTGGAGATTTGTACAGGGGAGGGCTTTTGTGGAAGTGTGGAAGTGAAGTTTGTGTTGAGAGTTAGTGAGGGTGTGGAGGAGGCAGTAAATGGTGGGGGTGGTGGTGGGAGTGTGAGAGCAAGTGATGGAGAGGGGATTGCCTGTGTGGACGGAATTACGCCCATTGGATCAGAGCCGGAAGTGCTTGTCGGTCCGAAGCTGCCTGTTGCTGCTGCTACTACTTGTCGGCGTTGTTGGGCCTGGTGAAGTAAGGTCGCCTGCTGCTCGAGGACCTCCCTTTGGGACCTGAGATGGTTTAAGGCTCCCTCCGGATTCAGCATATTCCACCCCGATATCGCTGGATAGAATGTCATGCGGAACATCGGCTTCTGTGCTGGGTGTATCCAGATCAGGTAATTGGTCGTGATCGATCGGGTGTGGAGAGGTACAATTATCCTGATGCTGAGCACAGTAATCGGCATTCACACAATCAATGGTAGCTAGACTGTGACTCCAGTTCATGATATCAGTAGATTTAACATAATGACCTTTTTCGTGGCTGGACTGGTATGGCTCAAATACTGAGTTGGTGGTTGAGGATCCCTCGTCATAGATTCGTGCAGGTTTGAATTTACCCGTTGAGTCAATGGTGACAGAACTGTCACGATTTCCAAAAGTGACTCGGCCTTTGCTCCAGTCATGAACGACTCGTGCATTGGTGAGCCACGGACGACCAAGTAGTAATTCATAAGAATAGGCATTATTGGAAATATCAAGTACTACAAGATCAACAGAAAACTTGAGACCTCCTAGTTTGATCAGCACGTGCGGAAGGAAACCGGTAGGTCGGACCACACTTTGATCAACCATCCGAAGCTGACAAGTAGGTTTGGCTAGCTTGTCTCTCAGATTCCATTCCATCATGAGGGATGTGGAAATGATATTAACCCCGGAAGCTCCATCGAGTACTGCTAAAACTTCACGGGATTGATGATGGGTAGCTGGGATTTTGATGTTGCCTCGTTCGCTGAGTGGATTGGTTAGATGTAAGGGCATTTCAGGCAACTCGTCAATAGTGGTGGTGGTATTGGATTGGATCTTTTGTTTCCACTGGCCAGCATGCTTCCAGAGTACATGGAAGGGAAGAGTGACATTGGCTTGTAGTAAATCTCCCCAAACTTCGGTATCTTCAAGGATTTTGCTTTCAAAGAGCTTGTGAGGTACTTTATGGGAAGAGGAAGATCGTTGGTCGGCATTGCAGATTTGCTGGCGATACTCATGATGCAGCCGAATTTCTTCAGATGGGTGAGGGTAAACTATCGGGGTTGAATCATCACTTGGAGGAACAGCCTGCGGTTGAGTTTTGCTGGGTGCAAGTGTAGGGGCTTGGCGTTGGGTTTGTGCCCGAGTCAAGACCCAAGCAGGATGTGTTTCGATTGGTAAGGTTTCTACTTGCAATGAACAGACAGGAGTGGCTGGCTTAGATCGGGATGGGCAGTCCTTCACGTGATGTTCAATAACACAGTTTTCACAAGCTGGAAGAAAGCGGAGTTTATCTGGGCAGCGAATACTAGGATGTTTACCTGCACAGATAAAGCATCCTCGTATTGCGGGTAGTTGATGTGCGGCAAAGACAGCTTGGTTTGGATTGTAAGCTTGGGCATTGGGATCCACCGGTTGAGCATTAGAATCATAGGTATAATAAACAACCGTTTCAGTAGAGTATTGCGGTTGAGTATTGTCTTCCACATAGTAGGTGGCCGGATCAATGGTATTCGGATCAAGATAATGGACAGCGTTTTGTGGGGCAGGTTGGTTAACAACAAACTGTTGACGTGGGGATGGGTATTGATTTGGGGCAGGTGGTCGTGGTTGGTAAACCCCTGGTCGTGGCACAGGTTGTTGTGGCGGGTAAGGGCGGTAAGCTCAATAAATGGTAGATCTGGTGGCTGCTGGGAAATGATTTCGCAGTTGAGGGCATTCGTTAGCAGTGTGAAGTTCAGAAGACTGAGCAATATTATCAGACTTCAGGTGATTAGGACGGTCCGGATTCTTAGATTTCTTTTCACGATGGTCAAAGTCATTGTCGAAACCTTCGTCTTCTTCACGGATAGCATCGGTCATCACATCTTTAAGTTGATCATAAAGGTCAACTGGTTTGAGTTCACGGCGGATGTTTTTAGACAATCCAACTAAAAATAGTTTTATGGCCATTCGTTCAGTGATATTTTCATCAACACATTCTATTTTGAGACGTTTAAAACGCTGAATGTGGTTTCGAACAGACTCGTCGCGACGCATCTTGATATGAGTAATTTGAATGAACGGGCTCTGAGTCAGTTTGGATGGTTTGAAACGCTTGATGAGAGCGTCCTTGAGGGTGGTCCAAGAAGCAAGATCAGGAGCTTCGAGATTCAAGTGCCACTCCTTGGCGGTGCCATAGAGTACCATGGGAAATAGGCGAAGCTTTTCAGTTTCAGAGGTATCTCCATAAAAGGCATGCATTATCAAAGTCTTGGAGAAATCGGACTGGGTCAAATTCGCCATCGTACTTTGGTGCATCAATACGTGGAATTCTTCGTTCTATTCGTGGAGGAGTCGGATTAGAAGATTCAGCACAGTCACGAGACATGATGCAGAATACAGATGAGCAGGGCAGGACTGTACTTGGCAAAAAGGGCAGTTTGCTTGCAAAATGGATAGTGTAGGACAAAACCTGGTCTTTCTGGTGGTGATAGAATTCGCGGACAGGCTGACAAATCGTGGAGAGGCAGATAAAGCTAACTGTAATACTCGCGAATTCTAAAAAAGATTTCTGAATGTCAAAATAGCGATTTTTTTAGATTTTTTGGGAAAAAATTTCAGTTTCAGAATTCGCGGGTAGGACAGCAAAATCGTGCTCTTTGAGAACGAATTCTTAGGCTGGATGGCGAATTCTAACAGAGAGTTTTGACTGGCAGATAGGGAATATGGAAAAAAAATGTGATTTTCTGACAGTAAACGGGCAAAATCTGTGAGATAGAATTCGCGGAGCTGCTGGAGAACTAATCTTGATGAGATCTAGCCTCAGTGAAGCCGGCAAATTCTAGGACAAAGATTTGGGTGAGAAATAAGAGATTTTGACAGTATATCAGGCTATTTTCTCAAAATCTGACCGTGGTCAGAATTCGCGAAGGTGATAAAATGAAAGATCCTGTCTGTTAGGGCTGCAGACAGGCTGGCGAATTCTGATATACCTTTTTGGTTGTGAAAAAGGTCACTTGGGTCACTTCTTTCAAAGAAAATGCCCAAGTTGACTCTTTTGTTGCTTCCCCCCGGTTTGAGAAGTTGCTCCACAGCTCGTGTAGGACCTGGAGAGACGACGTGTTGTTTGTTGGTAGATAGAGACAAGCACACAAGCAAACATACAACACGGAAGCAAAAACAAAAGGAAAAGGAAAAGGAAAAGAAGCTAGGTGAGAAAATACTTAAAAAGCGGCAACGGCGCCAATGTTGGAAGTATTTCTAGTGTGTGCGATGGCTAGATCTACTTACAGGTGTAGTATAGGGATGTAGAGATTCGTCCACTTTTTAAGTTTCTACCAAGTTTCAAACAGAAATGCGAAAATAAGAAGTAATGACGGAAGCACTAAGGCTTACCCAACTAGTGCTCAAAACGGAAATGAAACTATCTAAGGTGACAGAATACAAACCCTTGCTAAGGCTTACCCAACTAGCAAGGTGATTAATCTAAATTCTACTTAACACCCAAAGGGTAATAAAATGATATTGCGGCTAATATTAAGCAAATAAGCACTAAAGAACATGCCACAATAAACCGATGAAAAGGAGGCAAGAGGAGGCCCGAGCACCTTCCCTCAAGCTATGCACCTTTCCAAAGGGAACACAAATGACATAGAATGATAATTCCCCAAAATAGAGAGCAAGATAGCTTAATCTCAAAAGTGTTGGTTACAATGCAAATACCGCTCCTTTTATGGCAAGGAGGGTCTTCGATAAGTGTCTACTAACTTATGGGACTAATCTGTTTCTAGCCTTTCAAAAACTTCTAACTTAGGATTTAGAACTTCAAATTTCTGAACTTAGGAAAACTTAGGATAAAATATTCCTAATCTTAAGTTTCCTAAGTCTAAGTTCTAAATCTAAGTTTAAGCTATTTTATTATTATTTAAGCTTCTGCTCATGGACTTACAAAACACATGCCATGGCTTGAAGTTTATTGACAGATACTCATACTTGGTCTTACAAAACACATGCCACGGAGTTTTATTATTATTTTTTTATTTTCTCTGTGTTAGCACAGTTGCTAACATCTTTTTACCTTGGAGGAAACACACATGCCTCACCAAAATCAGTACCTTATGCTGATTTTCCTGTTTTGATGCTTACTTCTTATGATGACGGTGTTGCCTTACCTAGTGTTGGTGAGCAGATCATTGATAGTAAGATTCGGGAGGATGTGATGGTAAAAGAGTATCATACTCTTCTTTATGTTTCTTGTGGTAAAAAGGCTTATGGAATCATGTGGGAACTATTGATGGATTGGAAATCCATATTTCGGCTTGTGGCTGGTTTTTTGGTTACCTACTTTGGATGGAGCATGCTTGTCTTCACTCTTTGACTTGATGCTACAGTGAACCCTAGATAAATGTTACCTCTTTATATGTTAACCCTGCGTATTAGTTAAATTTTTGCTACTCCCAGTGATTTTACACAGGAGAAGTGTTGATTGTTAATTGTTAAATTAAATTATGGTGCCTTGAAGAATTTACCCTCTTTATATGTTATTTTACAGTACAAAGGGCATTCTCCGAGCCCACCAGCCCACATTTAGAGTCAGACCAACATTTTTTAGGGCATGCCTCTAGTCCAAATTTAGGGCAATCCCTTACACCATTCTTGAAAGGCTCCCATTCTCGAAAGGGTCCCCTCTCATTCACGCTCTTTTCACAGGCTCCCATTCTCGAAAGGCTCCCTCCCATATACGCCTCATCAAAGCCCTTCCTGCCATCAGCACGCCTCATCAAAGCCCTGCCTGCCATAACCACGCTCAACAGGCTACGGCTCATCGGCTCATCAAACACATTTTCAGCGCCATCACCACGCTCAACTGCTCATCAAACACATTTTCAACAGTCCACCAGACTCATCAAACGTTTTCAGCTACGGCACATGTCCAGCTCATGATTTCCTTCCATCACGGCTAGTGCTCCATCGTTTCAACTCTTCAATGATTTCACTCCAGCTTTGTTGGCGCTCCTCAACAAATGCAGCACACAGAAGGACATACAAAGCCATCATCTCGAACAGAGCCACATTTTTGTTTCATTCTCTCCAGAAATGTTCACATTTTTAATCTGATTCGATGCATATATGTTCCCTTGGAATATGTTTTTTTTTTTCACCCTGTTTATCTGTTATAGTGAATTAACCCTCTATATTAGTTATGTTTTTGCTACTCTCGAGGGCTAACATTTTTTTTTATCCAGGGTTCACTGTACTGCACTTCGTATTCTACATCTCTTCTACATCGAGCATGATTGGGGCTGAGATTTCGGCTACTTCGAGTTGGAGTTTTTTTTTTTTTTTTTTGGCTACATGAAGTTTTGGGCAGCAAGCAACATTTTGCATTTTGTTGCAATTTTTTCCATTCTACTTCATGTCATGTTATGTTTTTTACATTATCATTTAAGGAGGGTGTTAGAAATAATAAATGATAATGTTAGTTTCCCATAGATTACTTTGACCCAAAAGGTCGAGACTTGTGTAACCACGGGTAGGTTTATTATTTAGACCATGTTAAGTTAGTTCTAGCTAAGTTGGACCCAATTTTGGTCTAGTAATAACTCGTGGGTCCAAGTAAAGTCTAATTATGTTAAGGGGCCCTAGCTTGACTTTTGGAGGTGCCCTATAATTAATAGGTTCTAGAACTTAGGGTTTGGAAGAGTCTAGGCCCTTGGAAGGCCTATTTATATGTACTCATTGTTCATTTGTGATTCATTCCCTTTCAAGCATTGCTACTACTTTCTCTCTCCTTGAGGGCGCCTAACCCTCTCCCTCTTCTTCTTCCCCCTCTTCTTGAGATTGAATGTTAGAAGGATCTTGGCACTTTGATTTCCTACAACTACCACTATGATAAAAGCGTTGGAACAAAAGATTGAGCAGCAAAAAGAAAAAACCCTTTCTTGGGCATCGGTAATAAAGAAGGTACTAAACCTAGTGCTCCCATTACATCAGTCATCTCAGCCACGATCCAGGAAGAGAAATCTCCAGTTAATTCAGTGAAGGTTTTCTTCAACTCAAATCAGATTTTCATATCAGCCTAAGTTTGCGCCATGATTCACATTCAAAACAAATCAGTTCTTAAAAGAATAACATATTATAAAAGAAAATATTGCCCTGATTCTTTTCCGATTTGAACCAATTCCTACTTTGAACCGTGATTCATGTAGACATTGTAAACCTACAGCCCAATGCTATTCATCTCAAATATGTTGTAGATATATCCACGATATAACCTCAAGAGTAGTACACTTGACAATCAGCATCATTTGTCATTTCTTGTGAATGCAAATGTGCCATAGTAAGAACCACATTCTTGAATGAACCTTTATAAGCAAGATTTAGATCATAGTTAATACTTGAAATGAGTCTTGATGTAAATTGAAATAGCCTGACCTGAAAAAGCTCATTGCTTGTCGGCAAACAGCTAGCCTCTTCAAAAATACAACACCAGCTCTTTCTGGGTCTTCTCGAAATGCCAATGAACTTTCATCGATCAACCATCTTAAATGAACTGGCTCCATAAACAAAACTGCTTCATATATTGCTTCCTTAAGAATTATCTCCTCTTCACCATTCTAGGTTGCAGGACATACAAACAATAAAACAAGTTCAGATGACCTCACCTAAAAAAGCTGAGTCGGAAGATTGCCAAGTTTGCCAAAACCTTGAGAAGCTTTCGAATAATGAGAAAGACAGACCAATATACACACGCCTCTCAGCAAAATCTAAACCGGCACACCTCTCTCTCTCTCTCTCACCAAAACAGTGTGGAAGGGTAGCGACGGCTCCATAAGTATATCCAGTAGCGTCTCTGCACAAAATCACAAAATAAGCCTACTATGATTAGATGATCAGAAGCTTTCCTCAAGCTGATAAATAGGAATTATTTCAACTCTGCACTGAACCTAAGCGGGATATACCATATGATGAGAGAGAAGCCGTGCTAGCAGCCGCATGGATAGCCACTAGCTTCAGCTTCTTCTGGAAATCGTTATCAGAGTTATTGCTCTTATTTTTCGATCCAAACCTGAACTCGAGATTCAGTGTTAGTAGCTGCAGGAAAAAAATCTCTATGGACACAACATCGGCTAGGAATTCAACTTGCTCTCTCTTCCTCCAACGCTTCCGCTGATCGTCTCGGATCAACGGTAATGCTTCCGCAGCAGTTAGTTTTTCTATATTATCTTTGGATGTATACTTCAGTATTGCATCTCGTAAAAGATCTGAATTCCTCTCCAATGCTATACTTAAGCCCTTATTCAACTTGTTGGAAGTAGAGGACACTAGCAGTCCCTGGCCAAGGCTATCTTTTCTCTGCCGGCAAACAGCTACGAAGGTTAAAATCTCCCCTACTACACACTTCAACCTCTTCAAGAACCTTCTAATATCTTTACCTGAAAGTGCCTTTCCTTCAGATGACTTCATATCTGTTACTAGCCCTGCATGGGCATTTATTCCGGAGGCAAAATTGAAGAGCAGTGCAACAACAGGAGCAATGGCAGCTACAGCAGTAGCGGCATCAGTTAGCCCAGAACTTACAGTCTTGAGACGCTGCCACAGACCCTGCGTTATCAATATTTTGTTCAATTCTTCACCAGATATCGAAGACTTGCACTCAGCAGCCATGTCTAATACTAAGTAGGCCCAAAACAAGGGAAGAGGCGGATTTGTCCTGGCTTGGAGGAGGCGTTCCGATACAAGGCGCCACTCTTGAGCCTCGGTAGCAGATGATACACCCCCTTCAGCTGCCGATATCACTGCCTCTGTGGCTCTGGCATATTCTGCATCTGTCAACAGAGATCCTCTAGCAACACTTAGTGGATCAATTACAGACTCTGTCTTGCCTCCTTTGTGCTGCTCAGCTGCTTCGAAGGATTGAGCTCCAAGATCCGGCCTTGCAGCTCTGATCTCATCCCGCAACAAAACAACAAATCTCTCAAAGTCCTTCTGCAGAGCAGATCGCAGTGCATTGTGAGGAAGAGCGACTACGGATTCACGCAACAACGGCTCCAAGTCGGAACTTGGCAACAGCAGTGAAGCAAAAGCTGCTTCTGCATCTGCATCCAGATCATTGCACAGCTTAAGCGCCACACGTTTCACGAATCTGACTGCCCTAGCTTCCCAATCTGTGGGCGCCATCTCCTCCTCCTCCTTCAACCTTAAACCCTAAACCCTGTTAAACACTATAACTTTCCTTGAGGCGATTATACTTGGACTTTGATGCTCACAAACCTCTTTCAGCTTCTTTGCATTGCTTTTCACATGAAATCAAGACACTTTTCTAGGGTTCCTAGATGGGTAGAGATACTTTTTAATACTCTATTGTTTGAATCCATGATTAAGAATAGAGAGGCTGATATCTAGTAATCCCAAAAAAGCATTGCTTTTACATTGTGCTTGAATGGGGCTCCTAATCTAGATTCTAAAAATCTCAAGCTCCTAATCTAGACTCTAAAAATCTCACGTAGTTGAATAGTCTTGATTCGAATCTAGATTACTATGGATTAAGAATATTTTGGAGCCTACTGCTCCAAAGTTGGCTTGGCCAATATCAATGTGCGTTGTTGTATACATTGTGAATTAAATGATGCTAGTGTTGAGTATCAATAGTCCAACAACAAAATGCTCTTACTGCATCAACCTATGAATTTTATTGTTTTGCTTGATTTGTGAGACTTTACAAATTGATCAACTCACATCACAGGCATAAAACATATCAACTTTACAGTTTTGCTTAATTTTGTATACCTTACGAATTCATCAACTAACAATTGTCACATGCATCAATCCAATCACTCATTGCATGTTCTTCTTAGCAGGCACTAGATTGTCGTCATAGAGTATATATTGTGCATCAAATGATGATGGTACAAAGTAATTACAATGCAACCAAAAAAATATGAGGCTCTTAATCTATAAAGCACATGAACTTCATTGTTTGGCTTGATTTTATATACTTTTAAATTTTCAAAAGATCACATGCATCAATCCATAGCCCATCATTGCAAACGATTTTTAGTGGGCAATGGATTATGTTCACAACTAATAACTTGACAATGATTCTTTGCCTTTATTATTGGAACGATGTACAATGGATTGGTTGATAAAGCATGTGCCATGTGTGTGACTAAACGCGAGCTTGGATGATGGACTTACATTAATAATTTCTAGAAGATATGCGTCTAACCTCAATTTCTAGAAATTAATAATGTATTTCCATAGTATTTTTAGAAATTAATAATGTATTGTGAAAGATTGCCAAACTATGGAAATACATTATTGATTTCTAAAAATTGAGATTAGACGCATATTTTCTAGAAATTAATAATTTACTTCCATAGTTTGGCAATCTTTCACAATATCCTAATAGTCTATTATGCCCACTACACACACATACAACTAGCTACCATATACTTTGTTTTGCAAATTTCAAATACACCTCCTTATTGAAAATTGCTCCTGATGTAGTGATACTTAATTCCAATGTGCCTGTTCCTAAATGAAATCTATGATTTATCGACAATGCAATAGCACTTGATTATCACACTGAATAAATGTTGGAGCATTTTTTTTAGATCAATGTCAGACAACAAATTCCTCAACCAGACTACCTCTTTGGTAGCTTGTGAAGCTACAATGTACTTAGATTCTGTCGAGGACATTGCAATGGAGATTTGCTTTTAAATGTTCTAGGATATTGGACGACCATTGAGCAAAAAAACAAATCCAAAAGTGAATTTTCTTGTGTCAACATCACCTACCCAATTTGCATCTGTATATCCATGTAATGTATGGATATCAAATGGATTAGTCTCTACATAACAAATGTAGAGGTCGATAGTAGCTCGAGCATATCTGACGACTCTTAATAGAGCCTTCCAAATGGATCATTCCAAGGTTAGCCATATATTGGCTCAAAGAGCTAACATCATTTGCAAGGTCAGGCCTGGTGGAGATCATTGCCTATATGAGAGATCCGATAATAGACTCGAATGAATATTCTTTCATTTCATCTTTCTCTTCTTTGGTTTGAGAGCATTGCTCTTTCGATAGTTTAAGAACTAGATCCATAGGAGAATGTACAAGCTTACAATTCATGAAATCAAATTTAGAAAGCAAATTAAAGATATATGTCTGGTGATTAATGTAGAGGAGCTTTTTGTTTTTGTCTCTATGGATTTGGATCCTGAAATAGTAATGACCTTTTCCTAGATCTGTCATCTCTAATTCTTGAAATAACATTCTTTTGGTATCCTTTATCAATTCAATATTATTGTTGAATAGCAATGTGTCATCCACATACAATGTGATGATGATAAAAGATTATCGAATGGCCTTGAAATACACATTGTAGTTGCAGAGCTTGGTTTGAATCTTTGTTCAATATTGTAGTGGGCAACTTAAGAAAGGAGTTCATCGATACATCGGCTAGTCAAATCTCACCAAGAATTTGCAGTGAATATCATATTGCCATACAAATAGTGCATTCTACCATTGTTATAGAGTTGAAAAAGGCTAGTAGGCCTAATTTCAAAAAAAGATTCATGCATGGCTACTTCTTTCAATCTTTACGGTAACTGTGATGGAAAATAAGATGAAAGAATTTAGACATGAATTTACCTGACCAAACCGCCAGCACACAACAAGTGAGCTTATCACAAAGGCGACGACGTATTTGCAATGAGATTGTTTCACCCAACTTGCCTCCCATGATACGTTGGTGTAAGTTATGGACTCGGCTCATTACATTTGGCGCGTCCATTCTTTTATTCTTTATTATACATAAGCAGGCCTATGGACCCTTTTTATTCATGTACTAGCCTTGGGCCCTATTTGGTCACATTTTTAGGACTTGGACATATTGATTTGGAGTGGGGGTCCTCCTATTTTGGGGGCACACTATTTTCCCTCCAAATCTTCTGCCTCCCTCTATTTTGAAATCCTACTTTAGGGTTCATTGTTGGAGTATATATAGGACATCATTGTAGTTTTTTATTGAATTGATGATTGCTCTTCTTTAGCCTCATCAAATATTCTCTCTTTTATGCTTTTTAGCCTAAGTCATGCTTTCTAGCATAGCTAGCGAATCTTAGCTTGTAACTTGGTATCAGAACACTCTCCTCAGATTTGCACCACTTTTTTTTTTCAGATTTAGCAGAGGCCCTACTAACCCATCACTTTCGTTGATTTTTCATCAAATTTCCATCATTTTTTCAGATTTGGTAGAGGCTGGCTAGCGCCCTACTACCTTGTCACTTTCATCGATTTTCTCCACCGATTTGTTGTCCATTTCGTGGATTGATTGGAGGCTGTCCACCAACGCCCTACTTCATCACCATTTTCAGCAATTTTCTCCATTTTTTTTTCAAGTTATGTGCAGATTTTGGTAGCTACTACCCACCAACACCCTACTACCTTGCCATCTTCGATGGATTTCTCCATCGATTTGTTGTCCATTTTGCTGAGCCACATTTTACTCATGATTTTCGTGATTGCATCCAACTTACCAATTACTCTAGTTTGTCCTCGAGAATTGGTTCTAAATTAGAGACATATTTTCTTATGTATCCCAAGACTGAAATCCAGAAGGTTCAGTTGGCTGCATTACATTTAGATGGTCGAGCTCAGACTTCGTGGCGTGTTTATCGTTCTGAGCCTACTCGCGAGGGGTTGCATACATGGCCTACCTTTCATCATGACCTTCGTATGGCTATGATTGACCCCCAGTGGCTAGTTCGCCAACGTGATCTATTTAGTAGCCTTATCCATACTGGTAAGTTGACTACTTATACTGACCAGTTTATTAAGCTTTCTTAACTTTTGGTGATCTCCACCCTATTGAGCTTATTTCACACTTTATTGTTGGTCTTAATAGTTCTTTACGATATTTACGATATGATGTATCATCCTTCCGGACTCCTACTCTCTTTGATGCCATTTTCTTAGCTATTACCTTGCAGCATAAGTACCCTGAATTATCCACTTCTTCTCGTTTTTTCCGCCCTCGATTAGGGACACCTACTATTTTGGCTGCTTCTCCTACCTTGGCTTCTTCTATTACCACTCCTACTCGCCCTCAAGCACCCCACTCCGCCTTTGCTCATCGCTATTCAGCTGCAGAGTTCACTAAGATTCAATAGAAGCATCTATGTTATCGATGTAAGAGCCCGGACCACTGTCGTCAAACTCTTGGTCCTAATACAACTATTTTTTACCATGAGGCCATTACTCTTGATGATTCTAATATTTACATCCAGATTCTTGAAACTTCTGACCCACCTCTTGTTGATGTACCGCTTCTAGCCTCATTAAATATTCTCTCTTTCATGCTTTCTAGCCTAAGTTCTACTTTCTAGCATAGCTAGTGAATCTTAGCTTGTAATTGTGTACTTCGTCACCACCACCAGTTGTTGCTTCTTTTTCTACTACTTCCAACATTTCACTTATCTTAATCTCATCCATTGTGTTTTTCATTCCAACTCATACATCTGATTCGACTACCATTACCAATCCATCCATCATTATCTATCCACCATTTTACCAGCCATTCTCCCATTCATTATACCTCCCTCAGCTCCCACCCCTCATGATACACAAACTTGTGAAATTTTCCCCAATATTCAGTACTGTGTGAATCTGACCGATGAATCCAACCCTTTGGAAGCCAATGTCCAGTTCGAAGTCCCTCTAAGCCCACCACCTTTTAACATTGTTGGGCACTTGTGAGTCCCGCCACTAAAAGTACTACATGGTTAAGCTTACTTAGTGGGCCCCGCCATAGTGCACTATACAGTTAGAGTAATAAGTGTGAGGGCATTGGCATTCTGCACATATAAGCCCAACCCAATGAGCACATGGCGAGATATTTCAAGTTGTTTCCTAGAGACTTGGGCCTTAAGTATAAATAAATAACGTAGAGGCACAAATTCGCAAACTCAAGTTACAATAAGGAATCTAATTTTGGTCAAAGTGGGACTCACAAGATTCATGTGAGCTACTTTGTGCTAATGTTAGATTCATTAGATTGGGTTTGTATTAAGTTGAAGGGCATTGGATTACAATCCTTGCCATTTTAGAGTAGCCAATCAGAGTGAAGGAGACTCACCTTTCAAAATCTATAAAAGTGAGTCATTTCTTTAATATTGTACCTTCTCTTCTCTTCTAATAAAACTCTGTCAGTTCCACTATTCTCTCTCTCTCTCTCTCTCTCTCTCTCTCTCTCTCTCTCTCTCTCTCTCTCTCTCTCTCTCTCTCTCTCTCTCTCTCTCTCTCTCTCTCTCTCTCTCTCTCATGTGCTATGCAGGTTGAGGTGAGGATGCACTCCCAACGACAATTCCCATACTACAATGACACAACAATGGCTCTGTTGCCAGGTAGCGCCATCACTTGTCTTGTCACATATCGCTTTTTTTTTTTTTCTTGCTCTTCTTCTCCAACTCTCACATTTTATCAAAAATCATGATTTTAGCTTGTTAGTGTTTGCTAGGTGTGGATTTTTTACAAGTAGAGGTGAAGAAGTCCTCCAAATCTAAGATAGAGCCTCCAAATGTCCTCCAAGCAATGTACAAGCTTCAAGATGCTCCCCAACTCCAAGCTAGGATGCCTCCACCTGCAAGTAACGATCTGCAAGCCTCCAAGGATCTCACCTCCACTTGTGTTCCTACTCTTTAAACACAAAGATAGATAACAAGCTGGCCTCAAGTATTCACCATCCAACCATAGCTAGATCCAAGCTCCAAGCAAGACCTATCTAGCACCCCCTTGCTAACCATAAACAAATCACAAGCATAGCACAACACTCCATAGCATACTCAAGATCCAAACCCTACTTATGTCCCATACCATAAGCAAGATCCATATCTTAAGCATACTACCACAAGAAAGCACTCTACACACTAGTAGCAACATTAGAGCATAAGCAAAGCAAACAAAAGAGATCCCCCCCCCTCCAATGGGTGCCCTACTACCCTCATATAGATGGCCCATGGACCCCTCCAATGCACTATGGAGTTCCATGCTCATCCAATGAGAGAGAGAGAAGCCTAGGGGAGTTAAAGAATCTCCAAGATCCTCCATAGGCTTATGGAAGGTCAAGAGACTCCTTCCATAACCTATGACTCTTTGAATGTCTTTCTTGTGGGAGTTGGAAACTCAATGGACACTTTAGAAGGGTGCCCTCCTACTAGGTCTCATTGCCCAAGTTGTGCATGTATACTTTGGTCCTAGACCAATAAAGTGATATGGTTCAAGGTTGAGGCCCAAGGTTTAGAAAAATAGTCATCCAATGACTTTCTAGCACCTCTCTAGGTTCCATACCTCCATCCAAGGCATAGACACCTACCTGTCCTTAACCAAGGACACTAGTACCTTAATCTAAAGCACATATCCTTAATAATAAGGGTACCCCTTATCCAAGGGTCACATGACTCCATTACTTCCGACTAAAGTATAGTCACTTGCATGCCCTTCTCCAAGGGCACATACCCTTAATCCTAAGGGTACCTTGCCATTCAGCCCCCAATACTAAATGGACTATTAGGGGTCTGAAGTACTGCTAGTTACATAGGTATGTAACATTCCTTCCCCCTAAACTTAAATTTTTCCTCATAGGGAAAATTTTGGAAAATTCTTTTGGAGATCAGTCTCCTTTTCCCAAGTATCCTCCTCTTCTGATTTGCCCCTCCACCTGACTAAAATTCTCGAAGCACTCTACTCATAAATATACTTTCCGCTTTCTAGTTGGAATATCTAAAAGATGTAACAGGCCACTAGCTTTTAGCCTCTCTGCTTTATTTAACTGGCACTTAGTACATTTAAGTACATAGGCCTCTACTTGACTTTTCATCTTAGGCCACCAAAATTGTCTTTGAACTAAGTCGAGTGTTTTTTGTATACCCGGATGTTTTGCGCATGGACTATCATGACACTCATGCAAGATTTGGGCCCTTACAGTGTCATTCTCCGGTACACACACCTTTCCTTTACGAAACAACATCTTGTTTCGAATTTAGGAAATCCATTTCAATCTTTCCCTTATTCGAGGAATCTTGCAAACCTGAATCGACCCCTGAAAGTACTTGTTGCCAATACTTTCCAAAAAAAGGATCGGACTCATATAGTCCTTGAAGAGATTGAAACAAGCCCGGTTCTATAACAATAAAGCACAACTGATTAATAACCGGTAACATGCTCAAAGCATCCGCTAGCCTATTTTGACTTCCTTTACAATAATGTATAGAAAAGTCAAAGATTTGCATCAGCTCAATCCATTTAACTTGTCTCCCCTTTAAATCTATAGCATCACAGAAATATCGAAGAGTCTAATGATCCATCAAAACTTCAAATCTGGCTCCGTACAAATAATGTCGTCAAATTTTCAAGGAATGAACAATTGCAAATAGTTCTCTCTCATAGGTACAATACCTAGGCTGAATAGGATTGAGTTTCTTGCTTTCATAAGCCACATGATGTCCACCCTGCATCAAAACAGCACCAATAGCATAATCACTGGCATCGGTCCTAATCACAAAAGCCTTATTAGGATCGCCAATGATTAGTATTGGTGCCCAAAGTGACACTTTTCTTAAGCAACTCAAAACAGTTATTCATATCCTCCGTCCACACCACTAGTGGACTCTTAGCTCTCCGGCTTAGCTTCTTATAGCCTTTCAAGGCCTGGGTAAGGGGAAATGTCAATAGAACAAATTGGGGAATATGCCAACCAAAAAATTCCTACAAACCCCAAGAAAGACTTGATTTTCCGAACTATGGTGAGAATAGGCCAATCAATAACCCTCTTGGATACGATCGGCCTCAATCTCCACTCCTCGTTCAAAAATCATATGCCCCAAGTAGGACAATTCCTTTGCAAAAAAAGTCATAAGACTCTTTGGCAAAGAGCTTTTCCCTTCTTAGGATGTCCTAGACAATCCTAAGATGCTCTTTATATTCCGCCAAAGTCTTATTGAACATTAGGATATTATCTAAGAATACCACTATGAATCTTTCCAAATATGGCCTGAACAAATCGTTCATCATCTATTGGAAAGTTGTCGGTGCATTGGTCAAACCAAAAGGCAACACCAAAAATTTGTAGTGACCAAAGTGAGTTCAAAACTCAATTTTTGGTATATCTTCTGCCTTAATGCGTATCTGATGGAATCCTAACCTTAGATCTATCTTGGTAAAGTACCCAGCACCACCAAGATAATCTATTAGGTCATCCATCCGCGACAGTGGATATTTATTCTTAACGGTTACCTTGTTCAATTTCTTGACTTTTGATGCACTTAAGGTCATTAGGTCCAAAGACTAAAGAACTAAAGAAAAAATACATCCATCTCATTACTTCGAGATAGATTACCTGAGGTAAAAGCTGGTTATTTGACACAATCTCGTGCAAGGTGACCCTCACCATTGCACTTGAAACATAGGTTCTTCTTACGAGCTTTAGCTTTATCATTGCCACCTTGATGGTTTTTAAAGTTTTTCTTGGTTTTCATAGGATTGTTGGAATTGGGATGTGTTTCACTAATAGCTTCCCTATCCTTCCTCTTAAATTAGAAACTTTTTTTTCTGCTCATTAGGCTGTTGACCCCTAGGTGGCTTAGGTGTGTCATCAAAGTATTTTGCAGCCCTAATAGCATCTTCTAGGGTTTTTGGATGGCTCCTACGAACATCCACTTGATAATCTTTTGGTAACCCATCAATGAACATTAACATTTGTACCTTAGCCAGAATATCACTATAAAGTGGATTCAGGTACTCATGGAAGCCGTGAATAAATTGTTCCAAACCTTTATCCATGGTTAGATGACTCAACTTTTGGAAGTGTTCATAGTCATCTAAAAGTGGTAGACAATGATCCCTAAAAAGTTTGCAAAAATCATTTCATGTATAAGGTTGATTGTGATGATGAAGGTATAAGCAAAGTAAAAGTTGATTTATCTAGTGAGTTCAAGATGGTAGATCTAGGCTTCCTAGAGTTTATACTTGGGATAGAAGTGTCTAGAAGTAGCAATTGTACTTTCATAAGTCAATCTAAGTATGCTACTTCCATTCTTGAAAGATTTGGTATGAAAGATTGTAAGGAGATTGACACCCCTATGGAGCAGGTTGTGAAAGCAACTAATGAAGGTGATGAAGCATCCTTTGAGGACATCACCCTCTTTAGAAAGCTTATAGGCTCTCTAATCTATTTTACCATCACTAGACCTGACTTAAGTTTTTGTGTAAGTAAGTTGAGTCAAAGTATGCAAGCTCCTTTAGTTCATCATTGGAAAAGTGCCAAGAGAGTACTTAGATATGTTTCTAGTACTAGATTTTTTGGCATACTTTATGAAGGATCTAACTTGCACTTGAGAGCCTACTCGGATTCAGATTTTGCAGGTGACAAGATGGATAGGAAGTTCATTAGTGCATTTGCAACATTTCTTTGTGGAGGAGTAATATGTTGGCTTTCCAAAAAGCAAGATACAATCTCACTATCTTCTTGTGAAGCCGAGTACAAGGCATTGACTTCAACAACCAAAAAGCTCCTATGGCTAAGAAGACTCTTGATGGAGCTACATGTGCTAGAGGCCGAGGAGATCCCTTACATATTTTGTGACAATCAAGCTTCTCAACAAATTGCTTCAAATCCTATCTTCCATGCTAGAACAAAGCATATTGAGATAGCTCATCACTTTGTGAGGGAGAAGGTACAATCCAAGGAGGTGCAACTACATCATGTACCATCATCCGAATGCATAGCTGATATCTTAACCAAGCCATTGTCCAAAGATCCATTTTTTAAGTTAAGATATGCTCTTGGAATTGTAGATAGACGTACATTAGATTTGCCAAGTTAGCAGTGAGGAGGAGTGTTAAAAATTCTCACTTCTCACTTGACATTGGTTATTGTAAATATTGATCAAACATTAGAATAATGTTGATGATCTGATTTCACACGTGTGGAGCCTGTTCCCATGTGTGAAAGGATGTACTTTTCATACTTGTATATATCTGAATTGATTTTGTATCAATCTAGTTAGTGTGAACATGATATGACTAGTTTTTAGTCAAGTTGAGTAGTCACCTAGAAATTAGCTTTTCCTTGCATGTGCATGAGTAAATGCTCCCACATGGCAAGTGGATGTTCACACATGTGTATAGAGTACTAGAAGATAAGAGTTGACCATTTTCCTTAGATCCTATTTTGTAGGGAATATTTCTATATTCTAGGAGACTAGCTTTTTGGATTTAAGCCATATTCTAGAAGGTCAACTTTGGATAAGGATCAAGGATGGATCAAATGGATAGATTTGAGTGATGTGGCACTCTTCACACGTGTGAAGACCTGCTAGACTGTACCAGACTCGTGGATGTACTTGATCCATAAAAGGATCATCATTTTTCTAAGAAGATTGATGAGATTTTTGCATTCTACACTTTTGTGAGGTTTCTAGTCATTTGTCTTGTGATTTCTATGAATGATTGCTATCTAGGATTATTGTACTTGTTGTTTCAGGTGCAGGCCGTACTGTGGACAATACTCCACAAGTGTGAGGCCACTCTCACTAATTTATGATGTGTTGATCCATTGCTCTTGCTTAAATCCAAGTGTAGTGAATCTAGATCAAGATATAATGTGTAGAACTTGATAGATCCATTGATTAAGCAACCAATAACTCTCTATGATTGTAAAGTACAATCATTATTGTCCTAAAAACTGTAAAATTTATCACTTCCAAGGTTTCAAGACCATCTTGATTGGATATACTTCATCTAATAATACATACAAGCTATATGATCCTGATACTCAACAAATCTTGCATAGTTGGGATACAGTCTTTATCGAGGATCAATCTGTCGACATCAAAGACAAGGACATTGTCTCAGAAGAACCTTCATCACCTGACATTGACACGACAATCAGAACTTCAAGCTTAGGTGTGTCAATTGTCGACCCACTTCTTGACAATGAATAAGATGAAGACGTTGCTACTAACCAGCAACAAGTCCCAAGAGTAATTCATCAGTCGATTCCATCCAAAAGATCAAACCGAGTGCGCACATAGCCCACAAGGTATACTCCTGAGTCTGCATGTCTTTTCATACAAGAACTGACAATAGTCAAAGAGACACTCAACCAACCTGACTATGATCTCTAGAGAGAAGCTATGGACAGAGAGTATTTCACTCTGATCAAGAACCAGACGTGGTCACTAGTCGAAGCTCCTATTGGTTGCAATATCATTGATTGCAAATGGATATTCAAGGTCAAGTATAATGCCAATGGAGCAATTGATGGAAGGAAGGCAAGACTAGTAGCACGAGGATTCACTCAAATCTCCAAAGTTGAGTACAGCAAGACTTTCAGTCTAGTAGTAAAACATTCGTCGATCCGAGCACTCTCGTCTTATGTTGCAGCTGCCAACCTCAAAGTACATCAACTTGATGTACAAACAGCTTATCTGAATGGAGTTATACAAGAAAACATCTACATGATCCAGCCCGAAGGATACGTTCTGGAAGGTATGAAGAATCATGTCTGTAAATTCCATAAAGCACTCTACGGCTTGAAACAATCTGCTAGAGTTTGGTTTCAAAAGATCAACACATTCCTCATCAAACAAAGATTCTGACCAAGCACTGCTGATTGCAATGTCTATTCCAAGTCGGTACAACAATCCTTCATTATCATCACCTTATATGTGGATGATATGTTGTTTTTCAACAACAATACCAATTTGGTCAAGGATTCTAAGCAGATGCTGTTCTCAGAGTTCGACATGACTGATCTGGGTGAAGCTCACTTCTGTCTGGGCATTCAGATCCACAGAGACAGAGCGAGACGACTGATCTATATCACTCAACTAATGTATCTTCACAATGTTCTTAACATATACAATCTAATGAATTGTAAGTTAGCTCACTCACCGATGGATCTAGGCCTACAGTTATCAAAGGACCAATGTCCCCAGACCAAGCAGAGCAAATGAGAGAATATCCTTATCGATCGATACTTGGATCTCTTATGTATGCAATGGTCTGTACAAGACCAGACATCTCTTTTGCAATAAGCTTACTCGGCCAATATATGGCTAATCCTAACATTACCCATTAGAAGGCTCTCATAAGAGTCATGAGGTATATTTGAGCTACCATGGACCAGCGCATCTACTATGGAGATGTCAGCAATGACAATCTTCATCAGCTCAATGGATATTTTGATGCAAGCTGGGGAGGAGATGTAGACAATTGTAAGTTCACATCTTGATTTACATTCTTCTTCAACGACGGTCCTATCTCATGGAACAGTCGTAAACAAACCTCTATCGCTCTTTCTTCTACAGAAGCAGAATACATTGTTGCTTCTCAATTTATTAAAGAAGCATTTTGGTTGAAAAATTTATTGGCAGACATTAATTTGTATCAGTACAACCCCACAATTCTATTATGTGATAATTAGAGTGCTATTGTCTTATCGGCCAATCCTAGATTTCACTCTAGGAGTAAGCACATTGAAATCAGATATCACTACATCATGGGCAATGTTCTCAACAAGGAGGTGAGCTTAACGTACTACATAACGCAGGCACGGTTGCAAATATATTCACGAAGACATTAAGTGTTAATGCACACAACAAGTTTTGTGCATGGCTTAGTCTGAAGATCAAGGCATTCACGGATCTAGATTAAGGGGGGGTGTTGGATTAATTTTCCTTTACTCTCCTAAATCCTATTTTAATCTGCTTCCATTCATGCTGTATTTTTTTTACTCATGTTGTCGCACAATCTGCATATTTACATGTAGAATTAGACAGGCGAAAAACGCGACTGTATGCATAAATACAAGTAAATTTACACAGGCGAAAAAGATGAAAACGCAACATTGTGTTTTTACACGTGATTTGTAACAGGCGGAAAGGGCAACACTGTCCTACAAAATGCCGAAGGTGCCCTTATGAAAAAGCGAAGGCACCCTGTAAATCAAATTATAAGGCATTTGTCAGAGCGTTGCATTTTTCACATCTTCACCAATGTTCATTTCAACAAAGGCTGACGTCGCGGCCTTCTCGTGCTCATCCCATGTCTTTGTGCAAACAGATTTGACAACGACAACAGCCACCCACGATCTCCCACAGATAGCATATCCACTTTGTATTTTCTTCATCTGCACACCTGTAAAAATATGTATATAATGAATACCATCTGCGTATTCAACATACAAAAAACTTGGATGTAAGAGAAACAAGAAACAAGCATAATAGCATCAGAAGCTTATCAGAGATAGACGAAGTAAATGCTTTCGTGCATCAATTCTTTGTATTGTTAGCAATAGGTTTATTCCTTTCACAGATTGGATTAGCTTTGTAGAGCACGTGGTTTCGTCCGCTATTGTCTTGTGCTCAACAACATTATTGACATGCATATTTTGTTATACTTAAATCTGATAACATCTGTTTGTTCTACGTTTAGATTTGTGTCAACATTGCTATGCTATTTACATTATGTCTGACTCTCTTATTACTCAATATGATAATCTGTTCTTAACAAATTATTATTAATCTAGCTATTCGCGAGTAATATTTAGTCTTGTCTTTCACGGCTAATTCGCGATTGATTATCAGTCGAGCTCAGTCTGGCTCTTCACGAATCATTCACGACAAATAATTTTTTTAGTTGTTCGTGAAAAATTATCTTTTTGATGTTTTGTTGCTTATTATTCGGCTACGTAATCAGATCGACCGTGATTTCTATCACTAACGTTCTGTTTGTGTCTGATAGGCATAGTCAAGCTTAGGGAAAGAGTAAGATGGCTCACTCCGCTGCACGCAAACACTTTCTATTCGAGTTCGTTTCTCTTTCGATTTCGAGTTCACTTCTTTTCCTGTTCATTTTTTTTCTAGCCATTTTTGTTTCTCTCACTCACACACCCTCTTTCTCCAACAACTTCATGCTGGACAGAAAGTTTGGAATCGATCTTTTGATTTATGATAGTGGCATTGTTTTCACTAACCTTTGTGGAAATTCAAGATCAAGCATTGATTAGATCTTGTTGGATCTAGATCATATGTTTGAGAGGGAGTCTTTTCAAAGGTTCAAGTCTGAAGATATTCATATCTTTGATATCTTTGATGATCAAGATAAATGTAAGCAAGTGAAGTGACACACTTTGCTTTACTCACTTGTTTTGGAGAATCTTCTTGTGTAGATGATGCTATGCAAGTGGATATTGGTTCTCATGCTGTAAAATTAAGAATGGATATGAAAAAGAGGTCTTAGTCAATGGCTTTGATGGTCAAGTGGAAGATCAAGAGGTTGGTCTCAAAGGGTTTCAACAACACAAAAGGGAAAGTTGCAATTTAGAGCTAGTCAAGAGCATCAAAGGAAGGTCATTTGGCAAAGATGTTTTGGATCTATTTTTGCAAGAGTCTTTAAACTCAAGTAAGGTTAAAAGAACATCAAGGAAGTGTTACTCACATTTATTGTTTGGTTGCTGTAATTTTTTAGAGAGTTCAAAGTGTGAAACATGGAGGAATCATTTCATTTACATTCTATTTGGTAGTTCATGTTCTAGTTGCATCTTGATGTGTAAAAGCTGTAAGAAATAGTGAAGCATCCAAAGCGGACACTATTCTCTACATCAATTATGAAAACTACTTTAGAACATTAGAAAGGATATACTTAGGATGAAGATCATTCTAAAGTTGTATCAAAGTAGTATGGTTAAAGACTATGCCAAAACTAGTTGAAGAGGGAGTGTGGGAAATTTCAGCTAATTTAGTCAAGTTTGGTCATATTTTGGTTGATTCTCAATATTAGGCCAATATGCATTTTAGAATGAGAGATAAAATTTATGAAAGTTATTTTTGTCAAAGTTCATTTGCATTACCACTTTGGAAAGTGTAGGAAAGTTAGGAGGGCAAATTTGGACACATTCATTTATGAATGTTAGATACATTGAAACTAGTCATATTGTTGATAGGCTTTTTGATCTAGAAAGTTCTTGGTGGAAAACTAAGATTCAAAACTAGGCATGGATCTGCTATAAAAGGATGTAAACTCATGGAAGAGGATGATCTTCTCTCTCTCTCTCTCTCTCTCTCTCTCTCTCTCTCTCTCTCTCTCTCTCTCTCTCTCTCTCTCTCTCTCTCTCTCTCTCTCTCTCTCTCTCTCTCTCTCTCTCTCTCTCTCTCTCTCTCTCTCTCTCTCTCTCTCTCTCTCATTTCATGCTTATACATGAGTTCTCTTGGATTCATCTAACCATTGGTGCACTATCTTGATGATATCTTGCAATCTTGTGTGTAGAATGCTCAAATTTTGTTATTTTTGGATCCACATGTGGGAAGTACAATAGGGTACTATTATTGTACGGATAGCAACTTCATTTTATCATAAATTTGCTGTTTGATCAATTTCTTGTTGAGTTTGCATCTCTTTCATTAAGTAGATGCTAGTTTTTCTACATTGGCAATGTTGAATGTTGTGTTGACTTTCTAACCAAAGATCAAGGGACACATTTTGGATTTTAATGATCTAAAATTCTTCACACATTTATGCATGCAAGACGCCAACTAGTTTTACAGTTCTACTACTTTTGACTCTCTATTTTATTTATGTAATATTTGGATTTACTACAAGAGCTTGTTGTCGACTTTTAGATTAATATTCTATGTCATTCCCATGAATCGACAACATGTAAATTCTCCCATGACCAAACAAGTGCCACATTCCCATGGCACTACCTCGAACTAGTCCTTGGGATGATAGCGTTTGGTGGTAACGAGTCATTTGCATGATCAAAATTGGAGAGAAATAGCTAAATATGAATTAATTTTTTTTTTCAAAGGAAAAGCGTAGATAAGAATTCGTTTACATAAAACTTGGTGCTTTATTGAATATTGTTGGTCCACAAGAATCTGGACTTGCTTGCTATTCAATAAAAGATCTCATATGAGTCTGGTGGCCATTCCAAACCTTCATCCTCGACAAATGGATGATTGACATCATTCAAAACATGATCCCAAGGTAATACTTGCTGGTATGGATCCTCGTAGCATGGTGCAACCATTATCATTGGCATTGTCGGAGGTTCACTCAATTGGTATGGTAGATATGACATGGTTGGTTGACTGCTTAGTCTATCCAAGTGCTCATTGGCTCTCTCTCTCTCTCTCTCTCTCTCTCTCTCTCTCTCTCTCTCTCTCTCTCTCTCTCTCTCTCTCTCTCTCTCTCTCTCTCTCTCTCTCTCTCTCTCTCGTGGCACACGCACACACACACACACACACACACACACACACACACCATTGGCCGCCCGTCATCAGCAGACACACTTCACTAGTGAGCTTTTAAATAAACTTTCAAAGTTAGTCAAAAGAGACAGAGAAGCATTTTGAAAATGGTTTATGATTTAGGATAGTGATTTGTTGAGATAACATACATTCATAAATTTCACATTGCGATAAGATATGCCTCAACAACTACAATAATTATTCAGATCACAACCAAACTTTAAAAGATCGGAGAACAACATAGAATGAGACTGGAACATTGTTATACATACTTTATTAAATTGAACGCGCATTTGTACATTGATGAAGATCAATTTTGCTTTTGAGTAAGGCAAATGTAGCTTGTTGTTGTTTTCCTCTTAAGCTTGGATTAAGCTTGCAAATAGTAGGCTTGGATTGAGCTTACAAACAATAAGATTGAATGAATATAAGTAACTACTTTTTATTTGCATTGGATGTAACGATTGAAGCATTTCATTATTCTAATTTGAGCACTTGTTGTTGTATTTGCATAATAGAAAAACACACAAGAACCCCAATGGATCAAACAAATGAAAACCCAAAATTTGATCTATCAAACCCATCCAATGCACAAGCTCTTGAACTTTTATACCAACAAATTCAAGCCACTAATAAACAGCTTCTTGAAACTAATCAAAGAGACCAAGACTTAGTGTCTAGGTTAGTCAACCAGAAGAAGCATGTAGTTCCACCTCCTGTAAAAGTGTTTAAGGGGGAGAAGAAAGATAGGAACTTACAAGTGGTAAGTTCTTGGCTAAATGTTTGGAACAAATACTTTGCCATGAACCAATTTCCTGAATCTAAAAAGTTATCCACTGTCACCATGTTCCTTGAAGGAAGAGCCTTAGTTTGGTGGGATGACTTAGTTGCAAAGGTAAGATGGCGGATCTTGGTAATCTTCATTTCATATTAGGAATAGAAGTTTCAAGAGGCAAGAATTTGAGGTTTATTTGTCAATCCAAATATGCTTCTTCTATCTTAGAAAAGTTTGAAATGAAAGATTGTAAAGGAGTAGAAACTCCTATGGAACAAAATGTAAAAGTTTCCAATAGTGATGATGAAGCATCCTTTGAGGACATCACACTATATAAGAGACTTATAGGCTCCTTAGTCTCCTTAATCTCTCTCTTTTATGCTTTCTAGGGTTAAGTCTTGCTTATGTGCTATAGTGTAGGTAAACTAAGCCAATGTATGCAAAATCCATTGGTTTGTCATTGGAAAAATGCAAAAGGGGGGGTTGAGGTACATCTCGGCCACCAAGAACTTTGGCATTTTATATGATGGATCTAATCTTGCCTTAAGGGCATATTCGAATGCTGATTTTGCAAGTGATAAGGTGGATAGGAGGTTCACAAGTGCTTTTGTTACCTTCCTTTGCAATGGCATAGTGTCTTGGCTTTCCAAAAAGCAAGATACTATTTCTCTATCTTCAACCGAATCGGAATACAAGGCACTAACATCCACAACAAATGAGATCCTATGGTTGAAGAGGCTTTTGGTGGAGTTTCAAGTCATGGAGGCCGAGGAGCAGCCAATAATATTTTGTGACAACCAATCAAGCCAAGCATTAGCAACCAATCCCTCATTCCATGCAAGGAGCAAGCACATAGAGATTGCTCACCATTTTGTGAGGAAAAAGGTTCAAGCAAAGGAGACCAAGCTACATCATGTGTCTTCTTCAGATTGCCTTGCTGATCTACTCACTAAAGCCTTGCCAAAGGCTTCATTTATCAAGTTAAGATTAGTCTTAGGAGTTGTAGATAGATGTTGTATCATGTAAAAATTGAGGAGGAGTGTTAGAATTAAGCAATTTTCACATGGTTTTTTGATGTATCTTGACATCTATGTGGATCCACACGTGTGAGGACCTGTCCACACATGTGAAATGACACTTGTAATATTTAGATCCATTATGATTAGCTTTCATTTGAGTCTAATATGACATCTCCTAAATTATTGGAGTTAGGTCCTAGATTGTAGGAATCTAGAAGGTTAACACAAACCACCAATGGATGATGTGGCAAACTTGATAGATCTTATCCAAAGTGGATATGGATGAGTACAATGAGCTGTCGCACACGTGCTGGATGCAGCTTAGAGAGAGATTATTGTGATTTTGTACTTGATCCATGATGGATCTATTATTAAGCTATTATGAGAAATCTTGGTTTTGTGGAGCAATCTTGATGTTTACACTCTCTTAAGCACTTTGTTTATGGATGAATGCTTAGTAAAAAGTAAACTATTTCTCTGTTATTAGGCCGTACAGTAGTTGTACTTCACACGTGTGAAGCTGTGGGTCATCATAATTTGATTGTTCTTGCTTGGAATCACAAAGATTGTCAAGTAGAAGCTAGATTTGGAAGCTAGTCTTGATATAGATCAAGATCTCAAGCTACCAATCACTCTTTGTGATTATTTGTAGATCAAATTCAGTCCTTTATTCTGAAATTTGACATGTAGTTTAGGAACTTTTTGTCATTCATAGGTATACCTCTCATTCTCTTCATTTTTTCTCTTATTTTGGATTGTCATTCTTAGGTATACCTCTCAACCTCTTCATTCTCTCCATTCTCAGCTTGCGTACACGTATTTTCAACTAATGGCTACACATAATCGGAGACCAAGAGGAACCATTGATGCAATCAATATTTGCAATGAAAAAAATACAGAAGATTAATGGATACCAAGAATATATTGAGAATATCAATGGATCTTGATGCATTTCTCTGCAAAAGGATCATTTCAGAAAAGAAAAAGATCGGATAACATATATAGAAGCTCTTGGAAAGGCAGAATAATGCAGTCGCGAATACATCGAACAATTCCCGATTCTCTGTTGACACCTTAGTCAGCCAAAGTGTAGTTTGCTATACTACTCTGATAACATTTTGTTTGTAGAATGCGCTTCCTTCAATTCGATAGAGGCCATATTGTTGTTCTGAATTCATTAATATTACCCATTCCAAATATAAGTAATGCTGGTTACTTTTTAATGTTTGTTGACAACCAGAATAACATTCAAAACCACCTTCCATAATTACCCCAAAACATAACTTTCTAACGTTGTCCTCTGTGGGAACAATACTTTTCACTACAAAATCTATATTAACGCTCTTGGTATAGCACGACATATAAATTTGACGGTAAGAACTTTCATACATGGCATGTCAAGATGAGATTATTATTGACTAAGAAAAATTTGTGGGATCTTGTTGATGGTTCCAAAGTTAAGCAAGAAGATTTCGGTGATTCTTCTAGTATTGATTTGCGTGATAAGAGAGCTGCTGCTTACATTGGCCTTGGTTTGGCTGATTCTCAAATTCATCATTTAGACCTTTCTAAGACTGCTATGAAATATTGCAATCATTGGAAGCTATATTTGGAGCATGTTCTAAAAATGATAAAATCCTTCTTAGGCAGCAATTTTTCGCATTAAAGCTAGAAAGTGGAATGAGCTTAAATGATCATGTGAATCGTATGAAGTCAATAATACATCAACTTGCTGGAATTGGTTCTAATGTTCCCGAAGATGATGTTATGGCTGTGCTATTGAATAGCATGCCGGCTGAGTATAGTAATGTCATTTTGTTCACAGATTCACTGCCTCTGTGAACACGGCTTTTGTCTCTTTTCTTTCTATTATTGTTTCTAACGTTACAGTTCGTTATGGATTATCTTCTTGTTAGAACAGTCAACAGCAGAAGCGCTTCTCAGTTTTAATGTATTTCCCAGCCTGTCAATGGGAGAACGGGTTTGATAGTCAGCTACATGCATACACTAGCCATGTAACCATCTACAGCTCAAGAGGATCAGCGTTTCAGAGCAGGGAGCAAACCTACACTAACTACTGAATCAAAGAACAATCAAGAACTAGATTAGCTACTGAAAACAAGATTCAAGAAACAAGAAACAAGAAACAAGATTCCTAGCAGTATTTTAACAATCTAAGAATCAAGAAACACTCATTTCTTGATGCTTAGATTACTCAAGAACAATCAAGGACTGGATTGTAAGGAAATGTGCAAGATCTATGCCACAAACCAGCCTATCTAGTTTACTTGAATGCTGAATCCTACTTTAATCCACAAGAAAATAAAAAATCTAATCCACAACTAGGAAAGCAAGATAACTAATCCACTCTAAATCCACAACCACACACAATATGAATGGAAGGGCATGATCATAGGGGCATCACTCAAGAAAACCATCATGATCAAGGAGCTTAGTGTAGCATCAAACTCATGGAAAATGTTCTTATTAAGCATGTGTGAAAAACTCAGATCCAAAAGATGCTAAAGTTTCATAAAGATCTTGGCCATGGAAGTTATGCACATCTAGATTGAAAAAATGATAGAAATTGTGATGTTAAGCATACTAAACATCAACTAAACATCAAAATCTGATCATAAGCTTCCACAAACAGAAACTTGCTGTCCCTGTCCGTACTTCAGAGCCTACAACCTGCATTTCACACGTGTGAAGCCATAGCAACAAAGAAATCACAATTCTAGTGGCTAGAATGCAAGATATGAACAAAAAAGTGAGAGAGAAGAAGATGGACCTTCAAAGAGCATAACATTCATTCAATAGAATGAAAATGAGATGTGTACATACTCGTGGAGATGGCTATTTATAGCATCCATAGTGCCTCTTGGCCACTTGTCTTATGATAGGCTAAAATTGGGGTCCAATAGGATTCACCCATATACCTAGAAATTTGGTCAAATAGGAATGCACCAAATTATGAGCCAATAGAAGAGCTCCACACTCGACCTCCTCTAATTAATGTGACCTCAAAAGTAGTGTACACATACTTTGGGCCTCTACATACATGTATGAACCTATCTCTAACTTTTATTTGGCCATAGGCCTACAAAATCTCAAGTTAGGAAAATACTACTAGTTGACAATTTTTCACACTCCCTCTTCAACTAGTTTTAGCATAGATTTAGAAAGTACACCAAGACTTGTTCTATGCTTGAAAAATAAGTCCTTTCCCAATGCTTTGGTAAAGATATCAGCCACACATTCCTTTGATGGGACATGTTCAAGCTTGATCTCTTTTGCCAACACTTGTTCTCTCACAAAATGGTAAGCCACCTCGATATGTTTGCTCCTTGCATGGAAAACCGGATTGCTTGCTAGACTTTGGGCTGAAAGGTTGTCACAAAAGATGATTGGACTCTCTGAAAAATCCAGCAAATGAAGCTCCATAATCATCCTCTTGATCCACACCATCTCCTTTGTGCATGATGTCAAAGCTTTGTACTCGGCCTCACTAGAAGAAAGTGATATAGTTGCTTGTTTCTTCGACATCCATGAGATAGCTCCATCACCTATGAAAATAGCATGTGCATTTATGGATTTTCTATCCATAAGGTCTCCTGCAAAATCTGAATCTGAAAAACCAAATAAGTTAGGTGATGAGCCTCTATAAACAATGCCAAAATCTTTTGTTCCCGAGATGTATCTCAAGATCCTCTTTCCTAGTTTCCAATGTTCTATGCTAGGATCTTGCATGAATTGGCTTAATCTACCAACACAATAAGATAAATCAGGTCTTGTGATGGTTAGATATATAAGAGAACCTATTAGCTTCCTATAGAGAGTAATGTCCTCGAAGGATCTTTCATTACCTCTTATAGTTAGCTTTACATGTGATTCCATAGGTGTATCAATAGGATTTGCATCTACCATATGAAATCTATTGAGAATAGAAATAGCATACTTCTCTTGTGAAATAAAAGTGATTTGAGAAGTTCTAATTACTTCTATTCCTAAGATATAGCTCAAAAGACCAAGATCATGCACTTCAAATTCCTTTTTTAGTGCTTTCTTGATATCTTCTATATCTTCCTTGTTCCCTCCACTTAAAATAATGTCATCCACATAAATTAGAAGGATTGTAACATCATTAGCACTAATTCTAAAGTAAAGTGAATGATCATACTCACTCATAGTGAAGTTTTGAGAAAGTAGAAAAGAGTTAAGCCTAGCATACCAACTCCTTGGTGCTTGCTTAAGACCATACAAACTTTTTTGTAGAAAACACACATGATTAGGCTTGCTATGAGAAACATAGCTCTCGGGTTGCTCCATGTAGACTTCCTCTTCAAGATCACCATTCAAGAAAGCATTAGAAATGTCTAATTGCCAAAGATCCCATCCATAAAGAGTTGCAAGGGAAATGATTACTCTTATGCTCACCATCTTTGCCACGGGTGCAAAGGTTTCCTCATAGTCAATGCCATGCTCTTGAGCATAACCTTTAGCCACCAACCTTGCCTTCAACTTGTTGATAGATCCATCTTGATTTGTCTTTACCTTGAAGATCCATTTGCATCCAATTGCACTTTTGCCCTTTGGAAGCTCCACCAATCTCCATGTGTTGTTCTTCATAAGTGCTTCAAACTCAAGATCCATTGCTTGGATCCATTCCTCTTTTTGCCTTGCTTCATCTACACATGAAGGTACATCAAAAGAAGTTAGGAAAGCATAGTTGGATCCATCCACCACTTGCTTACCTTTGCCATCATAAGTGAGCCTTGAGGGTTTCACTTTATGCCTTGGAGTTCTCCTTGGAATTTGACTTGAAGAGGCTTCTTCAACATCCACATCCAATGTGTCATCAACTCCATTGTCATCAAGCACATTAGTTGCAACAACACCACCATCACTTGAAACAACTTTTGGAATGTTACTTTCATCAAAAATGACATCCCTACTTGTGAACACTTTCTTGATTGAAGGAACATAAATCCTATATGCTTTGCTTACTTCACTATAACCAACAAAAATGCCCTTTCTTGAAGATGGATCCTCCTTAGTTCTATCATCAAGAGTAATGTTGAAGTAGCAAATGCATCCAAAAGTTCTTAGAAACTTGACATTAGGCTTCGTACCAAACAAAGCTTCAAAAGGGGTTTTTCCTTCCAATACAACACTTGGCCATCTATTGCATAGGAAATTTGCACACAACAAAGCATCACTCCAAAAAGGTTTAGGAAGATTAGCATTCAATCTCATTGCCTTTGCACTCTCACACAAGGTTCTATTCTTCCTCTCGGCCACTCCATTTTGTTGTGGTGTTCTTGGACATGTGTACTCCCTCTTGATCCCATGCTCATCGCAAAAGGCTTTGAATTTGTTAGAAATGTATTCACCACCATTGTCGCTCCTCAAGCATTTGATTTTGGTTGTAAATTGAGTCTCAATAGCAACTTTGAACTTGACAAACACATCAAACACCTCATCCTTGCTCTTTAGTAGATAAACCCAACAAAATCTACTAAAATCATCAATGAAAGTTACATACATCTTAGCACCTCCATTGCTAATTGTAGTAACACCATGAATATCCGAATGCAAGAGAGAAAAAGGCATCTTAGATCTAGATATAGATCTAGTATATGGCAATCTATGTGATTTAGACAAAGCACATTCTTCACAAACATGATTCAAGCAAGTAAGAGACTTGGGAAGTCCCCTTACTACCTCCTTTTTGGCTATTACCTCCAAGGCCTTGTAGTTGAGATGTCCCATCCTTTTATGCCATACCTCTTGAATTGACATTTGTTCATTTGCCATGCATCCAACTTGGTTAGCAACAACACATGCATCAAGCTTGAACAATTTCCCTTGCCTTTTCCCTTTTGCAATGATACTACACCCCTTTTTGATCAAGCAAGCATCACCATCAAACTCAACTTTGAATCCTTTGTCAAGCATTTGGCTTACACTAAGTAAGTTCTTGGTAATGGATGGAATGAGCAAAACATCTTTCAATTCTATATTCCTATTTGTAGAAAGTGAAATAGGAATTGTGCCAATCCCCTTGATTGCACACTCACCATCATTTGCGGTATAGATTACCTTCCTATCACCATCAAATGCCATTAAAGATGAAAAATACTCTTTATGATATGTCATATGAGAAGTGGCTCCACTATCAATCCACCAAGGATCAATGTCTCCATGATTAGCCAACAAGCAAGATGACATAACAAAAGCATCATTTGAAAGAAGCTCATCCCCACCCTCATCAATAGTTAGATTGGTTTGCTTTTCCCCTTGATCCCTCTTTTTCTTAAAACAATCACTAGCAAAATGCCCTTTGACTCCACAATAGAAACATTTTAGCTTAGATCTATCCTTCTTTTTGCCAAAAGTAGAGTGCTCACCTTGGTCTTGCCCTTTAGACCAATTGCTTTTACCTTTGCCCTTGAACTTGCCTTTAGAGAACATTGCCTCCTCTTCTCCTCCTTGAGATGTAGAAGATGCTCCCACTCTTGCTTGCAACCTGAATTCTTCAGCCAACAAGACCTCTTGCAAGTCTCCAACACTTGGTAAACATTTTTGGATAGCATAACTTTGAACAAGATTAGCATGATCATCCAACAAGCCATTGAGAATCACTTGAACAAGCTCCTCATTATTTATGCCATCATTAATGCATGCTAACTCATCATTCAATGCTTTAACTCTCAAAACAAAAGCATGTCCATTCTCACTCTTCTTTTGCATACAAGAAAAGATTTGCCTTCTTAAAGTCAACACTCTAGAAGTAGACTTGGATTCATAAACCTTCTTCAAGGCTTCCCAAGCTTCACTAGATGATGTGCACTTACCAACCTCTTTGATAAGCTCATTTGTCACATTCATCTTGATCATGTGAAGGGCTTTCTTTGCCCTCTTGTCATACCTCAATTGTTCTTGAGGTGCCAAAGGTCTCTCCTCCACACCTACAACAATATCCATCAACTCATTCATCTCAAGCAAAGACTCCATCCTTACTTTCCAAGTAGAATAGTTGAGGGAGGTAAGCCTATCATTGCTTTCCAACATGTAGCCTCCATTTGTAGCCATGTTGCAATGATTGATCTCTGATCTTTGACCTGTTCCAATGCACTAAGCACTCTCTTGAATCAACAAATGAAACACAAGAAGAAATCACAAAGATTTGGAACCTAAAACCTTACTTTTTCTCTCTTTTCCTCACTTTTTCCTTAATTTTAGCCACTAGTTTTATGATTTCTTGATCAAACCAAGACCAAACCTCAATATACTTGCTTTTCCCTCACTCCTAAGATTGAAATACACTCTTGAATCATTCAGCAAACTGAAAATCAGAGGGTTACATCAATTTTGAAGTTTTTGACATGAAGAAGCAAGAAATTGAATCAAAAAACTATATGCTAGAATGGAAAACTAATAGGATCTTGTTGGATCTTGCATCTCCCTCTTTCCAAAACAATTTTTGTCTCCTTATTCTGATAAGTACAGAGGGAATTCGCCCTACTTCAATTGAAATGCATACAAATGATGTTTTGATCACAAAGATCCAATTTCTACACATAAATCAACAAGATTTTTAGCTAGAAACTTGATTGGAATGCTACAAAAGCAAACTCGCCCACAAATCTCTTCTAAATCTGGCAAAACCTGCACATTTGGCCGCCTAATGCTCTGATACCATGTGAAAAACTCAGATCCAAAAGATGCTAAAGTTTCATAAAGATCTTGGCCATGGAAGTTATGCACATCTAGATTGAAAAAATGATAGAAATTGTGATGTTAAGCATACTAAACATCAACTAAACATCAAAATCTGATCATAAGCTTCCACAAACAGAAACTTGCTGTCCCTGTCCGTACTTCAGAGCCTACAACCTGCATTTCACACGTGTGAAGCCATAGCAACAAAGAAATCACAATTCTAGTGGCTAGAATGCAAGATATGAACAAAAAAGTGAGAGAGAAGAAGATGGACCTTCAAAGAGCATAACATTCATTCAATAGAATGAAAATGAGATGTGTACATACTCGTGGAGATGGCTATTTATAGCAGCCATAGTGCCTCTTGGCCACTTGTCTTATGATAGGCTAAAATTGGGGTCCAATAGGATTCACCCATATACCTAGAAATTTGGTCAAATAGGAATGCACCAAATTATGAGCCAATAGAAGAGCTCCACACTCGACCTCCTCTAATTAATGTGACCTCAAAAGTAGTGTACACATACTTTGGGCCTCTACATACATGTATGAACCTATCTCTAACTTTTATTTGGCCATAGGCCTACAAAATCTCAAGTTAGGAAAATACTACTAGTTGACAATTTTTCACAGCATGGAGTAGATACAATGCAAAAAGCTCCTCTTCACAAAGAGGGAATCTCTTAAATAAGCAAGAGAGCTCCTTAGGTGGCATCCTAGTGGAATTTCTACATTTCACAAATTACAAGTGAAATAATGCTCTCCACTAGAAGTCACCATCAAAAGGTGGCTCACTCTACTTTCTTTAAGAGGGATCTACTTGCATTTATTACATTTGCTTAGAAATACTAGTTCCTACATGGTCATTCCATCTTCCGGGATTCACCATGAGGTTTACACAGTCTTCACTTGTCATTTCTAACTAGCATTTCTCGGCTCTCATACTCGGCTCTCAGTCTTCATTAGTCTTGTCTTCTCAGAGACCTCCTTGTTCTAAGGTGAGAGGTGCTCTTGAGTTGCTCTGTCCGAGTATCTTAGGGATTCGACAGAATCAGCCAACACATTTTTACACTTGGAAACTTGCCTAATTAATCATTAGAAATGATGATAGCTTCATTACTTGAAGAAGAATGTAAGATGCAACATTCTGTTGTTACAATCTCTTCAGATGAAGTCACTTTGTTTACTAAATGTAAAGCTAATCAGAATAGTAAATCTAAAAGTGATGAAGGCAATTCTAAGAGTAAAAAGAATGTTAAGTGATTTTATTGTGAAAAGATGGGATATTATAAAGAATCAATGTTCAAAGATGAAAGCAGATCTTAAGTCAAAGAAATCTACTGAAAGTGATAAAGAAAAAGAGGAAGTTAACCTAACAGTTCTTATGATGAAGTAGATGCTTGGTAATAAATTTGTGTGCATGTACTTTATCTTCTATGGGATTCAGAAAGTTATTGCAGGATTGCTTAACTTGGAATAGGTATCCTAGAAGATGGTTCCTTGGATGCATAAGTAAGGTGATTTCTTCCATATGAGGCAGTTTGTGGATGCATTTGCAGTTTCAGGAAAGGATATTATCCTTGGCATAGCTCTTGGATATGATGCAGTGAGCAATTTGTTTTGCAGATTCTAGTGGATGTTTGGCTCAAGGGAGGGTGATGGAATTGTTCCACACATTCTCCATCTGATGACATCAAATTTTTGCACTAATTGCTAGCATAAATGCCACATCAGTAGAGTTAGGAGTATAATGTACTTTCAGTGTGATGTACAGGCAATGCCACTTTGTTATTTATAGACATACTTGAAATGTAATAGATAAATGTGGTAAAGACCAAATGTGCCTAATGTCAAGTTTGATATATTTTGGGCCCATCCCTATGTGAAATGGGCTGAGGTCTTTTATGAAGAGGTGTAACCTCTACCCCTCTCTCACGTATTGTATTCTCTCATATTGTAGTGTGCAAGTTTATGAAATAGAGTAATGGTGTTCTCTCTCTCTCTTTGTCTTATGTGAATGCTTATGTGCATGCTCTGATTTCACACACAGGAAACTCTACCACTTTCTGGAAAGAAGCGTCCTCATTTGCTATTCACTACTTACTAATGCTTTTGATTGTATTTTCCATTGCTTTCTATTTTCATGTTTATTGGTTGTCTTAGTTAATGTTTTTCCATTAGCAAGCATAAGGAGCATTTAAGCTAACCTCCACTCTCACCCTCTATCTCTCTCTTTCCCTCTTCTCTTCTCAATCTCTTCTAATCTTTCCTTTCCTTTCATCTACAATCATGATGAAGGTTGTTTAGAGGAGTAGAGTTAGTGGAAGTAGCGTTAGTGGTGGTAGAGTTATTTGAAAAGTAGGGAACTAACTAAAAGTAGCATCTAAGCATAGTTAGGTGCCTATCTAGTGAACTAACCCTTGTTGACAGGCGGGATGGCTATTACTACAGCAAATCGAAGACCCTACAGACACTAGTGCTGAAAACAATGCACTCAAGAATGCTGTGTCAGAGTTGAATGCTACAGTCACTACTCTTTGAGGATCAAACCAAGAAATGTTAGAATCCTTAGAAAAATTACGATCTGAGAGTTTAAAATCTGTTGTTGATATAAAAGTTATCAAAAAGACAATGATGAAAAGGATAAGAAAGAGAAAACCGATGAAGAATATTGATGACTTATCTACACATAGTGGTAATCAGAAAAAAAAAGAATTCGAGCATATAAGTATGTATTCATATAAACTGTTTATTTGATTTGTATATGTCATTTAAGTTTGATTTGCACTTGATAACATGAATTATTTATTTGTTAAACATAATTTGGGTTTCTTATGTTTGTTGCAGATCATGTTTGGTGGCAAAGCTATTTAACAGATCGTTCATGCATTGGATCATCTTTAAGTCATGTGTTAACAAGAAAGTCAGCAAAGGAAATGATGAAAAATGCTCGGCTTGAAAAAATGAAAAATGAAATAGTAGAGACTATTTTGATTAAGGTTCAATCACACTTGGATGCAAATGTGATACAAGGTGCATGTGATGTTTTTGGAATTAGCAGAAATGCTTATTCTACTTAAATAGTTAAAGAAGCTTTTTCCCAAGTGATGGTAAAAAAACTTATCTTCCGCGTCCATATCGAGTAAGATTAGCAAGAAATTATTATAATGATGGAATGTTCAAAGTAGTTGGCCAACCACTTTATATAATTGAATTATACAAATCAGAATATGGTGAGTTCAATTACAACGATTGCAATAATATTTTCCTTGATATTGAAAATGTTCTAAAATACATTATTCGATTCTATAAACTAGACGAACATCAAATAAATGGAAAGATTATCATTGTAATAAAATTGGATGAATCTGAAATCATCAAAGGTCAAAAGTTAGAACACGAGTGAGTGTCACTTTCATGAACAAAATTTCAGATACAGATAATCGAACGTTTAGTGTTCAATCGGAAAGCCACATATGGTGGTTGGCGGCATTCCAGGTATACATTTCAATTTTCATTTATAATATCGTTATTAGCATTTCATACCTTATCAATTTTTATTAACATGTCATGCATTACTTGCTTCTCTACAGGTCTTGAAAGAGGACCATAAAATACTTTCATGGATATTTTCAAGAACAAATTATGGTGAGATTATAAAGAGACAATTAGAGGGTGAGAAATTTACAGTTGAAAACCATGGAAGTTTTCAAATTCAATGGCACCTTGCAGGGGATTTGAAAACATTAAAATGTATGTATAATGTCTCTCATGGGGCAACATCAAAGCATCCATGTCTTTATTGCATGAAGGATTGCTACAATATGAATTTGGGACAATCAAACAGTGGCCCAACACGAGAAGCTGAAGTTCCAAATATGAAAAGTGTTCTGCCAATTCCATTAAAAAATGTTCACATATGCACATTGCATGATGAGATTTGTATTATTAAAAAACTTATTTACTTGCATATTCTACTAGCATGGAATCATAAACTGGAGTCTGTGGCTAAAGTAGCAATGAGGAGGTTGGAAATAGTTCTGTCAAATGCATGACTATATAAAGGGAATGTCACGATTGAAAAAAGTGATAGACTCTCCGGAAAAAAAAAAATGTTCCTAATAAGCCATCAATTGGAGGTGCTAAAGCAAGAAGATTATTATCCAATCACACGTGCAAAGAATCAAGTGTTAGATACGATATTTGGAGAGAAATTGTTCAAGCAACAAGAACACTGGAAGGAAGTAATAGAGTGGAAAAGAGACAAGTGTGGACCAACTTAGACAAACTCATAGGTGTTATCAGAAAAGAAAACCTATCAACAGAAGATATGAGGACTTTGCAAAATCATTGCACCACAATTGTAAAATCTGTACATGATTGTTGGAGAAAAGACAACGTTACTCATTACATGGTGCTAATCTATATCATTATCTGATACTTATCTCATTCTGGCTTATATTTTTTTCTACTGATGTAACTAATCAAAATTCTTGTTTGCAGCACATTCTTCTTCATCATGCAACTTAACATCTTCTGGCCTGGAGATACATCCTGGCTAATGCACGTGCTCTCCATCCATCAACTCCCGGGTAGACTGAGTGAATGGAAAGAGAGAAACCCCACCACTATATAGGCATAGCACAGTGGGTCCCATCAAGCACGGTCCTGTCGACGACACGTGACCACCTAGGATGGTGACGCATGGCACCTAGACATGTCGATAACTCCAGTTCTGCATCATGGAGTTATCGACATAATCATGTCCAGTCAAGTCTCCTACGATAACTGGCATCCCATACCACGAACCATCGCACTCAGCTCTCCCTAGCACACATCTCCTGGCCTGGAGATACATCCTGGCTAATGCACATGCTCCCCATCCACCAACTCCCGGGTAGGAATGGAAAGAGGAAAACCCCACCACTAAATAGGCATAGCATAGTAGGTCCCATCAAGCACAGTCCTGTCGGCGACACGTGACCACCTAGGATGGTGATGCGTGACACCTAGACATGTCGATAACTCCAGTCCTACGCCATGCCCCTTGCGAGGCCGTCACTGAAGGGCGTACCATTATGGTACATAACAAATGTCAACCATCCCGGCTTGTTTTCCGAGTACAAAGCGGGATTGTTTCAAAGAAGAGGAGGTCTCATGACCCTCCAAATAAAGCGAGGGATTTTTTCAAGCCATCTCCTCTGCATGAGATTCTAACTACACCCAAATCTCCTCCCAAGTCTCTTTCTCCTCCTCCTAGAACTCAATCTCCATCTCCTCCACATAGAACTCAATCTCCATCTTCTCCTCCTAGAACTCAATCTCCTTCTTCTCCTCCTTTTTCAAAATCTAGGTCTCCTCCTATCCTCACAAATATTAGTTCCCCCCCTCCTGTTTCAGTAACAGATTTAGATGATTTTGTAAATGTAAAGGTAAAGGTTGAATCAATTTTGAATGACGATTCTTTTACTGGTTTATAAGTGTTACTTCTTTCAACCCCTATTTTACAAGTAGAGGTGAGGAAGTCCTCCAAATCCAAGGTAGAGCCTCCAAATGTCCTCCAAGCAACCTGCAAGCTTCAAGATGCTCCCCAACTCCAAGCTAGGATGCTTCCACCTGCAAGTAACGATCTGCAAGCCTCCAAGGATCTCACCTCCACTTGTGTCCCTACTCTTTAAACACAAAGATAGATAACAAGCTGGCCTCAAGTATTCACCACCCAACCATAGCTAGATCCAGGCTCCAAGCAAGACCTATCTAGCACTCCCTTGCTAACCATAAACAAATCACAAGCATAGCACAACACTCCATAGCATTCTCAAGATCCAAACCCTACTTATGTCTCATACCATAAGCAAGATCCAAACCTCAAGCATACTACCACAAGAAAGCACTCTACACACTAGTCGCAACACTAGAGCATAAGCAAAGCAAACAAGAGAGATCTCCCCCCTCCCAATGGGCACCCTAATACCCTCATATAGATGGCCCATGGACCCCTCCAATGCACTATGGAGTTCCATGCTCATCCAATGCAAGAGAGAGAAGCCTAGGGGAGTTAAAGAATCTTCAAGAGCCTCTATAGGCTTATGGAATGTCAAGAGATTCCTTCCATAACCTATGACTCTTTGAATGTCTTTCTTGTGGGAGTTGGGAACTCAATGGACACTTTAGAAGGGCGTCCTCCTACTAGGTCCCATTGCCCAAGTTGTGCAAGTATACTTTGGTCCTAGACCAATAAAGTGATATGGTTCAAGATTGAGGCCCAAGGTTTAGAAAAATAGTCATCCAATGACTTTCTAACACCTCTCTAGGTTCCATACCTCCATCCAAGGCATAGACACTTATCTGTCCTTTACCAAGGACACTAGTACCTTAATCTAAGACACCTACCCTTAATACTAAGGATACCCCTTATCCAAGGGTCACGTGACTCCATACCTCCAACTAAGGTATAGTCACTTGCCTGTCCTTATCCAAGGACACATACCCTTAATCCTAAGGGTACCTTGCCATTTAGCCCCCAACACTAAATTGACTATTAGGGGTCTGAAGTACTGTTAGTTACATAGGTATGTAACATTCCTTCCCCCTAAACTTAAATTTTTTCTTGTAGGAAAAAATTTGGAAAATTCTTCTGGTGATCAGTCTCATTTTCCCAGGTATCCTCCTCTTCTGATTTGCCCCTCCACCTGACTAAAAATTTCTGAAGCACTCTACTCAGTAGAGTTCTCTGTCGGCTATTAACAATCTCCTTGGGCCAAGTGGTCCACTCACGAACTCATCATGAAGGAGTTCCACTAGATCTTCTATACGGACCAGGGTCTCCCCAACCCCCAACGAGGGTTTCAACTTACTATCATGGAAAATATGATGAATTCCAATGTTAGGTGGAAGGTCTAGTTTGTATGCAACCTTGTTTATCACTTGGATAACCTTTAAAGGACCGCAATACCTAGGCGCCAGAGCAAGGCTTACGCAGATTGGAGAACATGGAGAAGGGCTACCTTTCGTCGAAATTTTGGATTGGATCCATGGGAATTCTCTTCCAAGGTGGATAGCAAGGTTGCAAGTGGGTGTACTATCCCAGTTTCAATTTGCATGTTGCTAAGATCCATTACTCTTGGGATTCTTTGTGGTTTTATGGAGAATTGTTCTTGAAGGCCAATTTGTGATGCTGTTTTGGAGCTTTTTCTTGTGTAGATCGAATCTTTGGTAGATCTGAATTTTTCAGCAAGTGTATTTTTATTTTAGGGTTCATTAATGATGAAATTAATGATGCATGCCGATTCTTTCCAATGATTTATGATTCTAGGCTATGTTTTGGTCAAAATTGCTTGATTTTTCATGCTTTTTGGCATAAAATAGATAGTAAGAACCAAAATCTAACAAGATCAGACCAATTGGATGATTATAATTTTGTAAATTGGTTTGCATGTGTTAGAGAAAGAGTTGTATGTCATGAATTTTGTCAAAAATTAGATATGCAACATCAAGCATTCACCATAAGCAATCACCACAAGAAGGCGGAAGAAGAACACACACTGTCACTCTATCACACTAACTCATACAGAATGTAAAATGTACAAATAAACCCTGAACCCTGATAGAGAGAGAAAACCTACGAGTAGACTAATAGACTAGCCTACGGCTATTGACAGTTGGTCACAGCTGTCAACATTAATGTGCATCGTAAACAGTAACTATGAAGTTTATCATTGATTTCTAACACTCTCCCTCAATGATAAAATTACATTTTTCTATGCCTAATAGAGTATGAAACCTCTCAAACTTACATCTACCTAATGAATTAGTAAAAATATCTGCCTTTTGATCTTCAGATTTACAAAAAACAAGATCAATGGCTCCATCACGAATTTTCTCTCGAACAAAATAGTAGTGTATTTTGATGTGCTTGGTTCGAGCATGTAAAACTGGATTTTTGGCAAGGTAAATGCAACTTTGATTATCGCAAGATATAGTAGTCACATCCACTTATGGTTGACCTGAATCCACAAGCAATCTTCGTAACCATACCGCTTCTTGTGTAGCATTGCTGAGTGCTCGATATTCAACTTCCGTTGATGATAAGACTACTGTAGGTTGTCTTTTGCTACTCCATGGAATTGCAGCTGTACCATAACTGAATGTATGACCACTTGTAGATCTTTTGTCATCAATATTACCTGCCCAATCGGCATCTGTATAACCTACCAACACGTTTCAGGTTGATCATACTTCAAACCAAAATTCAATGTCCCTCGAATGTATTTGAGAATACGTTTAGCAGACTTCCAGTGTGCTTGACTAGGATCTTGCATAAATTGGCTAACAACACCAACAACATAAAAAATATCAAGTCGTGTGTGTGTCAAATAAATCAAACTACCCACCGACTGTCTATACAAATAAGCATCCACTTTCTCAGATTCATCATATGTAGTAAGCTTCATGTTGACATCCATAGGTGTACTCAAAGGCTTACAATTTTGCTTATAAAGCGAATCTCGTGCATATTTGCTTTGTGTAAGAAAGACCATGTCTTCCTTTTGGCATACTTCAATGCCAAGACAATAGTGCATCAATCATAGATCACTCATGTCAAAAGCTTTGGAAAGATCTGATTTTATTTTATCAATTAAGATCTCATTACTTTCTGTAATAATCAAATCATCCACGTTCAACACAATGAACACTATATCTGAATCTTGCCTTAGAATGTAAAGATTGGGATCAGCATCTTTCTTTATCATTCCCCTTCGCTTGAAATGTGACTCACTCGTCACAAACATCTGATGTGACTCACTCAGACTATTCATTGTCAATTGCACGATCTCACGATCTTGTACTCGCTCTCCAATTGCTGCTAATTGATCACAGATTTCTTTGATCTTCAGTATGTGATCCGCAATGTATGCAACTTTGTCTTTAAAAATAGTATTCGAGATGTATTTGTCGTTTCAAACAAAGCCTTCAATGTATCCCACGCTTCTTCTGGTCCTTCTGAATCTGAAATATAGGAAATAATTGCATCCCTAACTGATAAGTTGATGACATTTTGGGCTTTTCATCTTCTCTTATCAAATGCCCGCTGATCTTCTTCAATCACTGGCCTTGTCTCTTCACCTGTCACAATCTCCCATAGCTCATTTTCCATCAAAATGTTCTTCAGTTTGAATTTCCAAACTGCGTAGTTGTCGGCACCTTCCAATTTGCTTGACTCATTAAGAACACTCTCGCTTAGAGTTGCCATTACTGGATAGATGAGTCTGGATCACAAAATTTATTCACACCACAGAATTGTAAATTTTTTTTTGGTTGTACTCCTGATATCGGTACGACGCGCGAGTGCACGACTACTCGAGATTCTCTTTACCTCTGGTGCATCGCTCCGATATTGGTACTGATATGTGATATCGGTATGACGTGCGGATGTACGACTACTCTTGGTTTTCTTTACCTCTGGTGCTTCGATCCGATATTGATACGGATATGCTATATCTGTATGACGCGCGGATGTACGACTGCTCAAGGTTTTTTCTACCTCTGACGCGTCCAAGATTAAAAATAGAGGGAGTATAAGAACTTTCAGAGAGAATATTCTAGATTCTCCACTTCGGCGCGGCGGCTACGCCGCCTCCTCTTTGCAAAGATTTCGAAATGTGTGATCGTTCAAAAGACATAGATCAATAATGTGAAAAGTATGAAGCCTTCTAACTCTGAATGGTAGTACTAGACATTGTCTAGTGTGATTTGCGGTACTCCAAACAGACAAATGAGAGATTTCTTGGCAAACCTCTCACACAAATAGCACTTTCCACAATAACTAGGAAGTACTGTAAAAATCTCCCCCACTCAACAGATTTTCAATCTGTCTGATGCTGCCCTGGCCTTTATGATGCCTCCGAGACTGTGCTTTCGTTGCTCACTGATGATTCTGAGCTCCAACTCTACAAAATACACCAAAGAAGAGTTCTTCCAGCCATTTTTGTCTCTCCAAGCTTTCACCTCCCGTGAAGGACTTTCACTTCGTTGCGGAGCTTGTGACAAGCTGTATCCACTGATCAGGCACGCAGAACTATCGCTGCTCTGATACCATGTCAAGAACTAGATATGCAACATCAAGAATTCACCATAAGCAATCACCATAAGAAGGCGGAAGAAAAACACGCACTGTCACTCTATCACACTAACTCATACATAATGTAAAATGTACAAATAAACTCTGAACCCTGATAGAGAGAGAAAACCTACGAGTAGACTAATAGACTAGCCTACGACTATTGACAGCTGGTCACAACTGTCAACATTAATGTGCATCGTAAACAATAACTATGAAGTTTATCATTGATTTCTAACAAATTTCCACTTTATTGTGATGAAAAAACCATAAAATAGTAAAAAATCATCATTTTTGTTTGTTTTTTTAGAAAGTTGGATAGAAGTTACTGTAAAACACCATGTAGACCTTTTAAAGAGTGTACCAAAGTCTTTTAAAGCTTTCCCTGAAGCTAGAACCAAGAATTCCAACAATTGAACTTGTAGGAAGTAAAAAAAGTTCAAAAAATGACCATTTTTGGTAATTTTTGGGGAATGGATCTCTCCAAATCCATAAGGAGATCATTTTTGGAGTTATTTACAACATGATTAGCATTTCCTTTTACCTTCCCAACAAGCTATCAGACTTGTAAAATGATGGCCGATGGCTTATGCACCATCTCCATTAAGTTTGAAGCTATTTTGACTTCTACAAATCAAGAAATGTTCGTTCTCAGCCTATACTGCATCTTAGGATCAGTACGAATGCTTCATGGAAGTCTAATCGATTGTTTAAGACTGTTGGTAACATCAATTTTGGGCTAGAATAGGTGTTTGCACGATTTTGTCTTGTGAAAATGTGCCCTACTACAGATTTTCTGACACTTTGATCTCGCATGTGTGAAGCCTAGGTGGCAGGCTGATGTGGCAAGCATCTTTTTCACTTGGTCTCCCTCTGTACTAATCTTTACAACACCCAATTTGGTGTCCTGTAGCCAAAGTTATGATTATCTGAAATTTTGCAGTTTTGTGAGTAAAATTGGCAAAATTTGAAATTGTTTTGATTGCATGCCAGTCATTTTCCTAATTTGTAGTACTGTGCTTGCATGGATTAGTTGCATGCTGATTCTCAGGGTGATTCTTACATGCATGAGGGATTTACAATCGATTTGAGTGGTCATACGAATGTGCTCTGATAGTTGGATCACAAAGCAGTGTTAATGGCTGACAAATTCCGTAAAACTGAAGTTTACGTAAAAATTTCGTAATGACGTTTTGTGACTGATGTAGTGTGCTTTGCATGCTAGTTTGACATTGGATTAGTAACATTAGAAATTGGACAATGTTTCGATGTTTCGATTTTGATTGCCTTTTGTACTAACAATATTTTCATCAGAATTTTTAAATTACGTAAAATAAAAGAAAAATTGAGTTTTCCGAAAAAATCAAAATTTCGATCATTTTTTCGTTATCTATGGAATCAGTTTAGATCATGAATTGATTAAACTGAGTTTATTAGTTAGAATTGGTCATAGTGTTATCACTAAGTCTAAATTATTTCCCGATGATAGATAAGTGAAAATTAACAGAAGGAACCACAATGAAATTGTTGATAGTTTTTATTGTACTGTCATTTTTTTAAAAAAAAATTTGGAGTTAAAAACTCCTAGATTGAAAGTTAAAATTTAAATTTTTTTGTTTTTCTGTTGAATTTCAATTTGGTGAAAATTTGAAATTAGTTACGTGTCTGATAGTTTTCTAATCGATACTGATCGCTAGAAATCAATCAAGTGAACGTTTGTGTAAGATACTCGTTAAATTTGAATTAAAATTGTCAAACAATATGAAATGACCAAATTGAATGAGTGACATAATATTTTTTATCTAGTAGTAAATCTGACAAGATTCGGTTCAAGAATTATTGAAATCCTATTGGTGAGATTTTCATTCATGTAATTTCATATTCTGTGTTTGGATAGGTTTTGTCAATATTAACGGAGTAGTGCCAAACTAGTCAATAAAAAAAAAAAATAGTCCAATTTTATTGGAGAAATTGTAATTGATAGGAATTGATCAAAAGTATAAAACTGATTTCATTCCTAGTTAAATCCTAGGATGAATTATATTCAAAAAATTAGGCTAGTAGTGTTTTTCATACTAGTAGATGATTTTTGGTATATCAGTTAGTCAGCCCAGAGATAGAATAGAAATGAAATTGTTTCAGACTTTTTTCCTATAGTAATCAATTTTAAACATTTACTAATGTCGTTACGTCTTCTTGGTACCTTAGCTGAAATAGATTTTCAGGAAATTGAAAATTCTAAGGAGGGAAGAAGAGTGGACATCAGAGGTAGTAAGTGTGATCAAAAAATGTATTTTGCAGTTAGGATGTCAGTAATACTTGTATATAATTGCTTAATAATGGATATTAATTTCCTGGATTAAATTCATTTAATCGAATTAATAAATTTATCTTTGTAACCATTGAGTTATCCACAGTTTTAGATGTCAATTATCAGGTTAGAAGTGGAATCTGATACGTGAATTACATTGGATCTGTTAGTTGACAGAAGCTTGTTTCTAGATTTGATGCATCAGTAGGGATTTGAAGCTTATCAATAACCAGAAAGATTCAGAGTGTAATGGTAATTCTTCTATTTAGATCACAAGGTCAGATGTGGATTTGTGGTATCCATCTGATAGGCATGCCAATCATCCGAATAAATGGATTTTCTAGTGTTTTGAAAAAAAGAGATAATATCCTATAGTGATTATAGGACAACTAGATGATTCAGTGGATCTCTAGAATATCAGATCAGGCGGTTAAGGATTTTCTGGAAGGAAAAACTGATGATATGTGACATCAAGAATTTTGAAAAGAAAATTCTAGGACTATAAAGATTTGATGATCAATGGTGTGTTTTAGTACCTAGTCGCGATACGGGAAAGAAGAAAATCATTCGATCAAGTGTGGGGTATTTTGGAAAATTTTGAGGTTTAATCTAGATCCCAATGTGGAATCATAGACCCTCAAATCTATTTCTCGTTTTTTTAATTAATTTTTTACTTCTTAGTAGTTTTTGAATATAAGATATTGGACTGATTTATGTGATTCTTTTCAACATGAAATTATTTTTTTGAAAGACTATTATGTCATATAGATTACTACTTGTATGAATAGACTTGGAATTCAAATAAATTCTAAGGTTAAATTGTTTCAATTTCTTAAAACTAGAATATCTCTGTTGCATAAATGAGTTTTGATGGAATAGTATTTTCTATCACTCAGATTGAAAATATTTGAAGGAGAAGTCCTATTTGTGATGAAGTGAATCTTTTAGTGGAAGCACTTATTACTGATTTTCTTGGATTTGGATATTTTCATATATCATCTTTCTAGTTAACTTTCATTGAAATTTATAATTTCTTTAAAAGGAGAGGTGAAGTGATGGGATAAAATTCTATTTGGAAATTTGTTGGTTGCATAGCTTTCGGAAGAGAACTAGCTAGGATATAGAAATGAGATTGGATCTAAAAGGAATTTCGAATAGATTCAGAGTAAGATACCTAATTAAAATTCTTCGAATAAGAGAAATTCTCTAGGGATTGTGTGGACAATTTGGAACAAGTTTAGAATTTGAATCATTATTTATAAGTAGTACAATAAAAGGTCAAAGGTTACTAATTCCCTTTCGATTGGAATAGAAGTAAGTTTGATCAGAATTTAAGTTTGAGAGTTCCGTATTTGATAAATCTAATCTTAGTTTTAGTACTAGGATCAGAGAGGAGTTGATTGAGTGGACGGAATTATGCTATTAGGAATTGTGGGGGCTTTCTAATGATTTATGATTCTAGGCTATGTTTTGGTCAAAATTGCTTGGTTTTTCATGTTTTTTGACACAAAATAGATAGCAAGAACCAAAATCTAACAAGATCAGACCAATTAGATGATTATAATTCTATAAATTGGTTTGCATGTGTTAGAGAAAGAGTTGCATGTCATGAATTTCCACTTTATTGTCATGAAAAAAATTAGAAAATAGTCAAAAATCATCATTTTTGTTTGTTTTTTTTTTTTTCATAAAGTTGGATAGTAGGTGGCTGTAAAACAACATGTAGAGATTGTAAAGAGGTGGAACAAAGTCTTTTGAAGCTTTCCCTAAAGTTAGAATCAAGAATTCCAGCAATTGAACTTATAGGAAATAAAAAAAGTTCAAAAACTGATCATTTTTGGTGATTTTTGGGGGATGGATCTTTCCAAATCCATAAGGAGATCATTTTAGAATTATTTACAGCATGATTAACATTCTTTTTTACCTTCCCAACAAGCTATAAGACCTGTAAATTGATGGCCGGTGGCTTATGCACCATTTCCATCAAGTTTGAAGCTATTTACTACAGCTTTTATGACACTCTTCTTGCACGTGAAGCCTAGGTGGCAGGCTGATGTGGCAAGCATCTTGCTCACTTGGTCTCCCTCTATACTGAGCTTTACAACACCCAATTTGGTATCATGTAGCCAAAGTTATGATTATTTGAAATTTTGCAGTTTTGTGAGTAAAATTGGCAAAATTTGAAATTGTTTTGATTGCATGCCAGTCATTTCCCTAATTAGTAGTACTGTGCTTGTATGGATTAGTTGCGTGCTGATTCTTAGAGTGATTCTGACATGTATGGGAGATTTACAATTGATTTGAGTGGTCGTACGCATGTGCTCTGACAGTTGGATCACAAATACGTGTTAATGACTGATAAATTTCGTAAAACTGAAGTTTACGTAAAAAATTTCGTAATGACGTTTGTGACTGATGTAGTGTGCTTTGCATGCCAGTTTGACATAGGGTTAGTAACATTAAGAATCGGATAGTGTTTCGATTTTTTTCAATTTCGATTGTCTTTTGTACTAGCAATATTTTCGTTAGAATTTTTGAATTATGTAAAATAAACCAAAAATGGAGTTTTCCGAAAAAATCAAAATTTTGGTCATTTTTCGGTTATCTATGGAATCAGTTTAGATTAGTGAATTGATTGAACTGAGTTTATCAGTCAGAATGGATTTGAGTGTTTTTACTAAGTCTAAATTATTTTCCAATGATAGACAAGTTAAAATTGACAGAAAGAATCGCAATGAATTGCCGACAGTTTTGACTGTGCTGTTATTTTTTTTTAAAAACATTTGGAGTTGGGAACTCCCAAATTGAAAGTTAAAATTTGAATTTTTTTTCTTTTTTGTTGAATTTCAATTTGGTAAAAATTTGAAATCAATTACTTGTTTGATAATTTTCTAATCGATGTTGATCGCTAGAAATCAGTCTAGTGAACGTTTGTGCAAGTTAAATTTGATTAAAATCGTCAAATAATATGGAATGATCAGATTGAATGAGTGGCAATAGTATTCTTTATCTAGACAATAAATCTGATAGGATACGGTTCAAGAATTACTGAAATCGTCTTCTTAGTACCTTAGCTGAAATAGATTTTTAGGAAACTGAAAATTCTAAAGAGGGAGGAAGAGTGGACATCAAAAGTAGTGAGTGTGATCGGGAAATGTATTTCACAGTTAGGATTTCAGTAATCCTTATAAATAATTGCTTAATATTGAATATTAATTTTCTGGATAGAATTCATGTAGTTGAATTCATAACTTATATCTTTGTAACCATTGAGTTATCCGTAGTTTTGGATGTCAATTGTGATGTTAGAGGTGGAATCTGATATGTGGATTACATTGGATTTGTTAGTTGATAGAAGCTTGTCCTAGATTTGATGCATCAGTAGGGAATTTGAAACTTTTCATTAACCAAAAAGATTCAGAGTGTAATAGTGAACCATGCTAATTCTTCTGCTTAGATCACAAGGTCAGATGTGGATTTGTGATATCCATATGATAGACATGCCAGTCATTTGAATAAATGAATTCTCCAATGTTTTGAAAACAAGAGATAATATTCTATAGTGATTATAGGATAGCTAGATAATTCAGTGGATCTCTAGAATATCAGATAAGATAGTTAAGGGTTTTCTAGAAGGAAAAACTGATGGTATGGGACATCAGTAATTTTGGAAAGGGAATTCTAGGACTGTAAAGATCTGATGATCAATGGTGTGTTTTAGTATCTAGTCGCGATATGAGAAAGAAGAAACCATTCAATTAAATGTGAGATATTCTGAAAAATTTTAAAGTTTAATCTAGATCCTAATATGGTATCTCATTATTTATAAAATCAGAGGCCCTCAAATTTAAATTAATTCTTTACTTCTTAGTAATTTCTCAAATATAGATATCAGACTGATTTATATGAACTCTTTCCAACATGATGTTATTTTCTGAAAGAATGTTATGTCATATAAATTACTACTTGTGTGAATAGACTTGGAATTCAGATAAATTCTAAGGTTAAAATGTTTCACTTTCTTAAATGTAGAATATCTCTGTTGCATAAATGGATTTCATTGGAATAGTAGTTTCTATCACTCAGATTGAAAATATTTGAAGGAGAAGTCATGTTTGTAATAGGGTGAATCCTTTAGTGGAAGCACTTATTACTGACTTTTTTTTGAATTTAGATATTTTCATATATCATCTTTCCAGTTGACTTTGATTGAAATTGATTAATTTCTTTAAAAGGAGGGGTGAAGTGGTGGGATAAATTTCTATTTGAGAAATCGTGGTTTGCGAAGTTTTCAGAAAAGAACCAACTGTGGTATACAAATGAGATGTGGTCTGAAAGTAATTTCGGATAGATTTAGAGTAAGATGCCTAATTGGAACTTTTCGAATATGGAAAATTCTCTAGGGATTGTGTGGACAATCTGGAACTAGAACATATTTGAAATTTGAATCATTATCTATAAGTAGTACAGTAAAAGGTCAAAGGTTACTAATTCCATTTTGATTGGAATAGAAGTAAGTTTGATTAGAATTTAAATCTGAGAGTTCTGTATTGGATCAACCTAATTTTGGTCCGAGTACTGGGATCAGACAGAGGTTGATTGACAAAAAAGAATTATGTAATTAGAGGTATGTAGGATTGGAAAACTATTGAGATTGAATTCGTCTCAAAGATTTTCTGGATATGTTATTTACTCATGAGAAATAGAAAAATTTTTGTAGCTGAGTTACAAGATCTCAGTGAGATATGTGAGTAACATATGTGGGTTCTGGAATAATCTGCCAAGTAAGAACATGTCTATGTACTGGTCATAGTGAGATTATTCTCATATGTCCACGATTAATCTTGTATAAATCTACTGTGTAATCCTAGTTACTAGGGTTATCTGGTGCACTTAACCTAGTTAGTGAACATGAACATATGATCAAGTATTGTTTTGACAGATACTTGCAGAGTTAACAAATCTTTATATGAAAAATTTATGGATTAACTTATAAATTATTTGGGTAAGGAACTAAATGTGGTGTCATACTAGTATAATTGAATTCTTCACCTAGACATTTGAGATTTCTGAAACATTGGCAATTGACTTGAGTAGTTGATTACTCCAAGATGAAGTTAATTGGTAAAACAATTAGTGTGATGTGGAATCACTGAGAACTGATGGTTTTTGAATTATATTGCTTGTAAGATGCATGATTAGTGAATCATTTGGGTTCATCAATTAAAATTGCGTGCATTGGATATACAATATTTTTGGGATAGAGTATTCCTTAGTTAAGGAAGGGACTAAGCTCAATAGTGATTGTATCCTAGAGAGCTCAAATGGATAACGAATCATAATGAATCCAAGAATAATAACTGAATTGATATTCAACAAAACTTTGGGTATCTAGATGTGATTCTAGATTGTAATCTAAAGTTTTTGTAGTTGAAGATGATTATCATTTTAGTACGCTTTCTGTCATTAATTACCAGTAGTATATAGAACTTGGAAATCTAGCACTTTTGTCAGAGAATCCTGTTAGAAGAATGTTCCTAAAATCCCGTGTTTTTTTGTTGGAAAAGATTTTGGAATGATTCTTATTTTTCTTGAGTTATGTTGGACATATACTCCAGTATCCTATAAATAATTATGGTTTTGGATTTCAAAAAATTATGATTGACAAATCATATGAATCTAAATATTTATGGTCGATGAATCATAAATAGATATTTAATTATTGTCAGAGGATTATAATGAATTGTAATGATTCTTAAGTGTAATGATTAACTCTTGATCTATTATTTGAGTAAGAATTCAGATCAGTATTTTGAATCTCTCTACTCTAGTATTTTATGTGAGAACCTATGGATCTCATCGACATTCTCACAAGATAAGTATTTTATTTGTGGAGAATTTAATCTATCTAGTGGATGTTATTCTGCTACAATCTATGGTCTGTAGATGCTTGAGTACAATTCCTCATTTTTCTTGGATCCCCAGTTATCTTAGGAGACAAAAAAGTCTATTAAGATTAATGAATGTTATTTTCTTGTATTTGGTGCTAGAAACATGAGTATTTAACTCAAAAGAGTATCTGGAATACTCAGAGTTGAGTTTTAATCATTCTATATCTTAATGATTCTCTTAGAGATTCTAATTAAATGAATTTTCATATCTTAGAATTTGGATTCTAAGGATATTTGTATTTGAAAGCTTATGAATTATCTATCAGAGTTGTGGATAATTTCAAACTGTAATTATAATTATTTTATTATTTCTTTAATTTTAGTCTCCTAAGTTAGGTTATTTCACCCAGTGTTTCATGTAAGTACTTTACATGAAGGTGATGTTACTAACTTGTGATGAATGTTGTGAAAAATTGCCTACATTGGCAAATCTAGCCATGTTGTCAATATTTTTTGTTAGTCACTTGAATGGCCAAAGTGCCACTTGTAAATCCACACCTAAAGTAGGTTGCCACGAGTCAAGAGGAGTGGGTGTGTCCATTTGGTAGTGATTCCTACTTTGTAGGATCTAGACCATGATTTATGATGAGATTTGTACCTACCATGCACCTACTAAGCATGACTCTTGGATCTAGGCTATGGTTTTCACATTAGGGCAAGAAAGTTGAGTTTACTTCCTTATTACATGCTGGATTTTCACATAACTTGGCAAAGGAAGTGTCTTTTACTTTGTATTCTCATTCTCCATAGTGAGAAGATAGAAACTTTTTGGAGCCTCAAGGAGAAACTCAAGTTTTCTCTCATTGTATGATGATAGTGATTGATTCCAATGAAATTCAGCTTTGGCACCCTCTATCTACGGGCTGTACTACAACCTCATTTTCAAACGTGTGTGGTCAGATTATAGTTTTTGATCAATGCTCTGACTGTCTCTACTTGTTTTCTATCAAGCTACTAAACTAGATCTTGTTTTCTGATGACTAGTATTAACAAGAACACAATCAACCTTGTGGATCATTCAAAGATCCATTTATGGTCCTTAGTACTGTACTTTTAGCATGGTACCAGAGCCAAGTACAAGGCTATTGATCAGTGTTTGAAACTAATCCAGTTTTAGCAGATTTTTGGTGCAAAAAACTTGTATTGGAAGGGCGAGCTGGTATCTAGGATTTGCTGAGGGAATTTGATCCCAAAATTTTTCAGGATCAAAATCCGTACTGTACACACGTGTGGGCAACTCTGAACCAACATTTAAATCCCCATATTCATTGGATCACTGTAATTTCATCTAGTGTCAGTTTGATGTAATTTTTGGTGCAAATCCTGGGATAAGCTACCAAGATCACTTGCCATTAATTAGTTTCGAATTTGTTTCATGATAACTAATTAATCAAGGCTGATTTCAGACCTTCTTAAAGAGGAAACCCGGTTTAGAAAGTACATCAAAGTGAAAGAGAGAGACAGAGTCATTCTATTGTCCAAAAGTAGCCAAGATTGGCAAGATTTGCTTGAGAGTAGTTTTCACTTCATTTTCATTCCAGCTTTGTGAGGGAGTGATAGAACTGTGATTACAAGTCCATCTGTTGGACTAGAAATCAACATTTGAGTGAAACACTGGAAGTTCGAAACCTTTGTGAGTTTCAAGTTCAACCAAATCTAGTAAGATGAGATCTGCTGGAGCATACATTCTAGAAGCTAGTGAGAGGTTAAATTCTACCAATTATGCTATTTGAAAAGTGAGGATAGTCACTCATGGTGCTCCAGGATCTTCTGATTGATGATGAAGATGAACCTCTAGGTGCACAGGAGTTAGCTAAATACAAAAGAAGATATAGGCTTGCACTTCACTGTGTGAAGATGAATGTAAGCAATGATTTATTGAGAGAAGTATCAGCTTGTACCAGTGCTAAAGAGGCTTGGGAATCTCTAAGATCAATCTATGAGTCTAGTAACACTTCAAGGGTTCTCATGCTTAGGAACCAGATTCTGCAAAGCATGAAGAGAAGTGATGAGAGTGCACAGGTTTATGTGCTCAGAATCAAGTCTCTCAATAGGGATTTAGCTTCCATTGGAGAGAAGATTCAAGATAGTGAGCTTGTTCAAATTGTCTAGGGAGTGACTTTTCAGATTTGGTCCAAAGCTTTGCAATCCAAGACACTTTGCCCACTATAGAAAAGCTTCATAGTGTATTAGTGGCTGAAGAGTGTAGGATGATGCATACCAATGCAAGAATGAATGCTATTTCTCTCCAGGATGGTGATGAGAAAGCTAATTTCTCATTCAAAGGCAAGAAGAAGACCAATGGCAAGAAGAAGCACTTCAATGAGACCAAGGAAGAGGATGAGGCTTCAAGCTCAAAGGGCAAGATCAAAGACAAGTCCAAGTACAAATGTTTTTTCTGTGGAAAGAAAGGACATTTTGCATTAGAATGTCTCAAGAAGAAGAAGGCACAAGAGAGCAAACAAAGCAACATTGCACATCATGATTCTTGATGGATTGATAGTGGGGCTAGTTTCCACATGACATATCAAAAGAACATTTTCTCCACTTTACTTTCTTACAATGATTTACATAGATCAATCTATACTGCAAGTAGTCAATAATGTAAGATAAGTGGAATAGGAACCATTCCATTGTATGTTGGATCCATTAGAGGAGTTCCAAAATAAAAAAAGACCCTTTGTAAAGATACTTTTATTTTTTTTCTTTAGTTTTGACCGTCACCAGGCCCAATCAAAATGCACAGATTTGAAATCTACGAAACATAATTCAAATTAATTGAAAAATAAAAATGAAACTTTGGAATTTGTGTCCGAGCAGCATGGCCATATCCCATTGGTTTCTTCTTCCTGCCCGACGTCAATACCTCAAGTTAAATTTACTTGACTATGCTGGTTAGTTTAATGAAATTTTTTAACTATACTAGTTATAGTTATAGAAATACAGTATGTATAGTTACATAAAATATGGTATACATAGTAACTGTGACTATGTTGGCATTCACATTAGATTAAATGTGATACGAAAAATTAAAATTAAGTATCATATAAGAGAGATTTTTGGCGCCCAAGCTTTGAAAATAGCAATGGCAAGGAGACCCAGATCTACAATCGAGTCTGTAATTCTTTACAATGAGAAAGATGAAGCTGATAACTGGAAGCCAACAAAATATATTAAAAATTCATGGGTATTGTTGCATCCATCATCAAAGGGCAATTTTCGACAAAAGAAAAGAGCAAAAATGACTTACATATCTTATTGGAAAGCAAAATTTTTGGAGTTTAAAACTACCCCGGGAGGTCAATCGTTATCAGAAGTTTTAGTACAACATGTATATATGCATTCAGAAATCAAAGTACATGATATCAATCCTCATGATCATCAAAAATGTAATTGTAAGTATATCAAAACATATGCACTCCACAACAATCATAGGTGATTTTCTTTATTGATGCTCTTCAAATTATGATTTAATGCTTCAACATTGTTTTTTCTTTCAGATTTATATCCATCATGCATAAGTGAATGGGAGCCCGCACAATCACTTGCAGGAATATTAGACGTGATTCACTTTGATGTTGGAAAGCTGCAATACAGAGGAAGAAGTCCAAAGGAACTTGCAGATTGTGGTATCTATTTTAATGAATCTTTATATACGCCACAAACAGATGGAGGTTTTGGCAAGCTCAAAGCAATTCCATTGCCTAGTTTTCAAAGTGATGAGTGGCCTACTCATGACAGTATTGTTTCTGAATTCTTGAGATGCAAGCTACTCATTGATATTAGAAATGCTATGAAGTTAAGCACAGGGTCAAAATTTGATCACCTAAGTTGGTTTATCTCATTACATATATTTGTTGATTTTTTCTCGAGTGCTAGTGTTCGTAGGACAACAACTTTATTTGTTTGCAAGGATTTATCAGATGAGACTTTGTTAGATCTCATGGATCAAGGCTGAGATAGTAAAACAAATAATGACATAGAATTCAGGATTAAAAAGTCTTCAATGATCTTTCGTTATCATATCGAAAAGCAAATGCTCAGTCTCACATTTAGCTACCAGAGATACAAGAAAGTTGAAGGTACATGGCTACCACTGGATCAAGACTTTGAACTAAATGGTCACACAAACTGAATGGAGATAAGCATTATCTACAATGAGAAATATTTGACTATGGTTGAGGTGGAGGAGCATTGGAAGCTTGACTTTATCAGAACAGAGCTCATGCTATTACAAACCAATCTACCAACATATTTTAGATTTATCATCAACGGAAGACTCATAAGTACTTTATGTTTATTGCCATTTCAAAATAGAACAAAATAATAGAAAATGTCATCATTTACAATTGCACATTCACTAATATTTGTCATATCACAGATGCGAAAAAGACAGGAGCTAGATCTACCTACAACAATCACCATTGTGGGAGAAGAATAGTTTCAAATAAACTTTAGTAAAAATCTGTGTATACACTCTTTCAATGAATGAAAGCCCAAGTTGGACATCAGTTTTTATGTATTTTGTGCTCCCAAATTCATAAAATGGATTAGCATTTGATATATCAATGTATATTTATCTATGAATTCTATACATGTGCAATCTATTTCTGTTCTATACTATCTGTATTGTTCTAATCTGTATTTAGTATTATTACATCATCCTTTGCACCATCATCAACAACGGGAGGCTGAAGCCTTTCCCTAGCCAGTATGCTCAGGATAATTTCTTGTCTAAATCTGTACACCTGGCTTGATGTGTACTCAAGAAGTGTAAACTGCAAGAAAGAACATTCATGTATTAGTAATGGCTAAAAACATCAACAAAATAGAAAACTAATCATGATTCCAAAAATAAGAATAAATAGAATTTATTACCTTAGAAATATCAACATCTTCCTGAAGGTTGAACCACTCAAGAAATAACTTTGCATTGAATGATGTGTACCACCCACAACTGAATGAATCATTTTGCTGGGATGACTGCAAAAAAATTCAGCACACAAGAAATCAATTATGAAACAGAATGAATTAGAATGAAACAAATATATTAGAATACTGATTTCAAAATGTTGTTAAGAAAGACAGAATTTACCTCCAAACTAACGATCTACCGGTCTACGAAATGGAGAACATCTATAGGAATATATTTACTTGATTATGGAAGGTATATATCTACATCCTTATGCGTATTGCTCATCGAGTTCATCTTGACACAAAAATCTTTAATAGTATTATCTACAAATCTCTTAATAGAGATCAAGTTTAAACTCCAGTGGTCACTGTAAAATAAGATTTGAAATTTCTTTAGTTGCAATTCTGAGAACTATTTCCATTGACAATGCCAATGATAAAGCATTAAACAACAAGAAGCATTTAATATATCTTACTTGGTATGATAAGGGACGAGCATATATTTTGTTGTTGGTGTGAATCCACTAGTCAGAACTGTGACAATGTGTCATTATTCTCCTTAAGGCCTGAAGCAAAAAGTTACTCAGCACCAGCAACTCATTGGATGAATCTCTTGCAATGTCATATTGCAAGAGTGTAAGCACAGACTCTATCACATGATCATTGATAGAAGCCCATCTATCTTTGAGATCCAAACAATCAAGAACTTTATAATTTATACTAAAGTCAAGTTCATCTAGTCTAAAACAAAAAGGAGTACCAATTGTATCTATAACATTGGATATGTCTTTCTCAAATTTAAGATAATCATCGGAATCTATATATGTATAAAGATTTGAAGGAGGAGGAGGAGGTGGATGTGTAGTATTTACAGGAATTACAGGAGTATCCAAAATAGATGTAGCTATATTTACAACATTATCAAGAGCAGCGTTATCTACAATTGGTTCTGGGTTAGGCTTCGCACATTCTGTGGTGTCTACCCTCCTTACTTTCTTCGGAGCTCTCTTGGGGGCTGCCTGCTTCCTAAGACGCTTGGTAGGAAGATCAATCCTATCTAGAGGAATAGGTCTGGGAGCAGCAGGCTGAGATACGTGTAACTTGCAAAATCTCTCCCTCATTCTCATCAGTAGCTGAAAGTCCTTGGGCATTATGGTGACTCTCTTGGAATGAATTGCAAGCAAAAATGAATCTTAAAAAAAAAGCCTCATATAATCTTCAGCAGCTTCCTGAAGGCACTGAAGAGCAGTGGGTGTGAATCTAACCAGCTGTTCGAGATCATTTCTAGCTATGTTTCAGACGACACGGTAGAATGGAACTCTGAGAATCAATAGAGCGGTTGATCTCTGATACTTACGTATTTTAGAGAGCCACCTGCTGTGTTTGCACGTTCTAGGTCTAGCGGGAGGTGTAATGGCAACCGCAGGAGCTGAGGATGAGCCAGCAGAGAAGAAATCCCTCCTTGTCTACTTTCTCCTATCCATGGAAGTGTACTATTGGATATCGGACTTGTGCAAGACGACTAGGATGAGCAGGAAAGGATTATAAAGCCCTCGTAGATGACCGATATGTACGGACAGAATGTACGGTATATTGGACTTGTGCGAGCCGAATATCAAAGAGATAGATTAGTATAGAAGAGAGACACACAAGTGTGATATGAGGAGACACGTAGGCAGATGTATCGGACCTGTGTGCATGGAAGGCAGTAGGCAGAATATCGATTGTGAAGGAGGCGCACAAGTGCGATATGCGGAGCGAAAAAAAAAGTGAAAAAAATTCATCGGAGTTTGTGATTTTATATCGCAGTTCGCACGTGTGAAAGAACGTCCTGTCGCATGTGTGAGATTTGTACGGTCAAATGCGAGAGCAACACGTGTCAGGTTGTCAATTTAACGTGTGAGATTTGTACGGACAAATGCGAGAGCGACATGTGTTGTTGAACAAACGAATGAACACGAGACACGTGTACAGGTGTCATTTCACACATGCCAGTGCCTGTAGTCCAATCGAAAGTAGACACGTGTCCATTGACCATTGACCACACGCGTGAAAATTTAGTATAAAAGGCATGAAACTCGATTAATTTTTTATTTTTTTTGTTTTCGAAATTCACGGCATATTGCTCTTGTGTGCGCGCATTGTTGTCCATTTGTTTGCAATGATATCTACTTGCGCACAAGTGCGATATTCAGTAGCTACCTATCGTACATATCCCTCTTGTGCACGACCTTGAGAGTTAGTTTTGTTTCCTTTGTTCTCCCTTGCGCACAAGTGCAATATGTACGTTAGTTCCATGGCCTCTTCCTCAGGATCTTCACAAGATTCAGGCCTGAGATCATTTTTTACTGAGTTTGGGATTACTAAAAGTCTAGACTACTTATGCAGCCTATTCAGGCCATATTTACATGTTTTCAAGACTGCACAACCAAATTCTGACGTATTTTATGAACATTATGTTAGATTCAGAGATATACTTAGTAGGACTCACTTATTATGTTTGGTTGCGTAATCCAGAATGACCGTGATTTCCATCACTAAAGTTTTGTTCATTTTGATAGGCGTAGTCATGCTTATGAAGAGAGTCATATAGCTTGTTCCGCTGCGCACGAACACTTTCTTGTTCGAGTTAGTTTCTTGTTCGAGTTCGTTTCTCATTCATGTTTCGTTTCTCGTTCGTGTTCGTCTTACCCCTTTGAGCTAATTTTTTGTTTCTAACATACGACACCTTTCTCAACTCGTTCATCTCCCTCTCTCCAACAGATAGTACACAGTACAAAGCAATTGCTGAAGAGAACTTCGAGAGTTTGGGGTTTATAGTGGTCAGAGAGCTAAAAGTGGAACATTGTTGCACTGTGTTGGGTAGACGGAGGCTTGCCAAGCTCAGCATAACGATTCTTAGCCTGTGCATAGCAACAAATTCTAAACACTTTCTCAGGTTCCAAAGGTACACTAAGCGATAAATCTTCCAAATGGGATAAATCCTCATCCGATCCAACTGTATCACCATCATGTAAACTTAGTTTAGGACTAGATCTACACAAAGGTTGCAATGTTCAAGAGGGAGTGTCTGAAATGGTGAACTCTTGCAACCTTGCCGAAGAGATCCCAAAGGATGAAGATGTCCCGAAGGATGAAAAGATCTCGAAGGTTGAAGACACCCCAAAGATCGAAAATACCTCAAAGTTCGAAGATGTCCCGAAGGACAAAGGCACCCCGAAGGATGAAGATGTCCCGAAGGCCAGCTCCCGCAATCAACAAAAGGCCCAAGCTCAACAAAGCGAAAACAAAGACCAACAAAAGCAGGTCAACACTTGAAATCGCAAGGGGCCATCCTGCGGTTCCATGCGAAGCACTACGACAGAGATTGTAGTCACCGCGCTCTAAAGGCCTTGTACCTTCACGATCAATGCTAAGTGATGTTAATAGAGCTGCCAAGGCAACGTAAAGAGAGGGCAGCTAATCAGTAATTAATTGTAAACCTATCTTGTAATTTATAGTTAATCTATCTTGTAAACTCCACATAGTGGATATAAACATAGGATTGATTGCACAGAAACTATACATTTTTTTCATAGATCTGATTTTGGTGTGATTTGGTTCAAATTTGTTTCATCTTCGTGATCATAGTAAAGTCATGATTTTGATCCCTATAGAGGAGTCTAAATGTCTTTTTAGTTTGCCTGTATATTATATAAATGACGATGTATATTTTACTACAGCTGATTTATGTAAATTTCTTGACTATCGTGAAGATGAGGTTCTATCTTTATTATCCGGCACAATTTCCGAATTCTCCGACTTTGTAGATTTTGAAACGAATGACCTTGTTGCTAGAATTGATTTTGATGATGAGGAGGGACTTATGACCAGTGAAGAATGTTTGACTAAGACTTTATCAAATATTGTTAAGGATGGACGAGGCAGACCATCCGATGAAGAATTCACGACATTTCAATCCCAGATGGGCTTCCCTCGTCCATCATTAATGCATTTCACTGATGATTCCACATCAGTACATGGTCATTATATTGATCATCCTGATCTGGTTGCTGCTGATGATGAAGAATGTGTAAGTGTTTAAACTTCCTTACATTAGAATGTTTTTAAACACTGAATGTGTTTTTGCTAACATATTTCTTATTGCGGGATGCTCTCATAATTGATGATTTTGCTACGAGATGAGGTGGTTCCAGACAACATGCATCCTCGTTCCAGAGGGATAGTGGACTTGGCCACTATCTTAGCTATTTCCTGAAAAATGAGATCTGTATTGCTCATTCCAAACTGAGCCCAATTGGGGAGAGTCTTATAATGGCAGTTAAATCTTTATCATTTTACCTAGGAGGACATAAATTTGTCAAGACAAATAAGATCATTTTTGTCAAAAGATCTTATGTTTTGAACATTCTAGGTTTTACTGATGGGAATGTTCCTTTAAGGAGCTCCCATTATCCATTGTATTCCACTTATATTGAACTTAGTGAAATAAGGATAATGCACATCTATTAGATGCATACTCTAGCAGAGAATTTCTTCATGACAATACTGCCATAGAATCTGACACACAAATTGATGATGAATAGTGGACTCTTTGTATTTTGTTATAATACAATCAATACATTGACATTGAGTATTTCTCCTCTCTTGTTCAATGAATTTGCAAAGCAATTATGAACATGTCATGATTTGATGACAATGATAATCTTCTACTCAACAATCATCTAATTTTCTCTTCCTATATGAACTTGCATGCTTTTCTAAACTTGTTGTATTGTGTGGACTCTGTTATATGTCGAATCTGAACTCTGCGATAGAACCACTGAAACAATTGACAAATGTAGTTTCGTTTTTCATTGGTTCCTCCATGTTGTGTATTTCAATGAAATGCTGCTCGTGCTTGCCAATGTGACTTTTCCATCCCTTGTGATGACCATACACTCAAGCTTCCATATGTGTTTGCAAAAAATGTTGTATGATCTCTTAGTATGTGCTGCATATGTCAAAATCATAATGTTAGTCTTATGTTTGGATTTGAATATATATGAAAAATTGAAAGCATCTTGAAGAGTTTATACTAACCATGTAATGAGTGATGTGATCTTCTCCCCATGCTTTTGATATTGCATTAACAAACTCGACACAAGTTCTTTGGACAACTTTCTTATTAATGTCAGAGTATTTGTCTTTTTTTAAAATAGCAATCATACTATCAAGCTTCTTCCATACATCAACTTTTAGTCCTCTGGTTTTGCCGTCTTTCTCGAAGTCCTCAATGGTAGCAATAATATCTGTCCAGACTGAGTGTTGAATATTAGAAGCCTTACCATCATGATTTGATACGAAATGACGTGCTTTTGCTCCTCCTATGCTTGGCTAAGTTGGCATGTTCCCATTCTTTCCTGAAAGCTTTTCATCTTGACATGTCCCTTATGAAGTCCTGCTTTTGATAAAATATCTTCTAATCGAGAGATAGCTTCCTTTGCTAATGATTCTGGCTTAGTATTCCAGGCAAAAACTATATGAAGATAAATGATCTTTTCTAAGTTAATCTAACTTCTGCATGAAGAGTTCAAACATGCACATTTTTCAAGGGGATAGGCAGCATAGGCTTTCAGTTTGGATCTGCATATTCCCTAGTAATTCTTGTACTCCTAGTTACATCTTTTGCCATTTTCATGCAGTACAAACAAGGGTGTTTTGATGTAGCACCATGAGAGACATTATACATACATTTCAATGTTTTCAAATCACCTGCTAAGTGCCATTCAACATTGAAGTCTCCAACTCTTGGAATATTGAGAAGTCCTCCATCCATATGGTCCTTGATGATCCTAGGATAAGATGTCCTTGAGAATATCCATGATAATATATCATGATTCTCCTTCAGCACCCGTTCAAAGAATTAATCAGACTTAGTTTACAATGAATTAATACTATTCAATGAATGTAATGTAATAATGGGGCTAGTTACTTGAAACGCTGCCAACCACCATATAACATTTCTGACTGGACACTGAATCTGAAATCTTCTTGGTCCTCTGTTTGTGATAGAGCACCATTCATGAGAGTAATACTAACCCTCTCCATCTTCTGCCCTTTCACAATTTCTGACTCATCTAGCTTAAGTACTATGTTTATTTTGCCATTCACCTTTTCATAGGTTATATTATAGAATGTGACGATGTATCTCAGCAAGTAATTTAGATCAACAAATAAGCTGTTTGATGAATTGTAAAAATTCGATCTTCCATCAGTTTCATACAACTTCACATTATGAAATGGAGTTCCAGTGATCTTATGCATACCTATATTTAATGTATCCCTCTCTTTCTTCAAGTGATATGTCCTAGGGATTGGGACTTTTCTAATTTGAACTTGCTTAAAAGTTTCTCTAATTAGTTTAAATATTGTTGCATATGCTTCCCTGCTAATACTTGCAAAATCACAAGCACCCTGAACTATAGTCTTATCTAAATTTTTTTGAATGTCCACCATCAAAGACTCTGTTATTTTACACTTTACATTTGAACTCATATTGTTCATCATGATATGCTTAGTGGATTTGCCTGTCCATATTGTGCCCAATGACATGTGAAAGTACTGTACTTTAGGACCATAAATGGATCTACAAAAGATCCACAAGAGTGATTGGATGCTTGCTTAACAATCTATCAAAAAACTAGACACAAAAAAGTTGATCTAGATTGGCAATTTGACAAACAACAAGCATTAACAATCAAAAGCATTGATAAACATTGAAATCCGAGCCCACACGTGTGTACTACAGGCTGTAGTACGGCCTTCAACTTGAGAAACAAGTAGAAATTGATTTGGTTTCATTTGGATCACAAAAACTCAATGTACATAGTGAACTAGCTTGAGATTGCCAATGAGCTCCAAAATTTTTCTATCTTCTCACTATGGGAGCTTGGAATACATAGCAAATTCGACTTCCTTCTTGAAGTTAGGTGGATTTCCAGCATGTAATAAGGAAGTTAACTCACTCTCGTTCACCTAAAGTGAAACCCTAGTCCATTTCCTAGAGTTATGCTTGGTAGGTAGCTAGTTGGTCAAGTTTTCACCTTAAACTTAGGTGTAGGTCCTATAAAGTAGGGATGACCACCAAATAGACATGACCAACTCTCTTGACTTGACCTAACCTACATTAGGAGTGGGTTGCCACATGGCATCTTGGCCTTACATGTGTGGAACCCAATTATACACAATATTTACAATGTTCTACATGGTCTTTGATCAAGCTAGATTTGCCAATTTTTGGCAATTCTTCACACTCCTCAAATTTAGCTTGATCTATTTACAACTCTCTTGATAGATGAATGAGAGCTTTTAGAAGTGTCTAAAAAATCCAGCTACAAACAAGGAACTTTTGAGACTCTAATAGAGAATGATGTCCATGAAGGATCTTTCACCACCTCTTAGAGGATCCCTTACAAGATGTTCCATAAATGTGTCTATATACATGTAGCACACTTCAAAAACTATACATCATGCCAAGACATGGATTCCAAGGCATTTTGTGCACTTGAAGGTACATCAATTAAAATTTTAAGTGCATAAATAATGTTGCCAAAGACAACTTGCCTTGCTTGATCCATATGATTGAGCCTTGATGGCTCCATCCTGATACTCAAGGTTCTTCTTGGAGTCCTTGGGTCTTGAGCTTGCTCCTCCACTTCACTTGACTCCAAACCATCAATGAATTGAATAAGGTGTTGATCCAAAGGTGCTTTTTCAAGTTTACAAATCTTCCACTTTTGAAAGATCACATTTCCAGCATTGACAACTTCTTTGATGGAAAACAAGTAGATTTTACAATCTCTACTTGAAGAGCAAAACACTACCATTATTCCTATCATTGAAATAGGATAATCTTTGGTCCTTACATTGGAATGATCATGCTCAAAGCATGTGGACCCAAAGATTTCCAATACAAATGATGTTTCATCTTTTATGACACTATTCAAACTATCACAAAAATAGTTATCCAATGAAATTGCTTTATCAACAACAAATGGAGATTTGAAAGCATCTAATATCATTGTCTTGTCATAGAGAGTACTAAACACCATAGATCTTAAAGGGGAGGCTCGGGAGTGGTGGCGGCAAGCAAATAAACAGTATTATTATTATTATTTTGATATTTTTTTATATCCTACATGGCATTCCTTAAAGGGTCTTTTTGATATTGAAAACTCCTCTAATGATCCAAAAGGATGAATCTTGAGAATGTTCTTTATGTTCCTAAGTTAACCAAGAATTTGCTTAGTGTTGGCCAGTTAATGGATAATGGCCTTGATGTACAATTTAAGCATGGAGTTTGTTCCATCCTTAGAAATGATGAATGTATAGCCAAAGGCTTTAAGCAAGGTAGATTGTTTAAGCTTGATGCTAATATTGCAGTAGAGAGTGTTAACTTGGCAAAGGTGGAGTTATCAAAGGTGGAAGTATGGCACAAAAGGTTGGGCCACCCCAACTTCAAAGCCATGGAATCTATGGTTGCAAAGGAGCTTGCAGCTGGACTCCCCAAGCATTTGTCAAAGTGTGGGAAGAGATGTAAAGCATGCAACCTCTCAAAGCCTCACAAACTACCCTTCTAAAGGTCTACATCAAGATCAAGCTCTCCTCTTGAACTCATCCATTCGGATGTTCATAGCTTTTCACATGAGTCTAATGGTGCTGCCAAGTATTATGTAATCTTCTTTGAAATCCGAATACAAGGCCTTGACATCAACATGCAAGGAGGTCTTGTGGCTCAAAAGGCTATTGGTGGAGCTTCATGTCATGGAGGAGGAGATACCTATCATCTATTGTGACAACCAATCAGCCCAATCACTTGCAACTAATCTCACATTCCATGCAAGGAGAAACACATCGAGATTGCTCATCATTTCGTGAGGGAGAAAGTGCAAGCCAAAGAGATCAAGCTCCAACGTGTGCCATCATCAAGTTTCTTGGCTAATTTGTTTACTGAATATTTACCTAAAGATTCATTTGTCAAGCTTAGATCTTCAATTGGAGTGATTGATAAAAGCATTGTGGTTTCCAAGGCTAGATTTGAGGAGGAGTGTGAAAAATTGCCTACATTGGCAAACCAGGCCATGTAGAATATTGTACATTTTGTTAATATTTTTTGTTAGTCACTTGAATGGCCAAAGTGCCACTTGTAAATCCACACCTAAAGTAGGCTACCATGAGTCAAGAAGAGTATTTGTGTCCATTTGGTAGTGATTCCTACTTTGTAGGATCTAGACCATGATTTATGATGAGATTTGTATCTTCCATGCACCTACCAAGCATGACTCTTAGATCTAGGCTAGGGTTTTCACATTAGGGCAAGAAAGTTGAGTCTACTTTCTTATTACATGCTTCACCTGACTTGGAAAAGGAAGTGTTTTTTACTATGTATTCTCATTCTCCATAGTGAGAAGATAGAAACTTTTTGGAGCCTCAAGGAGAAACTCAAGTTTTCTCTCATTGTATAATGATAGTGATTGATTCCAATAAAATTCAGCTTTGGAACCCTTTAAACTCTGTCTACAGGCCATACTATAGCCTCATTTTCACACGTGTGAAGTAGGATTATAGTTTTTGATCAATGCTCTGATTGTCTCTACTTGTTTTCTATCAAGCTGCTAAACTAGATCTTGTTTTCTGATAACTAGTATCTGATAGATTGTTTAACAAGCACACAATTAACCTTGTGGATCATTCAAAGATCCATTTATGGTCCTTAGTACTATACTTTTAACAAATGTAACCCATATGAAAAATTTATTGCTTATTGTACTTTTCAAACCTGAGTTGTACTCCAGTGTAGATATTATCATTTGGAAAATATGATTATCTCTGAGTACTTGTTTGATGTGAAAGTTTGACTAAGGATAATGATTTTCTACGTTGATATTCAAAGTTAAAAGAACTGTTCATGTTATTCTTTTTTGTTTAGAGAGCTTCTAAGGATAGAAGCAATTTAAGGAGGGAAGAATGTTATGTCCATGGCCTGTAAGTAGGATTCAGTATACTCCTAGTCTTGGATACACAGTACTCTAGTAAATCAAGCTGTTAGTTATGCCACGTCATATTGGATGTGATCTGAAAGTAACTAATATCCTTGTGAGGCCCATAACACACTAAATGGAGTTTAGACAAGGTATGAGACAGTGTATGCATGTGTAGAGTTATCAATACAATTCTATGAATAGTTGGTCCATGCTTAGGACTCTATTCTAGGTGAATCTATGTATAGGGAACTTAGAGCTATGCATGGCTATGTGCCCAAGTTTCTTTTGGCTCTATATATTGAGGCCAAACTCTCCCTACTCCTCATTGTGATCATTGATTCATTGCCAGAGTTTCACTCTACCTTCATGCTTCTTATTTCTTGGCTTGGGGGTGAAACTTCTAGAGTTGATTGGTTGCTTCTACTTGGTTGGGTGGTTGCTCCATAGTGTGTTTTCCATTGTATTTTGTCTTGCAAGCAAGATCTTAGGAAGCTTCCCTTATATCTATACTGAGCTTTATAGCACCCAATTTGGTGTCCTGTAGCCAAAGTTATGATCATTTAAAATTTTGTAGTTTTGTGAGTAAAATTGACAAAATCTGGAATTGTTCTAATTGCATGCCAGTCATTTCCCTAATTTGTAGTACTGTGCTTGCATGGATTAGTTGCATGCTGATTCTCAAAGTGATTCTGACATGCATGAGGGATTTACAATCGATTTGAGTGTGGATTTATAACTCTCTCTATATCTCTCTCTATAAATGTTTCAAAAACAAGCTCAAATTTGGTAGACTTATACCGAGGCCAGATACTGGAACCGAGGTTCGAGCATTCGCTCTCTCCGCAACTCATTAAAAAAACTATCTTTCAAAGAAATGCCCAAAAAAAGCCTTGGTAATCGCCCGTCCTCTTGTAGTGCCTCGTGGAGTATTGGGGGTTAAGTGGTAGGCTTACTCTCTCTCCTCCAATAAAATAAATAAATACAATTCTACCCAAAAAGGTATTGTCCTTGAAAGTACATGTTGTAACACCAAACCATGCTTTTAGCCAGCTCCACTATTGCTAATTGTAGTAATTCCATGAACATCCGAATGTACAACTTGAAAACGCTTTTTAGATCTAGTATAAGATAGTCTATGTGACTTTGACAAAGCACAAGACTCACAAACATGCTTGATACTTCTTAAGGAACTTGGAAGACCAATCACAACTTGCTTTCTAGCCATAACCTCCAATTACTTGAAGTTGAGGTGTCCCATCCTTTTATGCCGAACCTCTTGAATAGGTATTTGCTCTCTTGCAACTCATCCAACTTGGTTAGAAATAACACAAGCATCTATTTTAAACAACTTCCCTTGCCTTTTACCTTTTGCAATCAAGATATCCTTCCTTTTGATCATACTGCAAGCATCTCCATCAAACTCAACTTTGAGGCCTTTACTTAGCAATTGACTCACACTAAGTAAATTCTTGGTAATAGATGGAATGAACAAAACATCCTCCAAATGAACATTCCTATTTGTAGAGAGAGAAATATGAATTGTGCCAATCCCTTTGATTGCACACTCACCATCATTGGCCGTGTAGATCACCCTCTTGTCATCTCCATATTCCAACAAAGAAGTGAAGTACTCTTTGTGAAAAGTCATGTGTGAACTTGCTCCACTATCAATCCACTATGGATCTAGATCTCCATCATTAGCAAGCATACATGAAGACATTACAAAAGCATCATCATTTGCATTTTGAACATTCAAACCATCCTCATCAAGAGTAAGATTACCTTGCTTGTCTCCTTGATCTCTCTTCTTGTTGTAGCACTCACTTGCAAAGTGTCCTTTGATGCCACAATAGAAGCACTTGAGCTTTGATCTATCTTTCTTTTTTCCATTTGAAGAAGCCTCCCCTTGATCTTGTCCTTTAAACCACTTACTTTTGCTTTTGCCCTTGAATTTGACCTTGATGAACATAGCCTCCTCTCCAACTTGAGATGTTGATGAAGATCCACCTCTTGCTTGAAGTCTATATAGATCAATCAAACTTGGCAAAGTCTTTTGAATAGCAATACTTTGAACAATGTTAGCATGAGCATCCAACAATTCATTAATAATAAGTTGAACAAGCTCTCCTAATTCCTTAATGCTCTCATCAATGCAAGCCAACTCATCATTCAATGCTTTCACTCTAAAAAAAAAAGTATTTGGATTTCTTCATTTTTTTGCAAACAAGAAAAGATTTGCCTTCTTAGAGTCAATACTCTAGAAGTAGACTTGGACTCATAAAGCTTCTTCAAAGCTTCCCAAGCCTCACTTGATGAAGTACTCTTACCAACCTCCTTGAGAAGCTCATTGGTAACATTCATCTTTATCATGTGTAGAGCCTTCTTGGCCCTCTTGTCATACCTCACTTGATCTTGTTTTGTTGCTGGTCTCTTCTCCAAACCTACAACAATATCCAAAACATCATTCATCTCAATAAGTGATTCCATCCTCACTTTCCATAATGAATAGTTATTTGAGGTAAGACTATCATTTGGCTTCCAACATGACTCCACTTGATGTAGCCATGTAGCAATGACCTGATCCTCTCTTTCAACCTGTTTCAATGCACAAAGCAATCCTTTTTGAACAACAACAAATGTTTTCAAAAGGAAATCACAAAGATATGAAACTTTTCAATTCTCTTCTAGCACTTATACCAAGCAAATCAATAGATAGAATAGTGAAATCTTGATCAACCTATGATCTATCCTCAATCTAATGACTCTTGCCACTTCTTAAGATTGAAACACAGTCAAATGAAATTCAACAACCTCACAATCTAGAGATCCAATCAAAATTAGGGTTTTGACAAAATCACAAAAAATGCATATTTCAGAATCTACATGCGATTGCCTAAAACTTGACATGCAATCTTGTAGCCACCACTTAGGCTTTTCCAATGCTCTAAAAGTAGGTCAAATCCAACATGTAATGTGTAAAATTGGAATTTTTCAAGAATAAAACCCTAAATAGAGTTTTGATTTACAAAGAATTCAATCTACATATGCAAGAAACTCAATATTGGTATAGAATCCAATCTAGCATGCTCTAGCATTGATAACTTCTCCAAATCATTGATTGATTGTGAATGTTTCCTTCATAACCCAAAACACAAGAGCTCTGATACCATGTGAATAATTTCAGATCACTAAGATCCAAAATGTCCCTTTGATCTTTGGTTAGATAAACAAGCAAATCACCAATCTTGCCAATGTAGAAAAATTAGCATCTACACTACGTTTGAGATGCAAAATCTAATAGATCTTGATCAAACATGAATCAAAAAATAAAATAATGTTGATGTTAGTACAATAACAGTAAGATACTGTATTTCACACGTGTGGTTCTGAAAATAGCAATTAATAAGCATTCTACACACAAAATTGCATAATATCACAAGTATAATGCACCAATGGATAGTAGAACCCAAGAGAACCATGTATAAGCATGAATGAGATAAGTGAGAGACAATGTCTTCTCTTCCCACGAGTTACATCCTTTTATAATAGGTCCAAACCTAAATTCAAACTTTGGTTTTTCCTCCATAATGAAAACCCTATTATTTTTGTGACTAGATTCAATATATCTGTTACTCAAATTGAATCCCTCCAAAACTTGTGTTCTATACTTTCCCACATTTTTCAAAAGTGTTTATTCAAATGCATTTAGACTAATATAAATTTGAAAGTCAAACTTTAAGTCTAATATGAAAATTGGCCTCAATTGCCAAATATACAAATATGACCAAAATAGCAAAACTAGTTGAAATCTCTCACACAATGTTTTAAGAATGTTGCTCGAATCATGCGGGAGGATGTCACAAAGGATATTTGACTTCACATAGTGTCTGGTTGTTCACAAAGTAGAGCGAATAGACAATTCAATGCTCCTACGAACAATGAGATTGCAGTGCTTATGCCTATATGCGAGAGTGATGGGATGCTTGATATCATATTGCACTCCATTCAGGATGGTTTGCAGCATCACACAACTACATATATGTGTGTTTTGCCACGCGACGCTGCCACGCGAACCCGATACTTAGCCGAAATTTTGACATTTTTCTTATGTGTGGCATTGCCACGCGTGGCATATCCATGCTAAAACTTTTCTGAGGACCCTGCCGGTGAAATCCAGGCTGGGGGAGAGGTCCGGCAAATTTTTTTTAATTCTGCGTGGTAGTGCCACGCAGAATTTTTTTTAAACTAAAACTTGAAATTTGAGCGCCAAAATATGTCGGCGTTGCTCATCCACGCGTGGAAGTGCCACGTACGGTTGTTATTTAACCAATTTTTATGTGACATAAATTTTTTTGATTCGCCACATGTGGCAAATCTCCAGAGAAAATTCTAGAGCGATAACATTTTTTATTGCCACGCATGGCAAAATTTGTCAAAAAATTTGCCACGCGTGGCAATATTAAAACACAATACTTAGAAAAATTTTGTTTTGGAAATTTGCCACGCGTGGCAGTGCCACACATGACAAAATTAGTTTGTAAGTTTTTTTTTTATATCTATTATGAATAATAAGTTAATAAACAACAACTTTATGATTAATTTAGAAGCAAATAAGATTTTTTTTTATATTTTGAATAAGTGTATACTTATAGTAAAATGTGGACTTAAAATTAAATGATCATTATCTCAAATTATTATGCTCTGACGAATTAAAATTATTATCAGTTGAATATTACATGCTATCTTATGTATTTATAGAAATTATGATGTGTTTTTATATTGAGAAAAATTTTTAATCAGAATTTGACAATTTTTTCAATATGGTATTCATGGGTAAAAATATAAGCGTGAGCTTAATATGCATGTGAAAGGATGCTAAGTACCTTACATTTGAGAGCTGTGTGGTAGCTTGTTAAGCTAATTTGTTGATAAAAAAATTGCAATGTTATACACCTTTGTGTGTCTGCAAAGATCAATGAAGAGTCGAACAATATTGTGACAAAGTGTATTATTATCTCAAAGAAGATGTTTTTTAATTATAATATATAAATAATCAACACATATATCTTTTAATTAGTTCACACATCTATTAATATTGATAAATTTTTCTAATTCTAAGTAATTGCGAGATGCGTTTGAAATGAAACTTTAGAAATGCAACATCGTAGAAAAATATAATAATTTTAATTTGAAAACAATATATATTGACCACAATGGATCATTTTATGACAAAATTATTTGTGACATGTACAAACTTTATTCATCATCGCAAGATTCAAATTCATCAGCCAATACATCTTGCAACTCATCTCCGCTAAGATAATTTTCATCATCACTATCGAAATCAAAACCTCTCTCAATATTGTCCTCATGCAAAGAATCTTTGTTGTCCTCTTCATCATCTAAGTTGTCGGAATCATGAGAATCAATTCTTGGGTTTTCAATATTTATAAAACTTGAAGTTATATGTACAAGTTCATCAGATATACTTGTGTTGTCCAAATTTAGATCTTCCATTTCATTATCAACATATGCATTTTCAAATACATGTCTTGAGCGTGGCTTAACTAAAACAACATACCACCAATCTTTGTTTAGTCGATTTGGTTGAAAAAATACCTGCACATTTAGCAATGTTAGGATTAGATATTTATTATGCTCACATTTTAATTCACAATAAATAGATGTAATAAGAAATTAGTGTAGATGATTAATATAACATTGATCACAATTGACAAAAAGAAAAAAATGTGAAATTCATGCACACCTATTCACAATGACGAGGCAACACCAATGTGTCTGAAAAGTCCATGCTTAATGTCTTGGTTGAATTGATAGCAAAAAATCCACTACGATCTTTTTTTACAATTGCATTTGATCCTCTATAGTTGATTTTAAACCATTTCACATCAAACAACAAATATTTATCCATTTCACCAAAACACACCTCATATATGGCTTGTATGGTTCCTACATACTCAAGCTCTCCAGAAATTGGACTTTGATCTCGAGCACTATTCCGACTTTCTTGATGGAAGGATGCCATCACACCACAATCATAAGTTCGTCATTTCATATCAATTGATTTAATGCGGTGATGACGACCATATGCCCACATTGCACTATACTTTCGATACTGTCACATGTTGATTATAATTAAAACAATAATCAATCATCGTACAAATTAAAATTGTTCACTTATAAAAAATAGAGGTATAGACAAACCTTCCAGTCACATCCTCTTGCAAATTTCCATTCTATGTCAGATATGAATTGTCCCTTTAATCTTGCTTGTTGGAGTGTATCAACCATCCAGTCTATAGTGCATTGGTTGGGCAATGGCTCAAAATCATGTGAAGGTATAGCTTGACCTCTACGCCTATTGCGTCGGTGTCGATTTCTAGTCAATACCGTTTTTTATTTATTTTTCTTCTTCATATAATTTCAACCATTTATCCATTACTCATGAATTATATAACATGAAGGTTGAAATTTTTTCTCTCAAACTAGGTGTCATTTTTTTAAGACTACCCATACTTTGAGGTTTTTCACCTTTCACCTCATTGCTTTCCTCATCATGCCATAGTCGTGGAGCAGATGGATCTATTTGAAACAAAACTTCGGTAACATAAAATAGAGATTCTTGCACTAACCATCCCTCTGACATACTTCCCTCTGGCCTTGCCTTTTGACGCACAAAACCTTTCAACACTTTCATGAATCTCTCCAAGAAAAACATCCACCTATAGAAAATTTTAACACATCAACAAGAACATTCTGTTATTTATAATTTGAAAGAATCACACTACATTTATTGAAACTACTAAAATCAAATTCAAGTGTATTATACCTTGAGTGCACAAGACCGGCAATACCAACTTCTTGGACCAAGTGCACAAGCAGATGCACCTGTATGTCTAGGATAGAAGTTGAAAAATCCCTCTCAAACATACATATAGCCTCCACCATATCTTCTTGCTTTGTTTGCACATCTATCTCACGAATCTCCTTACCACACATCCATCTACATTATGTTTGTAGTATAACTAGATTTTAGTACGTTCATATTATTTTATCAAGCTTGTATTAGAAAAAAAACACGAAATTTCCTAAGATATCGATGTAAACAAAGAAATTTAAGTACCTGACAATGGATGCTAATTTGTAAATGGCATCACAAAGTTGATCAGTTAGATAGCCACAAATGCACATTGGAAATATGTACTCGACCATCTTCAACCAATCATGAGATTTTAGACCATGGAGTTTTCCTTCAGCCGTGAGTGATGTTCGTAGTGAATGAGCAAAACTCGTTGGTGTTCTCATCTTGCAAATGACTGACCATACGTACTTATACTCTTCTTTCGTAAGAATCCAAGGGGCTCTTGGAATACTATAGGTATTTCCATCAGTAAATAATTTTGGCCAATACTCTTTTTTTGTTTTTGATTCTTGTAGATCATGCCTGGCAGAAATATTGTCTTTGTCGCCCACCAAGTGTTTCCATGTTGATTCGTCCACATTTTTGAATATGTGCATAGGATCAAACAAGTGATTGATCAAAAGGTTATTCCAATATGGTAAACAATGAAAGATGGATAGTCTTTTCATACCATTGATTGGCTTAGTCTCGGATTCAGTCCAAAGTTTGTGCCAATCTGCCAAGGACATTCTCTTTGGAAGCATTCTTGTTTCTGATCTTCCTCCAAAGCCTCTTCTATGAGCATTTCTAAATGGATGATTTTCATCATGCAAGTACTTGCGATGATTTTCATACACAACTTTGTTTAAATGACGTGAGTGGCGAGCATCAATATTTGGTCCACAAATGAGACACGCGTGATATCCAGAAGTTGTAAAACCTAAAAGAATCAAATCCAATTTGTGTTATAAATAGAATTCTTTTAAAGCATATATATCGCATGCATAAAAAATAAATATACAAGCATTACAAATGATTTCATTTTATAGTCACCTGAACAATCGCCCAATCCTGGATAGTCATGCATAGTCCACATTAACATCACACACAACAAAAATGTTTTGTTGTGTGTGATGCCATCGTGGAATGAATGGAATCCATAGTAGAATTTGCGTGAGGTGTTGTGGGATGGATAGAATCCATGTGAGGTGTCGTGGGATGAATAGAATCTATGTGTGGTGATATTGTGAGATGAATAGATTCCATGAAAAGATCTATGTGAGGTGTGGTGGAGTGAGTGACGTGCGAAATGAAAAGATGCATAACTTCCACATCATGAGGTGTGTAGTGACTAGTCACATCATTATGATCATCAACAAGATCTTCGTCTAATGTCAGAGATGATCCAAAATCGATATTTCTTATCTTGTTAATAAGATTGTCAATCGATGTGTTATAAGACATTGACATCAATGTATTATTCTGCAAGAGTGAAACATTACACAAGCATTAGTTTTATTTTTTCAAAAAAATTATAGACATTCGTATGATAAGAACAGTACTAAATTGTCAAAATGTACCTCCAAATTCACATCGGGCTCCTCAATGTGCTTTCCAAACTTCCGTAGATGTTGCGCCACTATTCGTCTTTCTCGAATTTTCAATCCTTTGCATTGTTTGCACTCGCAATATATCTTTTCATTGTACCTCTGTTGATACTAATTTCATTTTACAATTACAAAAATGATTAGCTTAATGTTACAAGCTAATTTATACGTGTATAAATACAGTCCTAAGCTTTAAACAAATAATTATATAGTACCTGCAATTTAGGTCGAGACTGGGCACCAGAACTTGATGACGATGATGTTCCACTAAGTCTTTGCTCAAGCATTTGTACTATTTTTTGTGATTTCATTTTGTAATAATATTGCATCTTCTTTAACTTTTTGCTATCTTGTGGAGGCATCGTGCTTTAAACAATCGTAGAAAAAAAAACAAAAAAGTTATATTCAACACACAATGCTGCAAATCCAAATGTTAAGTACATAATATCTACTGTACATTTAATAAATATACCTGTTTCGAGACATTTCCTCAGTAGAAGACATATTTGCTAGTGAACGATTAAATTTTATCTGCAAATTTTTAACAAGAATGTTAATGATATTGACAAAATACACTTGTTAAATTATACAGTTAAAATTGATATGTACACACAAATTTAACAAGATCCACAAATATCTTTATCACTAAAACATTTAGATACCTTACCAATGTCAAGTTGCTTGAACGAATATGACATTGTCTAATTCATGAAGAAAAGAAGCAGATTCAAGCAAACTATGAAATAGAAGTGGGATTTCTTTTAACTATTTAGAAAACTAAGCAATAATTAATACATATATTGTCATTTTTAAATAAAAATCAAAATCCCAAGTTTGGAAAAATCAAGTAGCTTGAATTTGATACTTACATGTGAAACAACTCTATTTTGGTCCCTATGGCTTGACATAGCCCATTGAATAATCATAATTAACCAGCATCACATGAGATAGCTCAAACAACTTGATGTCTATCAATGTAAAAAGTCTCATTTTGGCACTTCTCGCCTGAGGCTCCTCATAGAGTGATCAACTTTGAGGCTTTTCATCCAAATAGATTAAATTTGTTGCCTATTGTTTAGGAATGCCAAAATTTGATGCCCAATGTGTAATTTTTTTTCTTATCACCCAACATGGCTCATCAAGTTATTAGAATCAACTAGTTTCAAATCTAGTATATTTTGTGTGAAGAATTGAAAAAGATTATCTATGTTAGATATAGGGGTCTTATGTTTTTTACATCAAGCATCTAGGTATAGGATGTTGATAGGAATAAATTTGGCATAGATGGCAAATTATGCATTTCCACTCGTAATGCCACTATTGAGCCAAAATAGAGTAAGAGGCTAAACACGTGCCAATTAGAGTGTAGACAAGTGTAATGCTTTTGTTTGATGAATTTCAAGAGGTCCAATAGGATTTAGAGGTGGAACCTTGTGAGGTCCAATAGGAAATTGAGGTGTGCTTGAATATAGTCCAATAGAATTAAGAGGTGCATGGATCAATGGTCCAATAGGATCAAGAGGTGACAAAGTATGGTCCAATCATAGTTAGGCATAGTGGTAGCTCGTGGATCTACTAGTATCATTGTACTCCTCATTTTGAAGCTAATTGATTTGGTGATTTTATGGATTTTGTGAGTTATTGGATTTCTAGCTTTCTCTCTCTACCTGAGAGCTCATGATGTTTTTTCTCTCTCTACCTGAGGAGAGCAGCTTGTTTTTACTTAGATTATATTTTGAATACTTCCCACATGTGTGAGTGGATTTGGAAGTGTTTGAATGCATGTAGTAGTGTGTTTTTGCCATAGGATCTAAGATTGATCTTGAATCTCAATCTAATCTTAATCTTGGTGCATCTACACACCTTAGGAGATCACAAATACATGTTGTGGACAATCCACACGTGTGAAATTCAACATGGTATCAAAGCCTACCTAAGGTTACCATGCATTTTGATCCATCTAACTGAAAACTTTTCATCAATCTTGAGCTAGAAATTGTCAAGGCCCATTTTCCTAGCTATCTTGTTCAATTTTGGATCAAAAGAGATCAAGAGGACATTGATTGGGTCTGACTTGGTACTGTACGAAATCAGGTGCTTAGACACGTGTGAGGAACATCCAAATTCAGTTTGAAAGTTCTCTCTCATGATTGATCCATTTATCTTGCTTGATAGCTTGTTTTGAAGCTATTTTTGTCTAGTTTTTGATGAAATCAGTTTTACTTCATTTGGTTGAGCCAATCAGAAGTTATAAGCTTTTGAAGAGGGTTAGTTAGGGCACCTAGACCTAGGTGGACACATTTGGTTTCATCAAGAGATTGCTTGGGTGATCCAAAATCACAGTTGTATGCTTGCCAATCTCATCTATATGTGATCTAGGCACTATTTTGAGATCTTAGCCATTTTGTTTCATGCAATATCATTGTATTTGAGTCAAATTTGGTTTCTTAGAGTACTTCACACATGCTAAGAGTGTTTGATCCTAACTTTGCCTATACTCCATCATTTGATGTGAAATAGATCTTGTTTTAGAGAGATTTGTGTAGCTAATGAGAATCAATTCACAAATAGTTGCAAGATCTTTCATAGGAGGAGATAGTACTCTATTATTGGATCCTATTGAGAGTGTGTAGCAACATTTATTGTTCATCATTTGATTTTTCTTCACTTCAAATGTCTTCAATGGGTTCATCCTTGTTGGAACCAAGTGAAATATTGTCCACTTCAAACTATTCAATTTGGAAAATGAGGATGGAGTCCATCTTGATCCTTCAAGACATGATGGACATAGTTCTTGGCCTTGAAGAATAACAAGTTCTTCAAGAGGTTCAAAAATACAAAAAGAGAGCTAGGATGGCTCTCCACTACATTAAGATGAATGTCTCTAATGAGATATTGAGGGAGATAGGTACTTCTACAACAGCCAAAGAAGCTTGAGATTGTCTCAAGACTATCTATGAGGCAAAGAATACCTCTAGGCTTCTCACTCTTAGGAATCAAATCTTTCAAAGTAGCAAAAGGGTGATGAGAGTGCATCTAGTTATGTTTTGAGAGTAAAAGATATTCATAGAGAACTTGCTTGTATTGGTGATTCCATCAATCAAAATGAGCTAATTCAAGTCATTCTCAATGGCTTGAGAAGTGAATTTGATAACCTTGTCCAATCCTATGCCATTAAGGAGGAGCTACCTAGTTTGGAGGCTCTCCAAAGTGTGCTAATTTCAGAAGAATCAAGAAAAGAGTACAAGCTCTTGAGGATGGACAAGCTTTATCTCACTCATAATGATGGCAAAGCTCTCTTTGCCAAGTATAAGCACAAAGGGAGGAGCAAGAACCAACATCAACAATCCTCAAGCAAGGACAAAGTCAAATACAAAGACAAAGATGAGGAGGAAGATGATTCCTCTAATGCTTCATCATCCAAGCTCAAGAAGAAGAAGATCAAGTGCTTTTATTGTGGCAAGAGAGGTCATTATGCCAGCAATTGCTTCAAGAAGAAGAATCAACTCAAGCAAGCCAGCATTACCAATGAGAAGGAAGACACTATTGCAAGTGATGGAGAGGGATCTCTTTTGGTCTCTACTTTCTCATCTACTCCTTTCAAGAAGGACGGCCTATGGTATATTGATAGTGGAGCCTCTTCACATATGTGTAGCTCCAAGGACTCTTTCTCTTCTATTGCACCTTATGATGGAGTCAAGAAATCAATATACACTGCAAATGATTTTGAATGTCTTATTGAAGGCATAGGGAACATTCCCTTGAAGCTTGCATCCTCTAAAGTTCTTTCTCTCTCTAGAGTTCTTTATGTACCTAAGCTTACCAAGAATCTTATTAGTGTTGGCCAATTGCTTGATAATGGCCTTGATGTAAAATTCAATGTTGATACTTGCACTATCAAGAAGAATGATGAGATACTTGCATTAGGATCTAGATTTGGTGGCATCAATAAACTAGATCCAAATGTGTATGTGAATGCTTGTAATGTTGCTCTTGTGAACAAGCTCTCTATGGAGGAATTATGGCATAGGAGGTTGGAACATCCCAACTACAAATCCATGCTCTCTATGATCAAAGAAGCTAAAGCTATTGGCTTGCCAAAGTCACTCTCCAAGAAGATGAAGCCTTGTGAGGCTTGTGCTATTGCTAAATCTCACAAAAAGCCATTTACAAGATCTTCTATCAAAAGCAAGCATCCTTTGGAGTTAATCCACTCGGATGTGCATTTCTCATCAACTACAAGCAAGGGAGGAGCCACTTGTTTTGTTACTTTCATTGATGATTATACAATATTCACTTGGATATATCTCCTTGCTTCTAAATCTATGGTGTTTGATCATTTCCTTATTTTCAAAGCTTATGTAGAGAAGCAATTCTCATTCAAGATTAAAGCTCTTAGAAGTGATGGAGGTGGTGAATATATCTCCAATAAATTTCGAGTTTTTTGTGAGCTTGAAGGCATTAAAAGAGATTTCTCTTGTGCCTACTCTCCATCTCAAAATGGAGTGGCCGAGAGAAAGAATAGATCTCTATGTGAATGTGCAAAATCTATGAGAATTGAGGCATCTTTGCCCAAAGATTTTTGGGGAGAAGCCATTAATTGTGCAAATTATCTTTACAATAGGCTCCCACATATAGCTCTTGGAGGAAATTCACCATATGAAATCTTATTTTTAAAGAAGCCTAAGGTTGATCACCTTAGAGTTTTTGGATGCTTATGCTTTGTCCATATTCCCTTGGAAACAAGGAAGAAGGAAGATCCTAGTGCATGCAAAGGGATCATGGTTGGCTACTCATCCACCAAGAAGGCCTATAGAGTCTTTATACTCTCTACTTCTCAAGTTATTGAAAGTAGAGATGTTGTCTTTCATGAAGATCAACACTCATCTTTTGAAGAGGCCGAGATCAAGAAATCTATGGATGCATCATGAATTATTGATTTTGAAGACAATCATGATGTGATAGGGTCGAGATTTGAAAAAGACTCTCCTCTAATTTTCTCACCAAGAAGATCCATGAGAGATAGATCCGAGCCTAAGAGGCTCTCATATGTTGACAAAGGCAAACAAGTGGATCTTGATTCTCCTAATTATGTTTTTTATGTCTCTCATGAAGAGCCAAAGAATGTACAAGAGGCACTCAATACCAAGGAGTGGTATGATGCCATGAAGCAAGAGTATGATGCATTGATCACCAACAATACTTGGGAGCTTGTGGATCCTCCATCCAACAAGCATGTGATTGGTTTCAAGTGGGTATTGGATCAAGTTCAATCATGATGGCACCATCAACAAGCATAAAGCAAGATTATGTGCCAAAGGATTTGTTTAAATCCATGGTCTTGATTATGAGGAGACCTTTGCACCCGTTGCAAAGATGGTGACAATAAGAATTCTTATTTCTCTTGCTTGTTTTTTCAAGTGGAAGGTGTTCTTATTAGATGGATCCAATGCTTTTCTAAATGGTTATCTTGAGGAGGAGATCTATATGGAACAACCTCAAGGATTCATCAAGGATGAGTCCAAAGTGTGCTTGCTCTTCAAAAGTCTTTATGGACTCAAGCAAGCACCGAGATCATGGTATTCAAGACTTAATTCTTTTCTTATCTCACTAGGATTTACTCTTAGTGACTATGATCCTTCCATGTATCTAAAGTTTGTTGATAGCAATATTGTCATTCTTCTAATTTATGTTGATGACATTATTCTTTGTGGAAGTTGTATCAAGCTAGTTGATGAAACCAAACTAGCACTTGGATGTGAGTTTAAAATGCAAGATCTAGGAGAGATACATTACATCTTAGGCCTAGAAATTGATTTTTATGAGAATCATGTCTTTATATGCCAATCTAGATATGCTCACTCTATGTTGAAAAACTTCCATATGGAAAATTCTAAGAGCATAGATACTCCAATGGAGCAAATTGTAAAAGATCCTAATAAAGGTGATGAAAGATCCTTTGAGGACATCACACTTTTTAGGAGTCTTGTAGGATCCTTGATTTGGCTTACCATTACTAGGCCCGATCTAAGTTTTTGTGTGCACGATTGAGTCAATTTATGCAAGATCCTGAGATGCATCATTGGAAGATGGCCAAGAGGATAATAAGATATGTATCTTCATCTTGTGATTATGGTCTACTCTATAAAAGTGAAGATCTATCCATTGTTGGCTACTCGGATTCAGACTTTGCAAGTGACAAGATGGATCGAAAGTATATTAGTGCATACACTATCTTTCTTGAAGGCAATCTAATACCTTGGCTTTCCAAAAAGCAAGATACTATATCTCTCTCTTCATGTGAGGCCGAGTACAAGGCACTCACTACAACTACCAAAGAGGTGCTTTGGATCAAGAGGTTATTAATGGAGCTAAAGTGCATCAAGAAGGATGATCTACCAATGATCAAGTGTGATAACATCTCGGCCCAAGCTCTCGCCAATAATCCCATATTTCATGCAAGAAGCAAGCACATAGAAGTGGCACACCATTTTGTGAGAGAAAAGCTTATTGGAGGAGAAATCTATTTGAAGCATGTCAACTCATCCTCTTGTATTGCCGATCTACACACTAAGCCTTTGAGCAAAAGTGCTTTCATCAAGCATAGATCTAATCTTGGAGTTATATCAAGATCAATGCTCAAATCTTCATAGATAATTTTTTAGGAGGAGTGTGGAGAATTGAAAAAGATTATCTATGTTAGATATAGGGGTCTTATGTTTTTTACATCAAGCATCTAGGTATAGGATGTTGATAGGAATAAATTTGGCATAGATGGCAAATTATGCATTTCCACTCGTAATGCCACTATTGAGCCAAAATAGAGTAAGAGGCTAAACACGTGCCAATTAGAGTGTAGACAAGTGTAATGCTTTTGTTTGATGAATTTCAAGAGGTCCAATCGAATTTAGAGGTGGAACCTTGTGTAGTCCAATAGGAAATTGAGGTGTGCTTGAATATAGTCCAATAGAATTAAGAGGTGCATGGATCAATGGTCCAATAGGATCAAGAGGTGACAAAGTATGGTCAAATCATAGTTAGGCATAGTGGTAGCTCGTGGAACTGCTAGTATCATTGTACTCCTCATTTTGAAGCTAATTGATTTGGTGATTTTATGGATTTTGTGAGTTATTGGATTTCTAGCTTTCTCTCTCTACCCGAGAGCTCATGATGCTTTTTCTCTCTCTACCTGAGGAGAGCAGCTTGTTTTTACTTAGATTATTTTTTGAATACTTCCCACACGTGTGAGTGGAGTTGGAAGTGTTTGAATGCATGTAGTAGTGTGTTTTTGCCATAGGATCTAAGATTGATCTTGAATCTCAATCTAATCTTAATCTTGGTGCATCTACACACCTTAGAAGATCACAAGTACATGTTGTGGACAATCCACACGTGTGAAATTCAACATTTTGTTGCACCAGTTATTGTTGACATTTGATCCCTATCACATCAGATAGCTCAAATTTGCTATCTACCATTAAAGATAGTTGTATTTTTGGCCTTTATCACTCGAAATTGTCTATTGAGTGATGAAACCAATAAAATAGTGACTTCAAGACATTGAAATAGCTTGAATTTGGCACCTATCACTTGTAACAGTTCAAATTTGATGCCTAACGTGTGGTTTTGATGCTGATCACTCGACATGGCTGATCAAGGGATTAGACTCAACTAGTTTCAAATTTACTATGAATGAGTTCTAATGACTAAGAAGATCTAGTAGAAGAGTTAGCAAATGATTGTTTGCGAGCCTTTGAGAATAGCCTCATTTGCTTAAATCCATTTACAATGCAAGTATCATAATAGAGCAAACACCTTCCTTAAAATGAACATCTAAACCACTATCCATTAGTTGTAGTAAGATTAAAAACATAGAGTACATTTTCTATATCCAATCTTTTAGAGGATCCAAGACTTAAAGAGATCCAAGACTAGCCTCACTCTCAATCCACCATGTGTCATTGGAGTAGCTCTTGCTTGTTGGTGTAGATGCCATCAAGGATGAATCAACTTCATCCTCATAATCCTCAATGGTAAGGTTGTCTTGCTTACTCTCATCTTGTGCATTCTTCTTTTTGTAGCACTAGGATGCAAAGTGCCTTCCACAAAAGAAGCACTTTTGTTTGGCTTTGTCTTTCTTCTTTCCTTTAGAGCTTAATTCTTGATCATCATCACTTTTGCCATGCTTTGGATTTTCTTCTTGGACTTCCATCATGCAATACATTTAGATTGATTGTTTTTTTATCGCTTATCAATGGAATTGACCCCTATCATGCGATATAGCTCAAAATTATTGTCTATCACTTGAGATAAGGCATTGAGTGATCAAGTTAGAGTAATTTTGAGTTTACAACATTCATGTAACTTTGAATGCTGTGCTTACACGTGAGACAACTCAATTTTGGTCCTAATTACTCATCATTGTTCTTTGAGTGATCATAATTGACCAACATCACATCAAATAGCTCAATCTTGGTGTCTATCAATGTAAATAGCCCCATTTTGGTGTTTCTATCACTCGAGAAAGTCAAAATTTGCTACCTAAGATATGATTTTGTTGCTTATTACTTGACATGGCTCTATCAAGTGACTAGACTCAACAAGTAATATATTAAGACAACTCAAGTTCAACCCCTTGTCAAACCCCTATTACACGTGATGACTTAAATTTTATGTCTGCGTTGTTTTGTTGCTTATCACTCAACACAGCTCATCAAGTGATCAGACTCAACCAATCCCAAGTCTAATATACTAAGATAACTCATATCACATGCGATAACTAAAATTTGATGTGTATATTTTGGAATAGCTCACTTTTGGTGCATATCACTAAAGGTTTCTCATAAAGTGACCAAATTTGAGAAATTGTGTGCTCATGAAATAGATTAAAGTCGATTCCCATCACTTTAGATAGTTCAAATCTAATGTCCAATACAAGATCTTGGTCCTTATCACTTGACATAGAAGATCAAGTGACTGAACTTGGTCAATCTATGATTTGGAACAATCAATTTTGGCCCCTGATAGATTGAATCTAGTCCTTGGGCAAGATGATTAGTTTGCTGCTTGGAAGGACAAGAGAGCAATAGTTTTATTTTAAGAAGAGATTACGGCAGCAAAGATCTAATATAGGAGCATGAGCACTTCAATAGATGGACATTGCAAATGCTCAATTTTTTCTTGTCCCCTATCACCATCTCAAGAAAAACCCATTTTACGCTCTCAATGATCTTCAGAAATCAAATTCGACAATGATACAATCAATTAGTCATGGCAATCCTGTTAGCATTGTTGGTAGCACCTCTGCACAAGACCATAGCCAAGGATTTCACAAACAAAGATGTTTGATCCATTCTTCAACGCTAGCAGTCATCTAACAACGTCCGCCGAGTTATTTTCTTTCCATCCGCTCAACACAAAATCCGAAAACACCCCACCACATTCCCCTGCGCTCTTGTCAATTGCTCTCATCTCCATCCATCAACAATCCCTTCACGAAAAAAACCCACCTCCAATACCTCAGATTTTACCCACAGAAATTTCAGATCTCTTCTATCCTTAATCTTCCTTCAACTAGCTTTAACTGCACAACACACAAGCATGTTCCTCAAAATCTATTAGCTCATTGGTACCATACTTCATGGAAGTAGTAGTATATCTAGCATCCTTCAGTGTATTACAAAAAAGAAGAAGGAACATTGCGCCCAGCTTAACACATGTTTTTTTATTTTTTAAAAATGTTCCGACCCAGTACGTTCTGACCCAAAAGGGTTAGAAAGGGTTTCTAAGGGACACATATATAAATATGTCTATCAATGTAAGTAGCCCCATTTTGGTGTCTCTATCACTCGAAAAAGTCAAAATTTGCTACCTAACATATGATTTTGTTGCTTATTACTTGACATGGCTTTATCAAGTGACTAGACTCAACAAGTAATATATTAAGACAACTCAACCTCAACCCCTTGTCAAACCCCTATTACACGTGATGACACGTGATGACTTAAATTTTATGCCTATGCGTGGTTTTGTTGCTTATCACTCGACACGGCTCATCAAGTGATCAGACTCAACCAATCCCAAGTCTAGTATACTGAGATAGCTCATATCACATGAGATAAGAGTTGGAAAGGTTTCTAAGGGACAAATATATCACAAATTATTTAATAATTTATAAACTAAATAATGTCCACAACTTATATGCGCCATCAAACCACATATTTACATTTGTCATTTTTTTTAAATCACAAAATTCTCTTAAACACATGGTCATTTTGTACCAACTATATCAAATCATCTACTTGTCTTATATCAAATCAAAATACAATTAATACTCATTTGTCCTTTTCAAAAAATCATCAAAATCTTCAAAAAAAACATGGTCCTCTTGTACCCAAAATATGTCATATCAATCACATGCTTTTGTCCTTAAAAATTCATGCTTAAAAATGTCATATCACCCACATGCTTTTGTCCTCAAAAAATATTTATAAAATTAGAGTCAAATCATTTTTTTAGTTCCATAATTTGTCATTTTGACAAACCACTCGCAATATGACACATTCCAAGCCGTAATCACATATTTCCATGCAAGAAACATTTGCGTGGCACTGCCACGCGTGGGAAAAAAATGCATGGCAGAGCCACGCGACACTTGAAATCTGGAAAATGAATATAAAGGCCCTCATTCAATATTTCTCCACGCTTTCTTGTGGATTTCTTGAGGCTCTCAAGCTCTCACACTCAAGCTCTCACTCTCAAGCTTTCAATCTCTCATTTCTCTCTCCCTCTCTCTCTCTCTCTCTCTCTCTCAATCTCTCACTCTCAATCTTTCAGTTCTTTTCACTGCTCTCCACTCTTTTCTCAATCTCTCCACTCTTCTCTCTCTCTCTCTCTCTCTCTCTCTCTCTCTCTCTCTCTCACACACACACACACACACACACACACACACACACACACACACACACACACACACATCTTCACTCTCATCTCTCTCTCTCTCTCTCTCTCTCTCACAAACACACACACATCTTTCACTCTCCAATTTCCAATCTCTCTTTCTCTTTCACACACTCTTTCACACCTCCTTTTTATTTTTCACACATTTAAAAGTTTTTCTCTTTCACTAAATCACACATCTCTCTCTCTCTCTCTCTCTCTCTCTCTCTCTCTCTCTCTCTCTCTCTCTCTCTCTCTCTCACACACACACACACACACACACACACACACACACACTTTCACTTTTCACATTTGATATCTTTCCAAGTTCTTTTCACAACTTCATATCTTTCTCTCAATAGTCATGTCTACTAGTGGTAGCGGAGCATCAAGGAGGAGGCCAAGATCCTCTTCCGGTGGAAGAGGACAAGTCTCGGGATCGGATTCCAATCGAGTGCGAGATTTTTATACTATGCTATCTCCCGAGGAAAGGCAAAGGATGAAAGCCCTTTGTCTTTTCGAAGGAGAATCTGATCAACAAGATTGTGGATTCGTTTCGACGGACATGCCGTCGAAAGAATCCACGAATATTTTCTATGACCTTGATGAGGATGGTTCCATCATCATGGACATTAGGGGTAAGGTCTTCATCAATAGATTGCATGACCTTACTCTTAAATACTTTGGCCATTGATTTAATGACAAATGAGCGAAGACGAGTATGTGTACGCATATTCGTCATAAGCGCCAATCATTAAGACGATTATGTAGTAAAGGCAAGAAGAGGCCGGGATGGGCATCTAAAAAAGATTGGGAAAAAGTTGTTTATGAATTTTTTAGGCCAATCTCACCTTGGATCGGGAGGCAAGGCCAATATGCATGCCCAATTTGTAAGGAATTCCCTTTTAGCTAATTGCATTTCATATGTTTATTTTTATATCAATATTTTTTTTGCTTTTTTCTAATCATCGATTTGTGTTGATGTAGGTTGAAGATTATGGGCGTAAGTATACAAATGCCGAGTACAATATTGGATATCGCCATGGCTATAGTGCCTTGGTTGATCATCTTGCGGCACAAGGCGTACATCCAAGGGTAAATTTTGGTTACATAATTTATATTTCTCTTATTTTTTATACACAATTTTTATTTCATTTCAATTTTATGACATGTGTTTGGCTAATAATTATTAATTTGTTTTGTGAATGTGTATGTAGAGGGCATCCGCTTCCTTTGTGGAAGAAAGTACGGGAGGAAACCAAGGAGAAGAAGGGAATGAAGATGAAGGGGACGAAGGTGAAGACGAAGGACAAGATTCGGCTTCGGACAACGATGAGGGTGAAGATAGCGAAGACTAAGAAGCCTACTATTACTTCTTAGATTTGATGTATTTTTAGTATTTCCAAAAGTAGAAAAAAAGAGTATTAGTATCAATGCTCTTTTAATGAATTAGATGCGAATATGTACACTTTTTTGAATTATGAATATAAACTTTTGTATTTGATCATCTCTATCTCATTATGTATGGAATGATTGTTTATTGTTTATGTTTTTCTATTTCATCTTGTATATATTTGTTGTAAATATATCCAAACAATAAAAAACAAACAAAACATCAATTTAAGATGATAAAAACATACCTCATCTATTGTGTTCCTTCTAAGATGCATCTCTTTTTTTCTCTATAAAAGCAAACAATGAAAACCAAATCATTTTTAGATTACAAATCAATCAACAAAATGATAATTGTTAGAATACAAATAAAAAAATCATTGTGACATCAATCTCACCATGTTCAAAATACTATGAAAATGCACTTTATGACTCAAATGTAAATTATCAAAATTTAGAATGCATAATATATCTCATGAATAAACAATGAAAAACTAACAAACAAAATTATCTCTCTCTCTCTCTCTCTCAAAAGCTTTTCTTCAAGATTTAGAATGCCTAACATACCTTATGCATTTGCTTGGATTGTCTCCTTTCCTTCAAAATTGCATAGCTTTCTTCTACAAAAGCCAACAATAAACAATCATTCACTAACCAATCAATAAACAAATCAATGAACAATGTAAAACTAACAAACAAAACTCTCTCTCCTCTCTCTCTCTCTCTCTCTCTCTCTCTCTCTCTCTCTCTCTCTCTCTCTCTCTCTCTCTCTCTCTCTCTCTCTCCCCCAAAGCTCTTCTTCACAAAATCTATTTGGAAATGCAGTCAAGGCCCCCACTTTTTTCATTTCGAGGATTTTTTTTTTGTTGAAATATTTTTGCGTGGCACTGCCACGCGTGGCAGTGCCATGCCCTAAAAAAATTTACAAAAATGTTTGCCACGGCGTGGCAGAATTTCACTTGCTGGAAAAATTTGCCACGCATGGCAAACTTCAGAAAAATTTTCAGAATTTTTGCCACGCGTGGCAAACTTGCCAATGGTGGCAAAATTTAACATTTGGTAAAAAAACTGCCACACGTGGCACTACCACGCGTGGCAATTTTCCAGATTTTTTAAGCGTGGCAGTGCCACGCGGATTTAAAATTTGAATCGCTCCTAGCCCCCTCTCCCCAAATCGGTTCAGAGGAAGAGCCGGTGACGGAAAACTTAGGCAACGTGGCAATGCCACGTAGTTTGCCACACAATTGCCACGGCAACTCACAAGACATGGGAAGATCTCATGTTTTGATTGCTTTTTAGTAGTAACAATCCATGGAATCATAAATAATAGAACCTCGATGGGCGAGCTTGTTGCTTGACTCAAGCACTATACACCCGTTCATCACGTGCAAAAAGATCTCATGTTCTAAATGCATCCAAACAATAGAAAACAAACAAAACATCAATTTAAGATGATAGAAAAATATCTCATCTATTGTGTTCCTTTTAAGATGCATCGCTTTTTTTCTCTATAAAAGCAAACAACGAAAACCAAATCATTTTTAGATTACAAATCAATCAACAAAATGATAATTGTTAGAATACAAATCAAAGAATCATTGTTAAATTAAAAATCATTAATCATTGTTACATCAATCTCACCATGTTCAAGATACTATGAAAATGCACTTTATGACTCAAATGTAAATTATCAAAATTTAGAATGCATAATATATCTCATGAATAAACAATGAAAAACTAACAAACAAAATTCTCTCTCTCTCTCTCTCTCTCTCTCTCTCTCTCTCTCTCTCTCTCTCTCTCTCAAGCTTTTCTTCAAAATTTAGAATGCCTAACCTACCTTATGCATTTGCTTGGATTGTCTCCTTTCCTTCAAAATTGCATAGCTTTCTTCTACAAAAGCCAACAATAAACAATCATTCACTAACCAATCAATAAACAATGTAAAACTAACAAACAAATCTCTCTCTCTCTCTCTCTCTCTCTCTCTCTCTCTCTCTCTCTCTCTCTCTCTCTCTCTCTCTCTCTCTCTCTCTCTCTCTCTCTCTCTCTCTCTCTCTCTCTCTCTCTCTCTCCCCCCAAAGCTCTTCTTCACGAAATCTATTTGGAAATGCAGTCGAGGCCCCCACTTTTTTCATTTCGAGGATTTTTTCTTGTTGTAATATTTCTGCGTGGCACTGCCACGCGTGGCAGTGCCATGCCCTAAAAAAAATTGTAAAAATGTTTGCCACGGCGTGGCAGAATTTCACTTGCTAGAAAAATTTGCCACGCATGGCAAACTTGCCAATGGTGGCAAAATTTAACATTCTGTAAAAAAAAACCGCCACACGTGCCACTACCACGCGTGGCAATTTTCCAGATTTTTTAAGCGTGACAGTGCCACGCGGATTTAAAATTTGAATCGCTCCGAGCCCCTTCCCCCCAAATCGGTTAGGAGGAAGAGCTGGTGACGGAAAACTTATGCAACGTGGCAGTGCCACGTAGTTTGCCACGCAATTGCCACGGACATTGCCACGCGAGGGCCGTCGGGTCAAATCTGGTCCCCATCTTATGTGCGTGGCAATGGGCCTATATTTGTAGTTGTGTCACACATCGTCATTCATTGTAATAATGGCCTAAATAATGATGGAAAGCCTCTAATAACGAGGGTATCATTAACTCGTGGAATAAAAGAGAATGAAATCTAGGTGGACGAGCACTTATAACACACCAACTCACAAGACATGGGAAGATCTCATGTTTTGATTGCTTTTTGGTAGTAACAATCCATGGAATCATAAATAATAGAACCTCGATGGGTGAGCTTGTTGCATGACTCAAGCACTATACACCCGTTCATCACGTGCAAAAAGATCTCATGTTCTAAATGCATCCTGGTTTTCCAAGGGGATTTAAACTCATGAAAGTACTGTACTTTAGGACCATAAATGGATCTACAAAAGATCCACAAGAGTGATTGGATGCTTGCTTAACAATCTATCAAAAAACTAGACACAAAAAAGTTGATCTAGATTGGCAATTTGACAAACAACAAGCATTAACAATCAAAAGCATTGATAAACATTGAAATCCGAGCCCACACGTGTGTACTACAGGCTGTAGTACGGCCTTCAACCTGAGAAACAAGTAGAAATTGATTTGGTTTCATTTGGACAACAAAAACTCAATGTACATAGTGAACTAGCTTGAGATTGCCAATGAGCTCCAAAAATTTTCTATCTTCTCACTACGGAGAGAGGGAATACATAGCAAATTCGACTTCCTTCTTGAAGTTAGGTGGATTTCCAGCATGTAATAAGGAAGTTAACTCACTCTCCTTGACCTAAAATGAAACCCTAGTCTATTTCCTAGAGTTATGCTTGGTAGGTAGCTAGTTGGTTAAATTTTCACCTTAAACTTAGGTGTAGGTCCTATAAAGTAGGGATGACCACCAAATAGACATGACCAACTCTCTTGACTTGACCTAACCTACATTAGGATGGGTTTCCCATGTGGCATCATGGCCTCACATGTGTGGGACCCACTTGTGTACACAATTTACACTATTCTACATGGTTTTTGATCAAGCTAGATTTGTCAATTTTTGGCAATTCTTCACACTCCTCCTCAAATTTAGCTTGATCTATTTACAACTCTCTTGATAGATCAATGAAAGCTTTTAGAAGTGTCTAAAAAATCCAGCTACAAAGAAGGAACTTTTGAGACTCCAATAGAGAATGATGTCCATGAAGGATCTTTCACCACCTCTTAGAGGATCCCTTACAAGATGTTCCATAAATGTGTCTATATACATGTAGCACACTTCAAAACTAAACATCATGCCAAGCCATGGATTCCAAGGCATTTTGTGCACTTGAAGATACATCAATTAAAATATTAAGTGCATAAATAATGTTGCCAAAGACAACTTGCCTTGCTTGATCCATATGATTGAGCCTAGATGGCTCCATCTTGATACTCAAGGTTCTTCTTGGAGTCCTCGGGTCTTGAGCTTGCTCCTCCACTTGACTTGACTCCAAACCATCAATGAATTGAATAAGGTGTTGATCCAAAGGTGCTTCTTCAAGTTTACAAATCCTTCACTCTTGAAAGATCACATTTCCACCATTGACAAATTCTTTGGCTGAAAACAAGTAGATTCTACAATCTCTACTTGAAGAGCAAAACACTACCATTATTCCTATCATTGAAATAGGATAATCTTTGGTCCTTATATTGGAATGATCATGCTCAAAGCATGTGGACCCAAAGATTTTCAATACAAATGATGTTTTATCTTTTATGACACTATTCAAACTATTACAAAAATAGTTATCCAATGAAATTGCTTTATCAACAACAAATGTAGATTTCAAAGCATCCCATTTCATTGTCTTGTCATACAAAGTAATAAACACCATGAATCTTAAAGGTAAGAAACAAGTCACCTCATGTCTACTAATACTTTCCAAAAAGTATTCAAAAATAGTAGACTCTCCAATGCTCACCACCCTTGCAAGATGCACACTTGAATGGACAATTTGCATGCAATTTGATGACTCGAACATTGTCATTGAGGACTCCCTTGGAACTCTCATGCTTTGAGGCTGATCCTCAAGATCTTCCTCCTTTTGATGCTCCTCCTCAATGCAAGCAAGATCACACTTTGCCAAGATCTCCTCTTGAGTGATCTCCTCCTTTGCCAAGCTCATTCTTTTAAAAGCAACACTAGCTTCCAACTTAAACAATCTTCCATGTTTAAATCCCTTTGCAATGCAAACATCATTCTTCAAGATGAAGCAAACACCATGCTTAAAGTGGACATCCAAACCACTTTCTAAGAGTAGACCAGCACTAAGCATATTCTTGGTGATTGATGGTACATAAAGGACATTTTCTAGATCCATGCATTTTGAGGATTCTAGACACAAAGAGATGGTGCCAACACCATCTATCCTACACTCTTCATCATTTGCAGTAAAGACAAACTTTTTAGCATCATTGAATGAGTGTAAGGTTGAGAAAAAGTCCTTTTCACAAGACATGTGGGAGCTAGCCCCACTGTCAATCCACCAATTGTCTCTTGAATTGCTATTGCTTGTTGGTGAGGATGTAAATGCCATCAAGAATACATCTACTTCATCCTCCTCCTCCTCCTTTGCAAGGTTTCCTTGTTTGTCCTCCTCCACTTGTGCTCTTAGCCTCTTGTAGCATTCAGATGCATAATGCCCCTTCTTTTCACAAAAGAAGCATTTTTGCTTTGACTTGTCCTTTGAGCTTGATGCATCATCCTCTTCTTTGGCCTCCTTTGGATGCTTCTTCTTTCCATTGGTCTTCTTTTTGCCCTTGACTGAGAAATTGGCTTTCTCATCACCATCTTGCAAAGACAAGGAACTCATCCTAGATTTTGCATGGAGCATCCTACACTCTTCAGCCACTAATACACCGTGAAGTTTTTCTATAGTTGGCAAAGTGTCTTGAATGGCAAAACTTTGGACCAAATTTGCAAAGTCATCTCCTAGACCATTAAGGACAATTTGTACAAGCTCTCCATCATGAATCTTCTCTCCAATGGAAGCCAGCTCCCTATTTAGAGACTTGATTCTGAGTACATAATCCTGTGCACTCTCCTCACTTCTTCTCATGCTTTGCAAAATTTGATTTCTAAGCATAAGAACTCTAGAAGTGTTGCTAGACTCATAGATTGATTTTAAAGACTCCCAAGCCTCTTTAGCACTAGTACATGCTGATACTTCTCTCAACAAATCATTGCTCACATTCATCTTCACACAATGAAGTGCAAGCCTAGATCTCTTCTTGTATCTAGCTAACTCTTGTGCACCTAAAGGTTCATCTTCATCTTCAATCAAGAACTCATAAAGCTCTTGGAGCACCAAGAGTGACTCCATTCTAACATTCCAAATAGCATAATTTGTAGAATTCAACCTCTCACTAGCTTCTAGAAGGTATGCTCCAGCAGATCCCATCTTACTAGTGACTTCTACAAACAAGAAATAGATTTGATTGACTTGAAACTCACAAAGGTCTCACACTTGCAGTGTTTCACTCAAATTTGATTTCTAATCCAACAAATGGACTTATAATCACAGTTCTATCACTCCCTCACAAAGCTGGAATAAAGATAAGATGAAATGAAAACTACTTTCAAACAAATCTTGCCAAGAAATGGATTTGATTGTCTCTAGAAACTCACTAAGGTCTCTCTCTTGTAGTATTTCACACAAATTAGATTTCTAATCCAACAAATGGACTTATAATCTCAGTTCTAGCACTCCCTCACAAAGTTGGAATGAAGATAAGATGATGTGAAATCTACTTACAATCAAATCTTGCCAATTTTGGCCCTTTTTGGACAAAAAAATGACTTAATCTCTTCCTTCCTTCTTGGTGTACTTTCAAGACCTGTTTTTAACCTTAATAGGACTTGAACTCAGCCTAGCTTAATTAGATTCCATGAAACAAATTCAAATCTAATCAATGGCAAATGATCTTGGTATATTATCCTAGGATCTCCACCAAAAATTACACCAATAGCTCACAAATTGAATTTTTTTGGATCAAATGAATACCATGCATTAAATGCAGGTTCAGAGGTGCCCACACATGTGGACAGTACGGATTTGGACCCCTACCAAGTTTGGGATCAAATCTCCTCACCAAAATCAAGATTCTAGCTTGCCCTCTCAATACTAGTTTTTAGCACCAAAACTTGCTAAAAATGGATTTGCATTAGATCAATGGCTTATGCTCTTGTACTTGGCTCTGATACCATGTGAAAGTACTGTACTTTAGGACCATAAATGGATCTACAAAAGATCTACAAGAGTGATTGGATGCTTGCTTAACAATCTATCAAAAGACTAGACACAAAAAAGTTGATCTAGATTGGCAATTTGACAAACAACAAGCATTAACAATCAAAAGCATTGATTGAAATCTGAGCCCACACGTGTGTACTACAGGCTGTAGTACGGCCTTCAACCTGAGAAACAAGTAGAAATTGATTTGGTTTCATTTGGATCACAAAAACTCAATGTACATAGTGAACTAGCTTGAGATTGCCAATGAGCTCCAAAAATTTTCTATCTTCTCACTATGGAGAGAGGGAATACATAGCAAATTCGACTTCCTTCTTGAAGTTAGGTGGATTTCCAGCATGTAATAAGGAAGTTAACTCACTCTCCTTGACCTAAAATGAAACCCTAGTCTATTTCCTAGAGTTATCACCTTAAACTTAGGTGTAGGTCCTATAAAGTAGGGATGACCACCAAATAGACATGACCAACTCTCTTGACTTGACCTAACCTACATTAGGATGGGTTTCCCATGTGGCATCATGGCCTCACATGTGTGGGACCCACTTGTGTACACAATTTACACTATTCTACATGGTTTTTGATCAAGCTAGATTTGCCAATTTTTAGCAATTCTTCACAAAACTTGGGACCAAAGAAATTTTAGATGCCAAGCTGACCAACTCAGCCAACCCTTGAATGATCTTGTGTTCTAAATGAAAGACTTGCAATCAAATGCATGTGTGTCAACAAGTAGCTCTGCTCTATAGGGCCTTGCAGCTTAGTATGATATTACTCAATAGTATATATATACGTGTATATAAGAGGCTTATAGTACATATATATATATGTGAGGCTTTGAGAACGTTTCGAGGAATTGTCTCGAGGAATTTCGTAGTGCATGGATCTCTTTCGTGTCAACGTTCAACTCGAGCTGGACTGACGGCCGCCACACACACACACACACTCTCTATCTCTTGTCTCTCACTCTCACTCTCACTCAGAGTCAGTCATTCTCCTTTCGAGTCAGTCACATTCCAATCGTTGAGCTGCAATGGAATGGCAAACGTACACGAATTACAGCGGTATCTTGAACTATCTTCATATGTGATCGGCATGGTCTATAATTACGGGTACTCAACTCTACTGCCACTGAAATACACCTTGAGCCTGATGTTTTGTGAATACGGGTACTCAACTCTACTGTACTCAAATACACCTTGAGCCTGATGTTTTGTGAAAGGACTCGCTATAATTGTGGGTGCTCACCTCAACTATCCTGCCACTCAAATACACCTTGAGCCTTATGTTTCGGTGAAAGTACTCGCTGTAAACGCTGTCTGCTCCTCAGTTACATGGCATGCAATGCTCGCTCTTTCCTTCATTGCCCTTGTTAATGCTCATGCCACATAGTAATTTCACCCAGTTATTAATTTTAGTTTCTCACTCACAAATCCACGTTGTTGTAATTGATCCCATCCTTGTGCTCGTGATAGCGGGCTGCCATCTCTGACTGCAGATGTGACTGCGGCCTTTCTGTTGCTATTGTGTGCTGATCTGCTTCATTATAGGATTTGAATGCATATACAGCAATCCGCAGTTACGAATGTCAGCACCTACAGAGCTCCTTATGATCAGAAACCTGTGGTGGGAATTTATCTCTGATCAGGATGCAGCCTTTGATTACCTAGAAGAGTTAAATGCATACTGTACTAGTACTATTGAGGCTTCAGGAGGCCGCAGGGAGCTACAGTTGTATACAAGTGGGCAGGTGGTGTGGCATCTTGGAATAGGCTCCTTTAGGATTATTCTCACGAAACAGGCAGGAAATAATGATCCATGAGCAGGGTTAAAGAGTGCAAACAGTGATTGAGCTTAATTAAAAGCTTGGCTTTTGCAAGGTGCCGTAGCTGATCCTCATCATGCAAGAAATGATACATGTGTCGTCACAAGCTGAAGTCTTTCGTCCAGCTTCGAGACCTCTCTCTCTATCTCTCGCATAGAATTCCTTTCAATTAAAGCCGAGCATACGTGCTCCAACTATAACGGCTTTCTTGGTTTCATTCATAGTAGATCTTGCAAGCCGACACTTCTGGCAAAATAGCCTAGCTCTACTTTACTGCATCAGGTCTATCCGCCTGTGACTGTGTCGGCTGGGTTCATAACTTATAATATTCTCAAATCACACGTCCCGGACACTTAAAATAATCACTTTCATCTGTGAAAATTCCTAGTCTGCTGAATTGAATGCTTTCCTTCCGAGATAAAGCTGATGTGGGAAAGAATAACAAAAACGTTCTACTACAGTTGCTTTTAGATTTGTATATCACATCAGAAAAGCTGAGCCCTTGCAATACACTTACAGTTTAGATCGTTTAAAGTGGACTCTGGAGACACCAGCTTTTGTAGTAGCTTACCGCCGCCTTGCGCTTTTGGAGATTATCGTCGCTCAGATGGTTTCTTCTTCAGTGTGATCTGCTAACAGAGGTAAACCTAGTGCTTGTTGGCTTGGGCTCAACTCGACTTAGTCTCAAGCGCGTTCTTTTTAGACAATGCTAGTGGCCACCATATAGTATTTTTGAACTTTCGTGTAGGTCAGAAATGTGGTGTGGTCTAGATGGGAAAAAGTCTAACTTTGACAGGAAAAGGATTGTCCAAATGCAATAATTGATGAAAAGGATATGATTTTACATACAACGTTTGTTTAATTTCAGCTTGTGTGCTCACGTCTCGAAGATGGCTTGCTGTTGAACAGCAGATTTGGATAGAAAGAGGAACTGGCTGAGTAAGTCTTCTGATGTACAATCACGAATCGGCATTTACAAGAAACCTTTCTTACATTTTGGTTGAACCATTCGTTCATTGACATCCAAAGAGGTGAATCAAACATATTTCTGATATTCGCAATAATATTTGCAGGCTCCAGGAATGTTTCTGATAATGGATTGCCCTCTCGATTCCATGACACTTCCTTCACCTGTTGTCTCCAGAGATACCGGAACTATTAACAGCTCGGAGACTATGAGCATGGACATGATGGGAAATCCACTTACTGACATGCTCTCATTTCAATTTCAAACAACTTCCTCAAAATATTTGTATAATGAGAAGGCGTCTCTAGGTTTTCAGGATATGATGGAGTTCTCGGATCAATCATCAAGGCTGACATTCCTTCAATTGCTAGAAGAAAACAACGGCAGCATAGATGAATTACAGAGCTTTGATCCATTTCATTTGAAGTTTCCCGGGCTGGAGGAGCAGCCAACGCAAGAAACTATATCAGAAAATGTCACTCATGGTCAGTTTGTAGAGACGTCATCATATGCTGCTCAAATGGAAGTAGAAACTATATCAAGCGAAGCTTTTGAGATACAGACCCAGCATCCAAACCATGTAGAAGATGCGGTTCTCCTTAGCTCAACAGTAGCAAGTGATGAGATCTGTGGCAAACCAAACCCAATCACCTCCGATCATGAGGCTAACTCAGGCAGTAACTCCGAAAAACCTCCAGACAATAGGCTTGTTTCGTCAGATAATTTCTTTTGTGGTGGACCGTCTCAGTCCAGCTCAGGCACGGACACCCAGAGCAAGCCGAAGAGAAAGCGTCCTAAATCATGCAAGAACAGCGACGAGGTTGAAAGTCAACGACAGACTCATATTGCAGTGGAACGAAATCGGCGAAAGCAAATGAACGAGCATCTCAACATTCTCAGATCACTTATGCCAGGATCATATGTTCAGAGGGTGCGTTTTCTAAACTTGTATCTTGGTGCTTGTTATCATCTTTTATCAGATAGTCAGTGCTTTTGAATCTAGAGCTGAATTCAACTAATTTGCATTCCATACTTTCCACCAACTTTCAATACAGGGAGACCAGGCATCGATAGTGGGAGGAGCTATCGAATTTGTGAAGGAGTTGGAGCAGCTGCTGGATTGTCTGCAAGCTCAAAAGAGGAGAAGAACGTATGCTGAAGCATTTAGCCCCAAGCCTAGCATACTACTTAAACCCACATTTCCAGTTTACCCTCTTCGACCAGATCAGTCTCAAGTTTACTCCCTGCCAGCTGATTCGAAATATGTGAATGACAACTTCTATGAGCCGATGACGAAGGAGGTCTTTGCAGAATCCAAATCAGAACTTGCCGAAGTGGAAGTGAAAGTTGTAGGAGCAGATGCCTTTGTGAAGATCCTATCACAGAGAAGACCTGGCCAGCTACTGAAGACAATTGCAGCGCTTGAGAGCTTGTGTCTGACTATAGTGCATACCAACATTACCACAATCGAGCAAACTGTTCTCTACTCCTTCAATGCCACAGTAAGTCTTCTCACCAATTTGATACAGTTCGTGGTAACGCTCCCTTATCATCAGTTTATTTGCTTCACTGAATTCTCTCCCTCTCACATACACACGCACGCACGCACACGCACACGGACACGCACACGTGCACACACACACACACACACACACACACACATTCATTTGTGAAAAAGCTAACAACTTTCTTTCGATTCCATGCAGCTGGGAGCAGAATGCAATTTGAATGTGGATGATATAGCAGCAGCACTTCAGCATATTTTTACCATGATTCACAATAATTGTAGTACATTATAATTTTGAGTTTCAGTAGATATATCAAGTGTACGATATAACATAATCCCACTGAGATCTCCTCCTTTGTGCTACAAGAGGTCGTATAGTCATCAAAGAGTTTTAGTTTACATCCAAAAACTGCAAGACTTCTCCTTGAACACGATGTACGCTGTGATAATTATGAATATAGTTGCCAGAGTTTGTGTTGAGTATGTTGAATAAGATTCTTTCAAACAATCGGGATACAATTATATGCTGATTTGTGAGGATTCCTCTAAAGCAGATTCACTGTCAGGAAGGTTCTTAATCGGTGTATCGTCTTCAGATTGCTAGACTACATGCTTAACCGAGTACTATATAGGTGCATTTCTGGTGCTTTAGCGATGATGCTAACTCGCATCGCGATACACCCCATAAGGACCTTGTATTAGTCTCTTAGAGTCAATTACCATAGAACTTCCTCATGTTCAGTGCAGCAAAGACCACCGACGTTTGATCATCCTTCACCCTTGAAATGTTTACTAGCAGTTGGGTTAAGTCTTTAGTAACAATTAGTAACAATCTTTAGCAGCAATTAGTAATAATCTTTGTAAAATCATCCCAAGACTACAAGCTATAGACCTCCCATAAAGTGCTACATATGTGGGAAGAAACATTGAATAGTAGTTTTCCACATAATATGAATAATGAATTTGTATTTATGTTTTGATATTGTTGGTTTATTCACACTTAATTAAGTTTCTTATACACGAAAGGAAAAAAGAGACTAACAAACCGCCTCGTTGAACTTTCTCACTGTAATGAATTTGCCAAAAAGAACAATTGCACCATCATATGCAAAAAGTAGGGCACATGCACAACAATACGAGAAGCAAGATGAGGTTTCCTTTCAATATGCTAGAGGAAATTCTAGTTCAATGTATATAGGAGTATACCCAAAGCCTGTTGACAACAGAATGGAAAATTTCAAGAAGATGCAAAAATGGATTAAGGAAGCACAAGTAAAACAAGATCCAATGATGAAGAGGAATGGAAAAAGGAAGATGACATAGAGAAGTAGCAAACAAACTCTAAATTGTCCTTGTTTACATTTTTATTAGAACAAAAAATAATCCAAACTTTAAGCTACTCTTGCTCTTTTAAGGAAACAAAAAGAAAAGCCCATCTTGAGGGATGAATAGATCAAGGCTTCAGTTGGGAAAAATAACTAATAGATTTACTTTGAAGTCAAAGGTATAATACTAAAGACTAAATATGCTTTTTGGAAAGGATCTGTAGGTAATAGCAACAAGGAGCAAAAAATTACAATAAAGGGCCTATTCATCTAGTTGGGTTTAGAATTTTTGGGTTCAGCCAACGGAAGAGATTTGGGATGTGGATTTGCTAGTGCTAGAGTAAGGATGCTTATTATATTAATAGCATCGTCAAACACCCATAGTGATTTTCCCGGCGGCTAGCTCGTGAATGTCACAGATTGGTATACTTACCAGCAGCTCAAACTTCAAAGCAAAGTTTTAGAAACTTTTAAAACAGTCCACAGTACTTTCTGATTGTATACAGTCAGACTAAGAATGAAAAATAAGTGAGTTATAAGTAATCTCAAGTTTCATCATCCTATCAAATCAGAAGTAATGGATTGATTTCAGTAGAAAAAGAGTCAAGGGCAATAAGAAAAGCCAGATTCATACACTGCTGGAAAACCAGGATGATGGCACTGGAAGTGACTTCTGAAAGATTGCTCAACAGAAAATGTGAAGGTATCTGCTGCAGAACGGAGCAAAGGTCCAGAAATATCAACTTATTTTAGCCGTAATGTGTCCTTTTCTCTCCTTGAGGTTTGGAGCTCAATACCACGCCCATGAAATTGAGGACATACAAGAGAAAAAAGAGACTGTTAGCGTTTCAAAACATTGCTTCTAAAAATATTACAAATTTATTGATTGGCAGAACCTGAAAATGCACTGATTATCAGCGCAAGATGGCATGAAAATTCGGGAAAGGGCGTGAGTGATAGCGATTTCAGGCTTAAGAAACGTTCGGAACGACGTTCCGAGGCTTCTTAGAGTCTTAATTTTTAAACCGCCACTTAAGAAACGCAACTGCAGCAGTGCAAATGTGGTAGCTAGGGGTATCATGTGTGAGGGATACGTTGAGCTTGAGATGCCTAGAGCTCAGAATTACCATCTCGATACAGCTAGGTTTGGCTGTATTGCACAAAGTCTAGTTGTGACGCCAGCTGCTTAGCTCTTAAAACGAATTCTTGATCATAACTAACTTGAACTTTTGGTCTGTTCATTTTCTTCATCTGGAATACTGGAATACTGGCTTCCAACTTTCTGCGAAGCTGTTGGAATAGGTAGTCTGATTTATATCTCCAGATTCTCAAAGCATGCGTAACTACTGTCTGGCAGTTTACTCTTTTTTTAAGAACTTAAGCCATATTATATATGCTGGCCTCTTTTCGAACAGTATAATTCCTCCATTGACCGCCTAGCTAGATGCATATGCAACACAATCTAGACTAACACGGGCTTCAGCCAGATAGCCATGACATGATAAAGGAAACAAGCCCAGTAGCACGTTTAATTCATTCAATAAGTTGAATCTCATGTCAAATGTTGAAATCAAGAGAAGGCAGCTAACAGGAACGCGGGTGGAAAATGGTGGTTTGATTTTTCTATACATGCTGAACATCAATGGCTAGCAGCTATTGTACTGTCAACATGTATGCCTCTGCTTCACTTACCGGATGTTTTGCACCTCGTGGTACTCAGACAATCAGCGCTCTCCAATTAATCTTGCTTGGGCAACATCACATTACATGCTTTGCGATGTTAACATATTCTACCGTGTGATTGAATTCTGCCTGAATGTGGGATTCACAATACAAGGAAATTAGAACAGTGTAAAGAAGTACAAGTATCTTATTGAATTCTGCCTGAATGTGGGATTCACAATACAAGGAAATTAGAACGGTGTAAAGAAGTCCAAGTATCTTATCTTATGTTCCTGTTTGTAAGCAACAGAGGACAGTGATCCCTACAAACATATCGACTCTTGATCAATACAGATTCATATGATATTGTGTGTGTGTGTGTGTGTGTGTGTGTGTGTGAGAGAGAGAGAGAGAGAGAGAGAGAGAGAGAGAGAGAGAGAGAGAGAGAGAGAGATACTGACTCAATTACATAAGTGTGTTTACTCAAATCTTACATGAATCAACCATGCAATTAAGTTTGAAGACTACCAATTTTTCATTTGACCCCATTTCATTGATTCTAATTTTAAGCCCTGAAATAAAAAGTTTTCAAGGGATCTAAACTTGAAAACACAACCATTATCTAGTCCATAATGCATTAAGTAAATGAAGACCCGTGTAGCTGGTCACCATATAGCATAGGAGAAATCATATGAACACTCATTTTAGTGACAAGGCATAACTCTTAGTTTAGTTAGGTTGATTTAAAGTGGAAGTTCCTTATTCATACATAATGTGTGTCTACTCAAATCTTACATGAATCAACAATCTAGATTGAGTTCGGGGACAACCACTACCTAGGGCATAATAATTGGCCCTCATGATTATTTTCTACAAATCTCATTGGCTATAATTTTCAGCTTTCAAAATATAAATCATGGATGGAATCTTGAAAATATCGAGCTCTCACAAATGGAATCATTAACACAATCTTGGGAATGATTTTCGTTTATTTATTTCAAGAATTTCGTGGCACACATTATGTTGGATGATTGTTGTTTGAAGGACCATTGTAATGATTTCATGCCAAGTCCTCTTGTCGAGCCATGATATAAAGTAGGTTGAACTTGCATTGATTCTTTATTTTCAAACCCCCTTGATTAAGCATCTGCAATCTATTTACTAAAGGTAGTGATTTATTTCATATTTAACTAGATAGCATTGAAGTTCTTAGTGCTTTCAAGTTCATCAAAAATTTAAATTTTTGAATTTGACTATTTGCTTATTATATATGTCAAAATCTATGCATCTTCACACCCTTTGTTTCCATGAACTATCCGAATAACATACCCTTTGCACATGGACTATCCAAATGTCGTAACTCACTGTACTCAATTTTCTATCTATTGTGTAGTATAAAAGATATCGTTCCCCACAAGGATATAGTTATTACTTAGTGAAAAGGTCTTATGTAGTGAAATAGATAGTTAACTGGTCATCAACAGATGTTTCATCAGGCGGCCAATATTGCCCATCGTTTAGAGTTTAAATGTTTATTCAATTTGCACAAAGTTCCAACTACTTATCTCATGCATACAGCTTTGCGTGATCAGCGTTGTATCGAATTAGATTCATTACTAATTACACAAGCCATGCCAATGAATCGGTATAGTTCCCATGTTATATGTGTACTGATTCGAATTAGTAGTTAAGCTAGTCTTGCAAATGAATCGTTGGATCTACACCATCGAGCATTCTACTCATCAAATCAAAAAACATATAGTTGTACTGTATAGGAGAACTTGAAATGCTTGTTGCAGCCTGATTTAGATTAGCAACTCTGTACTAAAATGTGCATTCATCACGTTGTAATCCATAACACTTAATTGAACTATAAAGATTGTACTTAACACTCGATAGCATAAGCATAATACCGGAAAAAATAGGCAAAAAGAAAGCACAAGATACAATCATACCACATATAAGGTCCTCAACACTTCATTCGTCAATATATCTCATTTTAGTAACTAAGTACAAGGCCTCTTCATAGCCTCGCAGCTGGCAATAATCGTTCTAACTACCATAACTGAATCTAGTATCAAATTTCACAATTCAAGTCAGAATCGATTTCAGAATTCGACACGTATTGATTTTAACTTGGAAATTCTACTACAGCCTACAACTTCTAAAATCTATTTTCTATAATAAAAGTGGCCTATCTGCCACAAGTAAACATAAACGCTAATTACAAACAAGTATAAAAAGGATATAAAATGGATCATGTAGGCTCTCACATGTCCTTGCCCTCAACTTCATCAGGTCCCTCTAATCATGCAGACGTCGAGTTGTAGCTTCGACCTGCCAGATATTTCGAATAGCTTTCCTTGTTGTATCGTGTGTTCCTCCAATGGATGCAGCATCGTTTAAGTTAAAATAGCAATGATCGACTTATACAGTGCTTTCTTATTTCGACGGCACCACGTGTGCTTAGTTCTAGAGTTATCGGGCCATCTTTCTTTTACGAGCCCTTTGAGTGTTTTGAAGTAACTTATCTTTGTACTTACGAGTGAGGTGGCCCGAGTGGAGGAGTTTAGCGCCCAGATGCAGCGCAGACTGCAGGATTAGGTCAAGGTGGATCTACGGTGTAGATTGCGCGATGGAGAGTGAATGTGGACGCTCAGATTTGTGAGAGCCATTGTATTGGCATAAAGAGGGTCCAAAGGGCATGAAGTGCATTTGGCCATGCAACTTCATTAAAAATCTTCAAACTGAAAAAATTGTTGGGTCCCAAGTTTTTTAAAGGGTGAAGTTTCTTCACACTGAAGAAACAGTTCGAAAACCCAAATTGCCCTTATTTTCACCTCCTTTAGCCTATTTTGGCCAAACGAAAGACTATAGCCTCCAAACGAAGGGCACCCTGACTGTACCTGCAAGTAGGTACACCAAAACAGAGTGATTGCCGTGGAGAAAGTGTTCGAAGCACGCCAGAAGTGATTTCACCATTCCACTGGGCAGGAAGCTGGGAGTTGGTGACGAGAAGCATTTTGGAAAACGACACCAGCTTGGCTTTCAATTTGGCGAAAGAGCGGCGGGTGGCCTGGTAAGCTAAAAAATTGTAGGTCATTATTATCGATTTCTGACATCACGATTGGCTCCATCATACACTTTATAGCCTATAGGTGAAGTTCGGAAAAGGCAAACATCAATGAGGCAATTTTGGGCGATGCAAGCAAACTTGATGGGGCTTCTAACTACAACATCTGGAAATTCAAAATGAAGAGCATTTTGATGGAGAAAGAGTTGTGGAAAATCGTGGTAGGTATTGAAGTCCAACCAAATACCACTCCAGGTGACATAAGGGCCTTTGATAAAAAGGCGCAGAGAGCATTGTCCTTAATCAATCTTTTAGTGAAAGACCATGTGATCACTCACATAAGTGATGCCACGACGGCCAGGGGAGCTTGGGAAGCTCTTAAAATGCAATTTCAAACTTGCAATCCAGTTCGAGCCATGTTCTTGAAGTCGAGATTGAACACAATAAGGATGGAAGAAAGTGAATCAGTGGGATCCTTCTTCACTAGGATAAAGGAGCTGAGAGATCAACTTGTGACGATTGGAGAACCAATCAGAGATATTGAATTGGTACATACCACAATGAGCGATGTCTTGGAAGGGCTACAGATGTTTGTGAGCAGCTTGTGAGCGGCATTGCTTCGAGGGAGAGGTTGCCTACTTTTGAAGACTTCCATGGAATCATGTTGCAAGAAGAGCAGCGTCGCGAAGTGATGAAGTCAAGGCAAACCCCACAGGAGGATCAAGCCTTGCTTGCTAAAGGCAAGCAGAAAGGATGGAAAAGGATTCCTAAGAAATCCAAGGATGATGATGACAAAGGAGAGTTGTCATCAAAAGGAAAAAAGAAGAAGAAAGGCAAATGTTACTATTGCCACAAACCGGGTCATTGGGCACGTGCGTGTTATAAGAAGAAAGCAGACATAAAGGCGGGAAAAGTGACTCAACAAGAAAACATTGCCGAAGATGATGGAGAGGATGACGAGACAAGTGTCTTCTCATCGGCATTGGCATCCCAAGTTGATGATGGTGCCAGATGGTTCATAGACTCAGGCGCCACAGGGCATATGACCGGGAAACGTGATTGGTTTGAAAAATTCTCACCAATCCATGATGGGGATAAGGTCACTCAAGCCAATGGAGAGGAATGCCAGATACAGGGTATGTGCAATGTACCTGTGCAGTTTTCTGATGGCAAAATTAAAAACATCCCTAATGTACTTTATGTTCCTGGACTCAAAAAGAGTTTGCTTTCTATTGGTGTAATGTCAAATCAACATCTTAAAGTTGAATTTGTCAAGGATGGATGCTTATGAAGGATACGAACCACAAGCACAAAGTGGTGACGAAAGGTTATAGAGATAATAACTGTGGCCTTTATAAATTGGATGCTGCAAAACCAGGTGAATATGGTTTTCTAACATCCACAATTGCTCTAGATTTCGTAACTTGGGACATGGTAGAAAATACTTTTTTTTTAGATGTATAATCTCGTTGGCCAATACCTGGTAGGCCTCACAACATCTCGTACAGCTGTTCTGTTCCTCTTATGGGTTGTTGCAATAGGTAGGTGTTCTGGCAAAACTTCCTAATCTAAATTCGTAATCGATGGGTCTCTGAATCGGTCACCGGTGCTCTCCATCATTGAAAACTCAGCCAGAAGCTCCAAGGTCTGCATCTGTCTACATAGCCTTGGTGTTCAACTATAGCTACAACTCCTGGACTTTTCTTTTCAATATACTCACTTGCTCATGGTCACTGACCTTGGTGTAGGCAATATGTAATCTTTTTGTTTCCTTGCCTGCCAAATCTGCTTCCTCTTCATCATCAGAACTCGATAGGCTTTCTACTTCAATTCTCTAATAATCATAGCAAATAAAACATCATTCTCCTTCTGTATAGGGGCCAAAAATTTTGCTTTCAAAACTTCAATGGTCTCAACCCTGTATTTTTCGAATTTAGCCTTATTTACTAAAATACCTCTCTTTTCGAAACTGACAGAGGCAATGAAAATCTGAAGACTCTGATTCTCTAGCTGGAGGCTTTTTCCTTTAACCGCAGGCACTCTTGGAAAGATTTGGCCATTTCCATTCTGGGTTGAATGTCATCTAATTTCTTCATCAACTTCAAGTTTAAACTTCGAGCAACTGCAAGTTTCTGTTGTTCTAACAGAAATAGATTCTTTTGTGCCGCATGCTCAGCTTTTAATTTCTCGTACGCTCTTTGAATCTCAGTCATTAGCAATTTTTGCTGCAGCGTTTCCTTCGTTAGGTCAGCAACTTCGAGTTTGCTCTCCGCTAATTTTTCTTGAAACTCAGTAACTCGTTTTGCCCAAATTGTTAGGGCAGCAATAGTACTATGCTGTCGCTTGACACAAAACTTTAGGGCTTGCAGTTCTTCAGACTTTGCCTGCTGTCTTCTTGTGAAATTCGCTACTTTGAGTGCAGATGAAAACTTAGACTTCAAAGCAACTTCATTACAAAATTTGGCAAATGAAGTACAAAATTTTGCAAGTCCTTGCCATTAGTGTCCCCTCCTGTAGATCGCTCGCAAAACACCCATCATAGTGTTTGCCCTCTGATCACACCCAATCGTGCGATCTCCATCAACTCTTTAACCTAGAGCTGGCTCTCAAAGCTTCATGCTTTGCCCATTTGTGTTTGCAGCTTTCTGATTCCATCATGAATCGTCCATATAAGTCTTGTCCCATCTAATGACTCAAGTCCAATCATCTGCAGTCCATCCCTATAAGGTATCCCATGTCATCCTCGATCTCAAAGATCTGAGCATCTACCCTGTAGCTCCCACCTGTATTTCCTCAAGCTAGCTCCAAGCTGCTCCTGTGAATGATTTTAAACCATACATTGAGATGTGAACTCCAAAGCCACCATCAAGTCTCTCACATGACTGTTCATGCCAATATCCCTCCAAGTGAGATCTTCCATGGCCCAAGTAGCTTGGGTGGAGAACACTCTACCATTGCAACTGGATATGAATTTTTGATCACAAGCTTTATGGTCTCCTGCTTGAAGTGCATTATCTCCGGGGAGACCTTTGGGCATTTAAACTGAAAAAAAAACAAAAACACAATTAGAAGTTATTAATTAAAGATTAGTTATTAGGAATGTTATTATGAAAAAAAAACAAAAACACAATTAAATGTTATTAATCGAAGATGACCTCTTTCAAATTTGAAGTTCATCTTGTAGTGCAAGCCAATTGAAAAAGTGTTTGGCATTGCATACCGCATACCAACCACAGTTGACAGAATCAACCTGCTAGAAAGACTGTAGTATCCAATACAAACGAAAGTTAGTAACAAAATTTTAACATTATAAAATATCGGATCAACGTGTAAGAGGTTATAATAAAATCTACAACGGAAACAAGCGCACATCGAACCGATATCCAAAAAATATTGTTTGAATATCATATCAGAACGCACGATATGAAAAGAAACCAAACAATAGCTACAAGGGCGCGTCGAAACCGATATTGATAAATTTTTACCTCTGCATCAACCATTTCCAACTTCGTATATGCTATTGCATGGGGTACTGAAAAAAGTTCTAGTATTTTTTGGATATGGCTCTTGGCAATTTTGTGTGTGTGTGTAATAGAGTTCATTTTTAAACGAACTGGATTACACACACCCTCATCATTGACATATAAGGACAACATATATAAGCTCCAATGATCACTTCAATCTAAAAAACAATAAATTAATGAGAATCAATCTGAAATTAAATTCATATAAAAAATTCAACTTAATAAAATGTGATAGAAATTACTTACTTTGTTATGGGAGGACGAGAATTGGAGTCCCCAGTCTGACGTATTGGAACATATCATCGTGCAGACTTTTGAAATCAGGAAAATCAAATGCAGTCATGAATTGAAACAGAAACAATGCTATATCTACAAACAGTGGGGTCTGAAAAAACTCTTAGTACTAAATTGTCCCACCTCCTACATTGTCCCCAAGCATTTTATCCCTAGTTTCTAATTCACTTGTATCTAATTTAGAAAGGGGAAGACCGGCATTGGTCTTCAGCATCTTAAAACTGTATCGAGAACCTAAAACTTTAAGATATGTGTTTAACAATTGGTCATACTGTACATATTGAGGAGTATTTACAAAGGCAAGTGCAAAGGGTGGAAGTAGATTTACAGATAAACCACAAAAATAATTGTCATTCAAAATTCATTCTACCTTCACATTTATAAAATCATCTAAATCATTTCCTACAATAGGAGGTGGGGAACTAATGTTTGTGGGGGTAGGAGGAGACTGAGATTTTAAAAGAGGAGGAGATTTATGAGAAGAGGAATTTTTAGGAGGAGAAGATGGAGATTGAGATTTAGAAGAAGAAGAAGGAGACTTAGGAGGAGATTTGAGAGGAGACTGTCTAGTAGATAGAATCTCATATAGAGGAGATGGCTTTGAAAAATCCCTCACTTTATTAGGAGGGTCATGAGATCTCATCTTTTTTAAAACACTCCTGTTCTATACTCGAAAAACAAGCCAAGATGATTGAGATTGCTTTCGTTTTCTTTTCTCTGCATCTTGTTTTGGAGGAGAGGAAGGAGCTGGTCTAAAGTACTCTGCAAATTTGTCATTGTGTCCCATAGCCTAAACACAATGTTGAAATCCTCTTGGCATGGACACTGCAACAACAGTATCTGAAAAAAATTTCACTTGGAATTCCTCATATGCAGTGTGTAGCGCCTCAATTTCCATTGTAGTCCATCTCACATCTACATATAGACTTCTTGTAATGTGTCTAATGGATCTCTGTATGTGAGCTTTCAGAATCAGAAGATTATTGGTCTTCTATATAGGTGGGTCTCTTTGTCTACCCCTTGGCCTAGGAGGAGGTGGCGGTGATGGTGCATTTCCCTGACCCCCTCCTGTGATTGGGATTCCACCAGAGTGGATTCATGCTGTTTGCTTGGTCCACGCCATTAGTATCCAATATTTAATCAGCTCACGAAGAAGGAAAACTCACGACCAGAAGTCAGATCGAGCACGTCTAGTGATAGACTATTTAATGTATTCCAACGTAGTTACAAATTTGTCTCACTCTGATTGGTGGATAAATATAGGCTGCACTCCTCAATTCATTATTTGACAAATGTATGGCTGTGATCAACATGAATAGGCTATAAATTTGGACACCACTTTCCATATTTCGATTCCGTGATCTTTTATTTTGAACTCCCTCGTCATTTTGCTTTATTTCTTTCTCGCAATATTGAACCGACACGCGCCTTCACATACAGTGCATGGTGGGATTCATTCAGGCACACTGAAGTGATATCAGCCTCTTCTGACGTGTACTCACAAAAAATTTCAGTCTTGTCAAAATGATGTCGAATCAACGCGTGTTGAACCGATATCAGGTTCAATATGGCTAGTTCCTTCATGTCCTCAGATAACAAACTTCTGGATTTTTTGAATGCCAGTGATATTCCATCTAAGAAATTAGTGTATTTTTTGAGTATTTAGGCCAAGGCTTTTTGGGCTGGGATGTGTTTTTTGATGATACCTTTGCACAAAAATGTGCCCTCTTACCTGCTTTCCAGGCATTTAATACTCGCACGTGTGAAGCCAGGGGTGCAGGGTGACGTGGCAAGTGCCTTGTAGACCCAATCTCCTCTGTGCTTTACAACGACCAATTTGGTGTCCTGTAGAAAAAGTTATGGTCGTCTGAAATTTGGCAATTTTGAACTAAAATTTGCAAAATTTTGGAATTGTTCTGATGCATGCATGCTTGTAAATCAGTATAGTGCTTTCCTGTTGATGGAAATCTATGGATAGACCTGTATGCATGCTTAAATGCATGTTGCATGCGTAACCAGTGATGTTGATCAGTAGAATTCTTGCATGTGACTATTTTTGACAATTCTAGATCAAAAAGTAGATTTCCTAGCAACTAGGCTATTTACAAAAAAAATTTACTTTTTTGGAAAAGTCAGTGCATGTCGAGTTAGTTCCATGCAGGATCTTTCAAAATGGTATCTATTTGAGACAATGGCTGTGTTTTTGCAAAATCGATCTGATTAATCGATTTTTACAGTTGGTCCATTTCGAACGGAATTCAAAAATCTTAATTTTTCGTAAAAGTTAGTGGTTGGTCATAAAAAGTTGTTGTTGCTTAATTGTTCTGATCTTGATTTTGCGAAAGTTTGCTCAAGCGAGTGAAAGACCTTGCTGAATGATATCAGCCAGTTACAAAGGTTTTGAACGTTTCACTTATTGGTTGTTGATTGGATCTCGACTAATTTAAGCAAATTTTGCATGTCAGGAAATCAATATGGCAGACGATAATGCAAATGCAGCTCTCGATGGTCAGGTGTCAATGCCTACCTATCTGCAAATTTGTCAGTCATTAAGCCAAGCGCTTAATGAGATAAACAACAGGAACACTTTACGTGATCAACAAATGGAAGTACTGTTAAATCAAGTGAGAGCTTTGTCTACTCCGAATTTGGGCTTTCAACTTGAACCATTTTCGGGGGAGAAAAAAGAGAAGAAGCCTAAAATTGTGGATGACTGGTTAACCAAGTGGACCAGTTACTTTAATCTACACAGAATTCTTGAGGAGAAAAAGATAGAGAGTGTTATTCTGTTCTTCCGTGGTAAAGCTTCGTCGTGGTGGCGTGATTTACAACCTAAACCTACCACATGGGACGAGTTTATGGAGGTGTTCATAATGTCGTTTGTGGTTGTGGACAACTCGAATTTTTACCAAAGATTTGTGATTACAAAATGGCTACTCGGAGTTTGGACTCGTACCTACAAGATTTTATGGATTTGTGGAATAAAGTCCTCTCATTCGATGCAAAACTGGCACTTTGGCAGTTTATCCTAAGTCTGTCTGCAAATTATCAGAATGAGTGTAAGCGTAACGTGCTTCAAACCTTTGATGATGTAGTTCGTGTCGCGAAAGCGTACGACTCCACAGTGGTGGCATCTAGGAAGCAGTTATAGGAAAAAAGGGAAGAAAATAGTTCGTGGAAATAAGAATAAAAAATATCTCAACAAACTGGATCAAGCTGCATCTAAATTTAGACAAAAGAAAAAGTTGTCCTGAAAAAAGGTTAGAAGGACCAATGTTTGTTTCCATTGTGGTCAGCCTGGACACGTTATGAAATTCTGCACGAAAGAAAGGCGCAGCTCAAGTGATTGAGATGCCAAGTAAAGATAATCTTAAGTTGGAAATTAATAAAATTAATTGTGAGTGTGATTGTTCTTTCAATACTACTTCATTCTTGCCAAATGATTTATTTCGTTTGAAAGGCACTGTTAATGGACATGAAGTTAGTAATTTAGTGGACAGTGGATCTACTCATAATTTTATTAACTCTAATCTTGTGCAGAGACTCGGACTCAGAATTGAAGCCAGTAACCATAGATATCGAGTATATCTAGCTTCAGGAGCGGAGTTGGATATGTGGGATGTGAAAGTTCCAAGACTCCTTGTTTGGATCCAGGACTGTATGAGAGTTGATTGATTTCCATGTTTTAGATTTAGCACGTACGGATATTATTTTAGGATACGAGTGGTTATTTAATAAGCATCTTGAAATAGATTTTGAGAAGCATGTTCTCTCTTTTCAGGAGGATAAAGAAATAGTTACATTGTTTGGAGACAATTTTGTACATCCATCTGGGATGAGTTCATTTTCTAATGTAATGGAGATTTTTGATTCACATGCAGCTCAGCTTCCACATCAGAAGAATACTGCGGGTCAGTGGCAAACCACAGACATTCGAGGAGGCGATTGATTGTCCAGAAAAGGACAAATGGATCCAAGCCATGAACGAAGAGATGGAGTCCACGAGGAAGAACCAGGTATGGACGTTGGAGCCATTACCTCATAAGCGCAAGACTATCAAATGCAAATGGGTTTTCAAACTCAAATATGGACCAGACGGAAGTGTGACGAAATACAAGGTAAGACTGGTAGCGAAGGGTTTATCTCAGAGATACAGTATTGACTACTCTGAAACCTTCTCTCCTATCGTCAAACATTCATCCCTACGTCTGTTGTTTGCATATGCAGCAGCTTATGACCTCAGGATCCACATTGTGGATGAGAAGACAACCTTCTTGCATGGCGAATTAGACGAAGTGGTCTACATGGATCAACCCCTAGGATCTGTCTCGAATTGACTTCCTAACTATGTATGCAGAATGCATAGAAGCATCTACGGTCTGAAGCAATCAGCCCGACAATAGTACAAGAAGAAGGATCAGGCCCTGAAATCATTGGGATTCAAGCCTCTGTTGGCTGACTCCAATGTGTATGTCAGAGTTACAGATGGGCAGATCATCATAGTGGTTGTTTATGTGGATGACACTTTGATACTTTGCAGGAGTGAGCAGCTAATTGCTGAAGTATAGTGGATCTAGGAGAAGCCAAGTGTTACCTAGGCTTAGAAACTGAAAGGGACTATGAGGGAGGCAAGTTATACCTTCACCAGTCCAGATACACCCAAAATTTCCTAGAGGACTTTGGGATGCTGAATTGCAAAGGAGCGAACACTCCAATGCTCGCAGGGACGGTGCTAACAAATGGCGACTGTCCAAAGACTGAGAAAGTAAGAGAATAGATGCAGCTCACACCCTACAGGAGGTTGATAGGTTCACTGATGTACCTTGCAGACAACACACGTCCTGATATTGCTTATGCAGTATTCAGAATGAGCCAATTCTGCACGAATCCAGGATCGACACATTGGAAGATTGCAAAACAAATTTTGCAATGTCTTCAATTAACGAGAGATTATGGCTTGTGTTATTGTCATGGTGCAGGTCTTAGGATACTTTCCTACAATGATGCTAGCTAGGCATCTCTCAGGGAGGACTGTAAAAGTGTCTCAGGAGGATGCACCATCGCATCAGGAGCAGCAGTTCTCTGGTCAGCAAGAAGCAGACCATTGTAGCCCAGTCGTCCTGTGAAGCAGAGTACGTAGCAGTAGCAAAGATGGCCAACGAAATAATTTGGCTAAGGCAGTTCCTGGACGAATTGGGCGAAACAAGAAACGAGCCATTGGTCTTGTAGATGGACAACATCTCTGCGATACACCTGACGAAAGATCCTATGTTCCACTCAAGAACAAAACACATTGTGATCAAGTATCACTTGATCAGGGATCTGATTGAAAGGAAGATGATGCAGACCACCTTCATAGGAACAAAAGATATGGCTGTTGACATCTTTACTAAAGCTCTGGACAAAGGGCTCTTTGAGAGGCAAAGGAGCAGTCTCGGGATCATAAAGCTACCATGCTTTGAGAGGGAGTTGAAGAAACAAAGTGTTTCTGATCACAAAGCCTTGCAAGCTTTCAGCCCTTCACCTGACGAAGATGTTCGCGAACTCGAACATTTGGAGACACGAAACACGAAGAGTTTTGCAAACACGAAAGTCAACGAAGACGAAGACCAACGGTTCGTGAACACGAACGGTTTGCGAACATGAAGGATCCACGAACGAGATTCCTTTGCGGTCCAGCAAGAGAGAAAGGCAGACGAGGTAAACGAAACCAACGGTGAAAATGAGACTCGTTCTATCCTCACGCTCCAAGGAGTACCACTAGAGATCACGCAAGTACCCAGAAGTACAGAGATCTGACTTGATGGCATGACGTTAGCAGATACTTCCTAGGTCGTGGCTAATCTGCCACTCTTGTAATTTTCTGATTAGTTGTAGATGTATAATCACTCTAATCTTAGTTTTACATAGAGAGACCGTACTTACTGAATAATACTTGACATATATCAGAACATAATAGACAGAGTGTAACTAAGAGAAGAGACACTGAAGAAGTCTGATGTTAGTAAGCAATCAAGAGCTCCGCCTACGTGCGAGACGATAATTTTGTCTAGGATCAGAAGATCCAATTGTCCGCTAGTGAAGCGAGACTACTACTCGTGAGAGAACCGTGCTTCTCTCACGCTAATGCACTGCATGCATTCACAGGTAGTTCCCTGAAGAAATCAGAGAAAATCAATATAGATTATTTTTAAGTTGTGTATGATCTTGGATGTTCAATGCTTATGTTGTTTATTTCATATGTCTGAGTTTTCTTGTTCGCTTTGAATTCCGCACCTTGGTTGAAATTAAGTCGAATGCTGTATTAATTTTATGAATGTAGATCAGTAGTAACTGACTACTCTCTGGAGGATTGTAGGAGTGTTTCAGCTGGTAGTGCCCAACGAACGCATCTGAACTCCATCCGAATCTTAAAAGAGAGTCGAGACTGTTTCGTGAATTTTCTCCCTTAGATTCTCATTAAATGGTATCAGAGCATCTCACGATTCTCATCAGTGGTATCAGAGCATCTCACGATTCTCATCAAATGATTCTATTTGGATTGTGGTGGACAGGTTGACAAAGTTAGCTACTTTTATACCAGTCAAGTCAACTGCTAAGGCTTCGGATTTAGCCCAGATCTTTGTGGAAAGATTATTTAGGCTTTATGGACTGCCAAGTGATATAGTTAGTGATAGAGATCCTAAGTTTACAGGTCACTTTTGGTCAGCTATATTCCATAAACTTGAAATCTCGCTTAGTTTTAGTTCTTTTGATCATCCTGAATCAGATGGCCAGATTGAGAGAACTAATCAGACTATGGAGGACATGTTGAGAACTTATGTGTCTCACAGGCGATCTCAGTGGGAAGATTACATTTCTTTGATTGAGTTTGCTTATGACAGTAGAAAACATTCTGCTACTGGTTATAGTCTGTTTATGCTGATGTACGATTTTCAACCTAGATCTCCGGTAAATGTGGAGACAAAGTCTGTTAAGATCTAGAAAGTTGCAGATTTCTTGCATAATATGCATGAAATGTTGCATGTGGCCCGTGATTGTATCCGAAGTGCTCATGATAGAGCTAAGCACTATGCCGATCTTAAGAGGTCTCCTAAAGATTTTAAAGTTGATGACTTGGTATATCTTAGAATACCTAAGGATTCTAAGACTATGAGTACAGGGAAGCATTATAAATTGTCTACGAGATATTGTGGACTGTTTCGGATTATAAAGAAAATTGGTTTTTTAGCTTACGAATTTTTAGATTAAGACTACAGCTCACCCAATGTTTCATGTAAGTCGGTTGAAATTAAGTTTGCATGAAGGTGAAGTAGTTGGTTCAGAGGAAGATCTTACCCATTTGGAGGACTCATCGCTTAGTATTCCTTTGGAACCTGAAAAGGTACTAAGAACCAGAGATAAACAATTGAGAAATGATAAAGCTAAGCACTATGCCGATCTTAAGAGGTCTCCTAGAGATTTTAAAGTTGATGACTGGGTATATCTTAGAACACCTAAGGATTCTAAGACTATGAGTACTAAAAAGCATTATAAATTGTCTACGAGATATTGTGGACCGTTTCAGATTATAAAGAAAATTGGTTCTTTACTTACGACTTTTCAGAACAAGACTACAGCTCACCCAATGTTTCATGTAAGCCGGTTGAAATTAAGTTTGCATGAAGGTGAAGTAGTTGGTTCAGAGGAAGATCTTACCCATTTGGAGGACTCATCGCTTAGTGTTCCTTTGGAACCAGAAAAGGTACTCAGAACCAGAGATAAACAATTGAGAAAGCGTTCTATCTCTGAGTGCTTGATCATGTGGAAGGGACGGACTGAGGATGATGATTCATGGGAAAGGGTCGAAAGCATAAAGAAGAATTTCCCTAGTTTTCATTTCTAGAAATAGAAATGGTTTAAGGAGGGAAGAATGTTATGTCCATGTCCTGTACAAGGAAATCATAATTATTCTTGACGTGGATAGCTGGTCACTCCAGTTGTATGTGGTTAATAGTTGTGCTATGTCATTCTGGACGTGGTCATATTAAATAATTAATAATCATATGAGGGCCCAGACCTATAATTGGACATCGGAGCAGATGCATGGTGAAGATTGTCTTATTGCAAGAATAGGAGATCAATAGCTCAATTTAGGTTGCATGGGGACCCTAAAGAGAATATTCTCTCTCTCTCTCTCTCGAGAAGAATAGGTCTAGTGGAAACTCGCCCATCCTCCTATTGTGAATTGTGATTCTTGAGCCAGTTCTTCCTCTCCTCTCTTGTGTTCTTCACTGTGGCTTGGGGGTGGATTGGTTAGGGTATTGACTAGCCTCTCCATATTGGTTGGGTGGTTCATGCTCCACAGGTGTCCTTTTGGTTTGCATGTGATTGAAATCTTGTAGATCTTCACTTGGTGGTTCTTACAATTATGCTATCAGATGTGAAGCGATTCTCATGATATTTGCCTATCTCCTAGATTGCTCTAGGGCTAGACCAGTATTGGGTCTAGGTTTGGTTGGGACAGTTTCGTCTACTGCATTCTCCGTTGGTGTTCTAAGTGATCTATCTCGGTTTGGAGTCCTGGGGGATATTGAAGTTGATATCCCTTATGAATTTCAAATGAAAGATTACTTAAATGATGAATTTCCTTTTAAATGCATAGAGATTCAATCAATTATACAAGAATTTTAGAATGCACAACTTCTACTCTTAAAAGAGTTGTTAATTTTCATTTAAATTGGCAATCTACAAGGGTGAAAATTCTTTTATTCGAGTTCTATAATGTTGGAATTGAGAATGCAGTTTGGTAAGCTATTAAATAACCAATAGTTTTATTTTGATTTGTTTAATATGCTATGCTCAACATATATTTTATTTTATATTCTAGTCTAAAAAAAAATTAAATCAATTTATTGAATTATCTTAATTTCAAGACTAAGTCAAATGTTTGTAATACTCGAGAGCAAGACTATGTAATGAAGTGAAATATATAATAATTGGTTATCATTCTCTAGATGACAAGCACTCGATGTTTCATTATATATAATACAAATGGCTACACAAACTTTGACAACTTGTTTTAATTTCCAACAATCACAAAGAATGTAAAAAAATTTATAATTATTTTAATGACTTATTTGTACCAAAAGTCACAACAATAAATAAATCGTTTAATTGATATTTTTTCTCACCCCACAGATTGAGTGTTTGGAATTATTTAGTGGTAGTGGTACAACAAGCGCAAGTGCTATTTAAAAAACCATACATGTAGCTACGATAGAATTAGATTCAAAATTAGTTGATTCTATTAAAATGAAAATGAAATTTCTATTTGATGACATTGTAAATTTGTAGATGTCTTGGTTGAAGATTACGATATTGAGATATAGAATGTTGAAAATATCAAAGACATGGCCAACACTTATTGATACTCCTTCTAAAAAAGATGCAAATGAAATTTGTGAGATATATAAATTGTACTCTCTTTTTTTTTACAAAAAATTGATCTACTTCGATAATAGCCAATAGTATTTAGAATAACACTCTTGCAAATGATACTCTAATCTAAAATAATTAAATAAATCATGAAATTCTATTTATTAAAAATAGATTTTAAAAAATTGCATATACTTGTTAGTATTAATTTTTAAAAATAAAAGCCATTTTAAAAAAATTGAATTTCATACAATCTATAGAATTTTAAAATAGTCATTTTAAAATTTTAAAAAAAAAATTAATATTGTGAATATGTAGATTTGTAATTTTTAACTAATTACTTAAGTTTAAAATTGATAAGACTAAAAAAAAAAAAATTAAAAATCAGAATTGTTTTTCATGAATGGCCTTCATATATTTAGATAATTTTTAAAATTTCAATTTGATAATTTTTTTCACTTTTTAAATTTATTTTGTATATACAAATTTGAGAATAAAAAAAATAATTTATTAGACTTTTCATTAATATAATTGTGATTAATAAAATAATTTAATATTTTTTTCACTTTTAATTTTGTTTCTGTATATATAAATTGGAGTATAAAAATAAGAATTTATTAAATGTTTTCATTAAAATTATTGTAATTTTCAATAAAACAAAATTTGTATTCAATGTGACATTACATGTTTGTACATTATTTGAATATTGGTAGTCTTTGCAAAAATATGCAAATTGAAAAAAGAAAGGTGTCTAGGTCATTTTTTTATTTTTGGTCATATTTACTCGAGTTTTTATTTTGATCAACTTTTTTTTCCTTCCAAATATTGATAGAAATCCCTTGGAGTTTTTGGATAAGAGTGACCCACTTCACTCCTAGACTGGTTATTGATGTCTTGCACATAAAATGATGTTAGTTTGAAACAACAATTACAAAAAAAAAAATATGGGTGATATACAAATGTGTGAAAAAAGTAATATATACATTGCATATCTTGCACTAGTGTCATTTTGTACATTAGTAAATGATGATTCAACTACAAAAAGACATGGCCATGTTTGGAGCACAACAACTTCTATGTGTTCCTTTCTGCAATAGTTGGAATATGAGCATAAGTTTTCGTAGAGACAAATATAATCATTATCCTAATACTTGACTATCATATGAGATTAAAAAATATTCAAATAGTGAATAGAATGTTATAGCATACATTTGTAAATACTTCCTACTTATGTATACATCAATGAGTTACTAATAAGACAAAGATTAAGCTGTTTAGTCTCATACAAACTAGCTAGCTACTTTTAAATCAGTTAGAGCAAGTTATGTAAAATCTCACCTTTATGGATCTTGTACTTATAGATTATCAATACTTGTGCTTCATCAGGATCTGCTTTCATATAAAGAACTACCATTTATCACAATTTTGAAAAGTCATATACATTCTTCTAGAATTTAGATTGAGTTATACAATGATGTACACATAGGGTTCTCAATACTTTGATGGTTCACTTTTCTAATTGAAAAGGTTTTATTTGATTACATTCTTTAGACAAATATGAATGCATACCCAAGCAACATCCCTAAGAATATATTTTTGAAATGTCCTTACATCATTCAAGTAGAATGTGAATCATAGGTAATTGGCTATCATTATCATTTTAAAATAATAAAAAAAGCATTTATATACATTCTTTGGAATAAAATGTCACTTTCGTATATTTTGACTTACTTGACAATGGTTAATGAATATCATATTTCGATTGAAAAGTTGAAGTTTGTGCAATGCTTCCTTGTGATTCAAGTACACGTTCAAGTATTAGTTTTTTCATTTTTTAAGAAATATTTTTGAAGTTGTTTTAAGAGGACAACTCATAGCTATGGCTATGAGAAGGTTTCGTCATGTGATATGTCAGTGCTTTTGGTAGTTGAGGTGTAAGTGGTACTTTGTGAAAAACATTTCTCAAAATATAGAATATAACCATCTTAAACAAAAATAAAAATAAAAACTTCACTTTCTTCCTAGAAAATGATATCGAGATAAATTGGAGCTTGATATATTTAGTACAAATTCAAGCCTCAAGAGAGAAATGTTATAAAATGGGTACTATAGGCACTACATTAAATGGTACTTCGATCCCTGACTATAATAGCTTTTTTGTTTTCATTCTTACATCACCTGAAGATTATGTCTTTTTTTTTTTTTTATGTAAGGGTGTAGTTTGGCATTTTACTTAAACTTAACATAGGTACCTAAATGCTCACTATCTTGATGTGATGGTTTTTCATTTTGTAATGTTTTGGCCATATATACTTGTTAATTCAAGATATTTTTTATATATGGAAGTCAAGAAAGTTGATCTTTTAACTCAAAAATAAAATATGTGATGCTATCCTTTCATAAAATTAGAGAAAGAATTGTACTTTAAAGTCTTATGTTTGGTCACTTTGGTTTTTCTCCAAAGTTCAATGCATGGAAGTGAAGGGGGACCCATGAAAATGTGGCCTATCTAAATGTTATGAGTCAATTTGAAGTCAGGAGAAATGAGAGAAGATGACCCAATCAATCTAGAAGAACCAAGCTCAAACGTGGAAGGGTAGACTTCCATGATGGAGATGTCAATGCAAGAAAGAATTATGAAACTATCGTTGAACAACGTTTGGGGAGGTAGAGAAAAGAAAATGCATTGATGATGAAATGTAAAAAAAAAAAATGAAATTTTTTTGGTCAAATTATAATTGCAAGCAACAATAGACTCTTTTAAAAAGAGCATCATAAGAATAAAATCAACATGGGCACTAGGAATGTCATTTACAAGTGAAAATCCCAGTACAAGAATATTGAAAGCTTCAATAACCAACATATGTAGCTCTTCTAAGACTCTTGGGAGATTCTTCCTTGGCTAATCAGATCATGATTGATCTGATTGAATTTCACACAACCTAATAACACTTTAATAAGACATTGTAAAAAAAATAAGGACATTCTTTCAAAAATGTATTCTTTCATAAATTATGAGAATCCCTTTCGTCATAGTATAAAATGTTTAGGATTAGAGGCTCTTGATAGAGGCATAGAACATACCAAGAGAATTCTAGTCTTAAGACTCTATCATGATTGTGTAGACCCATTTTTCTTGTCAAAAAGTATTCCAATGAGTTGACACACACACACACACACACACACATACACAAAAGAGTTGCCTTGTTATTGTAACACATTATTTCGAAATCTTATTTGATCTATACATTTTTCCATCTGGCAGTATAGGAGACATACCACTTTTTGGTTTGGTGGACAACACTTTTGCATTGAATGCATCGACAAAAAAGAATGACATTTGATTGTGGGGTGATGACAAGGTTTCTTCAAGCCAATCACAGGTAGTGCAAGGGATACCAATTTAGTCGAAAGTGACTTCAACTACGTTGGAACCATACAAGAGATATTGGAATTAGACTATAGATCTTTCAAGATTTTTTTGTTTGATATTAAATGGTTTCAAATTATATGTCAAGGGCCACATGCAACTGTACGATTAGATTCAAATGGACTATTTTCTCTTGATTCAACAAAGATCCTTTCCTCCTCTAATGAAACATTGGTCTTACCAAATCATTGTGAATAGGTAATAATCATTGGTACTTTTAAATCAGTTCTTGTTGACTCTAGATTCACAGTCTCCAACTCATTTATATCATCTATATGCACACATATAGCCCTTTATCATTATCCATCAAATACGAGGTGGCTATTTGTCATGCAAATGAAGACAAGAAAAAAGAAGATTTTTGAAAATATCGAGCTTGAAGATGCGACAACAAAAAATCATGATGAAGAAGATGAAAGCGATCATGATATGGAAAATCATGTAGAAGAAAATCCACATAATGAAGATGATGAAACAATTAATTATTTTGTGGAGCCAAAAGAGCATGATGATTGGGATTTCAATAACAATGATGGAAGGAGTCAAAATTCAAATCAATGAAAACATTGATGATGTTACTAATAATCTTTCAACAAGAATAGACCATTTGTTTGAAATCTGTGAAAGAATTAGACTATGTCCATTCCAAGATGTATATGTAGACTTGAACTACGTTTAGAACTTGACTCAAATGAATGGCAATATATCAATAATCATGTAAATGAAAAATTGTCTACAAATGAGATCGATTGAATTGTATTAAAAAATTTATTTAAATGTTGCTTGTAAAGATCTATTGTGTTTATATCTCAACATTCCATACAATATAAACGAGTTTATGTACGATTGTTTCAAAATATGCCAAATGGTGCTGTCTATTAACACTATGATAGAATCTAGCACAATATGCAGATCACATCAAACATTCACCATAGCTACATCTCTCAAGCTCTCATAGATGGCACATCGAAAGTTAAGTGTATTACAAGGAAAACTGTACATATAGGGAACTCAAATTGCATGTCCCTAATAGGTGTTCTAAAATTGGCCTTCCACCCAGGCCCAATATGGCCAAATTCAACCGACAAACTTGAGACATGCCCCTGAGTATAGCAACTACTTTAGAAACATTGTACAACTAATTTGCCTATGTATGGCTACTCAGCTAATCCAAGTAGCCGATTACGGAGCATTTTTTGTGCATAAACATGCATAAGTGTGTTTGGAAAAATTCTAGTGTTAATGACAATTGGAAATCTTCATATTCCTCAATCGAAAGAGTTTATTTTGGTGACATGTTGCCATGTACTAATGATCAAGATCTAATATGGCAGTATTGTATATTACTAATGGTTGGTGAAGCACAAAAAATTGGTTTATCTATTCAAGAGAGCAAACACCAACTTTATATGTTGTTGGGTATGTATCATATGCTATAAACATATGGAATGTATTACTTTTATTGAACATTAAACAACTTTGTGTCTTTGGATATCTATCATATGGTAGAAATAAATGTATCAATATAATTTAAAATACAACATTTGTGTGGTAGCCTCCCTACATGGTGCGCATTATTTAAAGTAATACAATTTTGACAACATAAATGGTTAATTCTCATTTGTCTCTCAAATATTTCATAAACTACAATGAATCACATCAAATCCTTTCACGTGTGTTCTTCATATACATATCTACCGATTAAAAATTGTAAGACCTTCATTTTGAGCAACTTAAATGTAAGATATGATGTGTCAAACATGTGGGGGTGCTGATGAAACTTCAATATTTTCATATATGGGTTATGGGACTACATTATTGTGAATTTTACATTCAATTTTTTGCCTGCCTGCGCTATATGATGATAGAAATATGCCTATAAAAAAATGAAATTTTGAGGTCTATAGAGACAGATACGTGCATCCAAAGTTACCCATTTATGTGTTGATAAAAATCACCAAAACTGGAAGTATCATATTTGAGTGTATAACACCATGATTTTAACAATATTTTTTTGGGTTGTCTACTTTAAAAAGTATTATATGACCATAGAAACATGTCTCTCAATTTTATTTCAAGTTGGAGTTATGTAGAAAATGTCCATCTAAAGTTATCCATGTCAAAACTTTGCTAAAAAGTGTAACGGTTGAGAATGATTGAAATGTGCTAAAAAGTTGCAACGCTTTTGGAGTTGATTTTTACAACCCTTTCTTTGGCTATCTACTTTCAAAATTCCTTTATGACCATAGGCACATGTCTATAAAAAAAATTTAAATTTGGAGTCCTATAGAGATATATATGTGCACCTGAAGTTATCCATGTAAAGTGTTGAAAATTGAAGGTTTCTGGAGGTAAATTGCCATAAATTTCAATCATTTGGTGCCATGTTATGTCTCGTCAAGTGACCAAGGGTTTTATGCGCACAAAAAAGTGTGTTGAAAACAACTCTAGTGAAAGTCCACTCGTCTTTTAGGTATGATATTGTGAAAATTATAACCATTTTGTAGGAGCTTGTTCTAGAACAAAAAGCTTTCACCTATAAGAGAAAGAATGTGTAGATGTTGAGTTATCGACAAAATAGTGCCTTGTTGCTTGACAACTCCTTTCCTCGTAGTCAAGGGTTGAAGTTAGATTCATGTCATGAGCACATGGACATGGACATACAAAATAAAAGAATCATTTGAAAGATTTATGTTGAGAAACCTCACTCATATCACCCCGTAGACAAATGCTCAAGTTGGGATTTACATAAGAGACACCCTTATAAGGAATAAAAGACAAGCTTAATGAGAGCTTATACAATATTGATAACCAAATTATGCATTTTCAATACAAGATAAGAGAAAATGCATCATGATGGGGATATATCTGTCATCATATCTAACATCATATGAAAGAATATGAAAGAAGATTGATTCACTCTTTGTGATGGGAACAAAACATCACATTATGAGGGCCACAAATGCCCTAGAATTAAATTCTGGAGTGCTTTGTTACCAAAAAATAGTGGGGCCTACACCCAAGTATATATGTGGTATATATTTTGGGCTCTTAGAGGGCAATGAGCATGTAAGGAGGGAAACTTTCATCCAACGATCTAAAGGACTCGGTTAATAAGGACTCGATTATTAACCGAGATGTTGGATAGAGATTTTTGAATTGTTGGATGAGAGTGGGGCCTAGGGGATGAGGGATAATCACATTTATGTTTCTCCTTGTGGGGAAGAAGAATGTTATTAGATTTCCTTCAGCTTGACGTGGCCATGCCCACGCCCACTATGTTACTCTTTCCCATACTGCATTTGGCCGCTCTGACAGCATCCTCCACGTTGGATTTCGGAAGGCTGCCCTAAGGTACAATTTGCACCGTTCGATGCTTTATGGCCCCCCCCCCCCCTTGTCCGGCCTTCGTAGGCTGTGATTGGGCAGACCCTGATCTACTTGGATCGACCCCTGGCCTTTGGTTACGTGCATGCATGCACAGTAGCGTGGTGGTCTATTTCTCAGAGCTGCCAGCGCCCATTCCATGCAGAAAACAGAAAAGAACAGGCTATGGCGGTGCGATGCGAGGGCGAGAGAGGGCGAGGTCGAGGGTGAGGAGCCTGGCATGGGCACATGGAGATACTGTGGCACGGCGCTGATCTGCTGGTGTTTCTGTTGACAGCAGCGATCTTCGAGCTCGAGCGTGGCTCCTCTACCGGACCTGCCAGAGCTTGGAGGTTACCGTTCTGGAGCTGGAAGTATCGCGAGGAAGATGATTGACATGGAATTTCGGTCGCAACTTGCATGCATTGCATGCAGCAGAAGTTGCGAGGCCAGTGGTGAGCGGATGGATCATGGCATGGAAACTTCTTGTCAGGTCTTCGTCGCTGATGCGATGAGCCACACGTACAGATGAAGTGGTTTTTAAGATGAAGATTTGTCCGCCAATCATCGTCACATCGCAGGCTGCAGCGTAGGCAATCAAAGCTCATATTATCTGCGATACGATATGCAGATGGCAATGAAAACGGTCCATTGTTAATATTTCTGCGCTGTCTGATATTATTAACGAGTACTTAGAATTAAGTGTAAATCAATTAAAACTATAAATAAACTTTGTGATCTTACAAGCTCTGCCATGATTTGGAATTTGTACTAACATGATAAGCACAGGTCGAATCTCGATGCTACATATATTTGTTTTCATTATACTCTTGCATCCGATGCTCTTTTCAACGAGGCCTACATAACTAGAAAACCACAACTTTTCTAGAACTTTTACGACAGACAAAAAGATTTACGGGAACTGGTATCTATCTCATGATCGACGTAATTGTCCTGATTTATTTGTGTGTAGTTTTATGAATTAGTTGTGTCAGAGAGAGCAGCTTTAATTTGTAAAAAGTGGCCGGGCATGAAGAAGCTACGTAATCCAAGCCATCCTCAAAATGTGTGACAATGTTCCAACAAAGCAAGATACCGTATCAATTCCTTGCATCCGGACTCATCAACGCAGAAGAAAAGTTCTTTTCTAGGAGGCTGCCAAAATGTCAGCAGTCATCATCAGGATTCAGGACACAGGGGAAAACAAAAAAAAAGGAAAGGCGAAGTCCGACAACCACTTGTGCAGCTTAGCTAAGTATTACAAGTGAAAGAACGATACCCAATAAAGAAGAGCCGTGCGCACATGGATATTCTGCAACTTGTATTCTTATAACTTACTCTCTAGGCTCTAGCAACGATCTGGCTGTACATACGAGTGCGGAATAGCTCTTACACTATGGGCAATAGGTATGCGTCTTCGTAGGACAGGCTTGGGTTGGCGTGCGGCTTTTGAAGGAGCAGAAGATTGGTCAAGAGGCGAAGATTTCAACGCATATGGCAGAAACCCATAGGCACATGGCAAAGGCTCACCTCATGTTTTTGAAATAACATGAAAATCTATTCGCTGTCTGGTAACCCAAATCAGAATTTTACAAGCCCATGAAGATTCTTTTGGTGGTGATAAAAGTGTTGGTTGATTAGGTATCATTTTATTATAGAGAATGATGACTAGATTCTGTTTAAGCACGTAATAGAATTTTTTGGGAAAGTAAGTAAAACTCTGGTGAAATTTTAGACAATGTGTGGGCTGTGTTTACACAATTTAATGGTCTTTTAGGAATCTTTAATGGTGGTTCATGTAATTTGAAAGTTATGTCTTGTCCCAATGGGCTCACCATAACTTCTCAAATGACCTTTACCAACATTGAAGGTGACTAGAAAGACCATTGCCCCACATTTTTTGCAGAATAATCACAGGTTGGGTTATTTATGCCAACATGCTTTTGGAGCATCAACTAAAGCCTAGCCATTCTTGAATTTCAGCACACGTGCAGAGTGGAACGAGCTTTGGGAGAAACAAGGTTATATATGGCATACTTGCTTAGGCTTTTTAGCATTCCTCTAGAGCATCATGAGAATTGGGAGCCAACATTGTTGTGCATGGCTAGAATCCATGAACACATCCCTTTGGAGCAGAGAGGCATCGTGGTCTTGGGACCATAGTTTCAAATTGCCAATGAAAGTATAGTTCCGTAATGAACTTGGATGGAGGAAAGTTCCATTCATAGAACAATTTCCTTTTCCAAATATAAAAGTTTCATCTTTGAGAGGGCGGGGTGGCAAATAAACTAGTAGAAATAGATTCTTCAAACATGAACACAATTTTATTAATTGCCTTAAGCTTCATAACTTTTGGATATTGGGAAAATATAGAATGGGCATTTTCGTATGTAAATCTTCCACCTCTGGCTATGGTTTGGCTTTTTGGTTGAACTTGTTTTTATATAAGGCTAAAGGATTGTCAATTTATTTGTTTGATGAGTTAGTCTTGGTTAACAACCATCTAGGGGTGTAAACAATCACTATAGGATCATACAATGGTATCTCGTAACATTTAAGAGGTAAAAGGTTTTCTTTGGTGTAACTATTTTCACCACAAGCACAAGCTTCTTGCAATCACGAAGCAACCTTCTTAACCATATCACTTTGGTGGCTCGAGAAGGTTCAATGACATGGCATTCCAATATATTTAGACCTTCTAGTGTCCAAATTTTCTCCCATGTTGTGAAGAAGAATCTTAAGAGGGGTCATTTTGTCTTTTGATCTTGAGTAGTGGAGCCATCAATCATTTGTTCCTTGAAGGTATCTAAAAGTCATTCTCAATGAAATTCTCTTAGTTCTTGCATGAAGTGATTTATTGTCCTTATTGCAATAGCAAGCTAGTGTAGCCTAGTAGCAATCGTTGCGTACATAAGGCTTCATATAACCTCTCTTCATATTCTCTTCATTATGTTGTTCTCCTTCTTTGTTCCTGGTTCTTGTAACTTGCAAAGTTTAGTGTTGATGTGAGAGTTGTTTTCGCTTGCTTGCATTCCTCTATATCAAAACATTTGAGTACTTCCTCTATAAACTTGGATTAACCAAATATGATGGTATTTTTCTGTCCTTGAAATGTTGAATTTTTCAATAGCATTCTACTTTTCCTAAATCTTTCATTTCAGGTCTAAAAGCAAAATATTCACTGACCTTGTTTGTTCATGGCCTTGATATCTTTACTCAAGATAACTAGGTCACTCATATACAATGCGAAGAATATAGCACCTTTATTCTTTGACAACATGTAGATATCGTGGTGTGATTGACATCTTTGGAATACATTTTTCTTTGAAAATATGTTAATTTTCAGTTCCACACTCTATGTGCGTGTTTTATGAGCTCGTTAATGGCTTTCTTGAGCTTGCAAATGGGCACCTACTTCCATTGCCCCATGAATTTGGCACTCATGACCATTTTCCTATGCAACTCTATCTCCACATAAGAACAAACACCTTCCTTGAATAAATCAGCACCCCTAAACAATTCTATTGAGCATGATGATGACCTCCCATTGTGGAGATGAGATGGAGAGTGGCCCGTTGAATTAGAAAAGAACGAAGTTAAAGGTGAAAAGAGGAAGAAAAATGATGCATCTTGGGATACCTATTCACCTCATAGTGGATCATGTCAACGCAAGTTGCCTAAGTGATATACGAAGCTCATGAATGAAAAGGTCGAAGGCAAAGTTGCTGAGTCTAGCAAGGAGGGAGAGCTATGACATTCCACGAGATAGAAGACAAAGCCTGATAGGTTTAAGGTATGATACAATTGCTCTTTCCACCACATAAGCAGAGTACAAAGCCCTATGTTCCAACTATGCAGGAAGCAATTTGGTTAAGAAAAATGATGGAAGACATTGGAATCCTGCAAAGGAAGCCTACAATGATCAGGTGTGATAGCTAGAGTGCTATTCATCTACCTAAGAATCATGTATTTCACGGATGTAGGCAATCCTATTACAATCCCCAATTTATTCATCAAATTGAGAATTCCAAGGTTCAGATGACCAAACCTATTTGTCTGTGATGAAATAGGTGAAATAAGTCCATGTTGTCCCCTGATCATAGCATTTGTCTTGGGCTCCATAAACAATGAATTTTTATTTCTAATTTACATCCTTTATGATTAAGCATTGATCTTGCACAAGTTTTACTTTTAGCCTTTGATCAACAATCAAACCTACTAAAAGTGGATTTTTCTTAAGACCTGGTAAGAATAACTTATTAATGCTTCTACTACTTCCATTAGGTAGCTAAATAGAAACTATACCCATCCATTTGACGTTGCACACTTCTCCATTTATATATGAAACTAAAGTCCCATTGTTTTTAGGCTGTTGAACCAGTGTGTATTTTTCATCATATATCTAGGAGCTCTTGAATCGGTTTACCATGTCTGATCTTCTTGATCTGATGGTAATGCTAACATGAAGATACTCAAATCTTCAATTCTTCCTCATTGACAAGATGGACAACTTGCTTTGGCTTTTCCTTGCCAAACTTTGTCGAACATTTGTGACACTCGCTCTTCCAATGGCTATTTTTACCATAGTAGAAGCATTTTATCTTCTTACCTTTGCTTATCATCTTGAGGCATGGGATTCTTTTGCTTCCACTTTTGCCTTGATTTTGGCATGTCACCAAAGCTAGATCGTCAGTGTTGTGATGTCAAGCCTCGACCATTCCTCACCATCACGCCTCTTGCATCAAGATTCTTGCAAGCTCATCAAACATCCAATAAGACACTCTGCAAAGCCACAAAAGGCATTATGAACAAGTTAAAAATCTCTTATGCACTCACCAAATAGAAGGCAATTCATCTCTCAATGTTTTGATTCAAGTCAAGTACACTTGAATGCGCTCTCCTTCCTCCTGCATGTGCATATATATCAGCTTCGACTTTAAAACCAGAACACGAGATGGATTTGATATTTCAAACTACTCTCTTACCACTTCCCATGTTTGGTCTTGGTGTCACAACAATACTAGTATGATATGGTCCTAAATTATTGAGAGGTTGCTATAAGTCAATGATCTTTTGGCTCTTAGTGTCAAATGGCTAATGCTTCAGCCCATAAAAATTTGGATGCAGCTTCCATGAATATTTGCTTCAATGGGCAGTCTTCTCTCCTCCCCTGTGACAAAATCTCATAGCTCTTTCTCTTTCAAGATGTTTTTAATCTTGAAGTTCCATACTGAGTAGTTGGATATCCCTCCAACTTGCTAGATTTGCTCAAAATGGATTCACCCATACTTGCCATGTTGAAATGGCTCAAAAATGCAAGCATAGGCTAAATAAGTCCTTTTGAGCACAATGGCAATGTCCAAATTTGATAATGCTTAATTCTCCATGGTTAACACTCAATTTTTGCCTATATTACTTGTAGGTACAACTTCGATGCCCTTCGTTTAGAGGTCATAACCTTTCATTTGATAAGAAATAGAGTCTTTAGATCCCAGAACCAATATTTTGACCCTTTTCAACTATAACTTCGAAGTCAAGTTTTTTTAACAGAGAACCAATGACTTTAAAAGTCAAATCCTTTTCAACATTTCTAGTTGAAGATTTCTAATGAAGAAACTTCAAATATGCCTTTTAAGACACTTCGGGCCTTATTTCCCTTCATCTAACAGTTGTCTAGGATTCAACAATCCACATCAACTTGATCTCCATCATCGATCTTCAGAGATCTTGATCTGAAAGATGCAGTTGGTTTTGCATGTTGAAATGCGCTTTTGGTACACTGGACCCTTGCACACACTAACACACTAACTCCCAAATTTGGTGAACACAACCACCCACGTTCTTTCTTTCTACTTTTGATTTCAGCTGTGAAAATGGCTATAATGTGTGTGTTCTCCTGTCCAAGACTAGGCATAGCCTCTTGGGAGCTTAGTCGCAACACTAGGGCATCATCTATAATTAATTGACAACATCAAAATTGGTCTTCTACATTGAAGAATGCATGCATTTCTCTTTGTAAACCCTAGGTGCAATACAATGAACTTTTTGGAGCTATTCCCAAACCTAATACTAAGGACCTAATTCCCAAGAATGCCTTAGCTATCTAGCGACCTCTGCTAGCTATCAGGTTAGGATGGTTATTGGCATGATATAGAGTATTAATAGTAATGATTTTCATATATAGGAATGTAGTAGGCTTGCATAGGCAAATGCACAAGCAATACATAGGTTATCCTCTCCTATAGAAACTGGCCCTACTAACATTCTCTATTGTCTGATTGATTGTTAGTTCTTTCTCTCTATATTAATATCCTATGTTGTGGCATGGGGGTGATGCTATTGGACATTGATCAGTAGCTTCTACTTGGTTGCATGGTTTGGCTCCACTATTATTCTTGTTGTGTGTGCCTTATAAGCAGGATCTTGAGGTGCTTCTCCTTACAATGAATATGAAAACGACTTTGAAACATTAAAATTATCACTCTTTTTTTCGAAAAATGTAATCTTTATAGCTCGGTTTTTCCAAACAACTCAACTACAAACTGATTTGAATGTCATCTAATGATGTGGAAGACCTTAAGTTTCCAATCCCAAGTTAATTAGCAAACCTCCATATGCTTGAATAAGTGCTCTAAATTTTTCACTATAGTTTGTGAACTCTTAAAGAAACCTATTTTCGAAATTCTCCTCAATGACTTAAAACGTTGATCTCTTGGAACTATAGTCACAATCTCCCTGTCTTATGCACAATCTTGCTAGGCTCTAATACCAAGTTAACATTCTTACACAATAGGACCACAAATTTGCATAGGGAGAATCATAAATAAATTTTCCAAAACCAAGAGCCTATGCACACATGTGGTGTATTTTTCTCTCACTATAACGACTATACATAGACTTCATTTTGGTGGACCCAAGTTGCCGCTTATGGGAAGTGTCTCGCATTCGGACTAACAAGTCACTGTGTATAGCTGGCCCTCACTAGATCTCAAGTATAGTACATCTACTTTTACTCTAACACATGCCCATGCCCATGCCCTAAAGGACAAGAACGCCTTGAGGTAGTATGGAAATGAAAGATAAATTGGTGAATATATAAGTGACAGTCCACTCCATTGCTTCCACAATCTAATGGCAATTATGCTTATGTGGAACTAGAAAAATCACTTTTTAATGTCTTTTTGTCCATGAGAACATTTTTTAAGTGTATTATGATTTACGTACAAAGCAAATGAGGCAAATACACGTTTGTGATCATTGGATTTTTTTAACACCTGCTTGTATGCAGCAGCTTGTGATCCATATATTATTGTATGAATTGTGATGCATCTCAATTGATCTACTGGATTACATAAAGTTTTATTCAATAACCTTTGCTCAAAACGTCTTGTTTTGAAGGCTTTTGTAACGTCTCTAATGACCCTTTACACTTACCACCATTATAGATCACTAGAAAGACCATCCATCCATATGCTATTGATACTAACTAATTATAGGTGATTGGCAATAATCTTATGTCAGATGGAAACAATTATTTCAAGCTATTGTATACAGTATATTCAAGCAATTACTGATCATGGCATACAATCATCCCTGAATGTAAGAGACATAATTAGCTTACAATTTCTAGCTATATATAAGTAAGACGGCAAGAGAGTGACTTATCCCGGTGTAATCTGAGGTAGGAATTGCTTGACGAGGGCTCCGCATTCAACATGGTTATAATTTAGTGTAGTATCCAATATACAGACATGGATTTAGATTAGAGCAAATTGTTTCTTGCTTGATGCACTTTTTATACTCAACATATGTCAACGTTTAGCTTTAGCTAACCAGACCGTTCATTGATCAGTCTCCAGTCTCCAGTCAAAAGTCTTCCACATTAATCTAAGTGCAATGCAATGGCCACACACAGTACACACACATACACACTCACTCACTCATTAGACAAAGCATAAATTTTACCATTCATCGTCTTTGTCAGCGGTCGCCATCATCATCCAACTATTACCCCCTCCTATCTCTATCTTTCAAAGTTCAAACACAGCCTCATGATCTTGTTGTGGTGAAAGTACTCTTCTTCGGTCCCCAAGTTACAAGCAATGCAATGCTCGCCCTTTCCTTCATTGCTCTCGTTCATAATCATTTCACATAGTAGTTTCACGCACAATTATTAGAATCCCACATGCTTGATAGTTGTATTTGATCGCATCCAGCTTCTGCTCGTGATAGCAGGCTGCCATCACTGACTGCACAGTTCAGATGTGACTGTATCCTTCTGTGTAGTTTTACTGTGATACAAATTCAATGCCTATACAGTCTTCAGAAGGAACAGGTCTCATCAGGATCCTGAATCCTGATGATCGGAAAGCTGAGGTGGATCTTTATCTATGATATTCATGATGTGGCTTTGATTACCTCGGGAAGATATATACATACCTGTAACTAGTACTGCTGAGGAGGCCGGAAAGAGCTACAGTTGTATGCAAGGGGACAGGTGGTGTGAGAACTTATTGGAATATACGTTTGTAGAATTATTGTTGAGATTCACGAAGCAAGGAAGTGATTAAGAGAGCAAATAGTGATTGCGCTTAATGAACAGGTTGGCCTTTGCAAGATGCGTAAGTCTCTCATCGTGCGCGGAATGATAAATGTGCCATCACAATCAGATCTCTCTCTCTCTCTCGACTCTCTCTGTTATGTGTTACCTTTCTTTTACGTCTTGAAAACGTGCCTAATGAGTAATATGCCAATAGCCACCTCGGCTTCCTCACGACTCATCCACAGTAGGTCTACCGAACCAGACTGCAGCAGGTCATAGCTTAGCTGGGGTGGCTGGCCACGAAATCGCGTTGTTGCATAAACCAAGAGTCTAAAAACATCGATGAAAATCCCTAGTCTGTTCAATTTAATGGTTTCCTTCCGAGAAAGAAGCTTATCTGCCCAGGAATCAAAGAAACATTCTCATACATGAGCTTTTAGATTTAAAAATTGCATCATTATAACTGAGCTGCTGAAATACTCTGTCAGTTTATGATTGCTGCAGCGGAGGTAGCAGCCTTTAGCTTACTGCCACCCGAGAACCAATTACCTTTTGCTGTTCTGAATATCATAATCGCTTAGGTGTCTGCTAACACAGATACACCGGCTTGTTTTCATGGGGCTCAATTTGGCCTAGTCTCAACTGCGCGCATGCTTGCAAGCCTAGGCATGATATTGTTTGGATGCAAGTAAGATATCATTTGAGCCTCATATCTCATGACTTTCCCATTTTTGAACTTTCCTCTCTCGCGGTTCGTCGATTCAGTTTACAGTTCTCATAAAAAATACAGTAGAATAAGTTGGTTTTCTGCAATGACCACGATATACACATTCTTACTGAGCTTGCACGTAAGTCCAAACACTGTGTTTTCTAGATTGCAAATAAATCTAGCGTGAATCTGGATTGGAAGAAAAATGATTGTCTAATTGTAATTGTTGATATCAGGCATTTGATTTGTATTCGATCTCTTTGTGATTTTAGCTTGCGTACTCACTCGAGGCAGATGACATGCTATTGAGCAGTGATCACTAGAACTGAATTCAAAGAGAAACTGGCCGTGTAAGTTCACTGATGTACAATCTTGACTCAGTGTTCACAATATACCTTTCAGATATTTTGGTTGATCTCTATTAAAACAGGTAGATAAAAAACAGTTCTGATTATTTTCATGGGTTATCATTTTTCAGGAATGTTTTTTATAAGCGATTGCCCTCTTGATCCCATGCCAGTTCCTTCAACTCCTTTCTCAGGAGATACTACAACAATTAGCAACTCGGAGAACGTCATCAGTAAGGAAATGAAAGAAACCTACTGACTGACATAGTCTCGTTTCAATTTCACTCAGCACCGTCACGATACCTGTATAGCGCAAAAGCGTCTCTAGGTTTCCAGAATATGATGGACTTCTCAGATCAGTGTCACCAGTCATCAAGGTTTTCTTTCCTTCAATTACTAGAAGAAAATAACTGGAGAATAGAGGAGCTACAAAGCTTTGATCCGTTCCGCTCAAAATTGTGTGGGCTGGAGGAGCAGCCAACGCAAGAAGCTGAACAACATAATATTGCGCAAGAACAGTTTGTCGAGACTCCTCATATGCAAGTAGACTCTATATCAAGGGAAACTTGTGAGGTACAGACCCAGCATCCTAACTATGCTGAAGATTCAGTTCTCCTTACTTCAACCGTAGCTAGTGATGAGATCTGTGGGAAATCAAACCCAATGACTTCTGATCATGATGAAACTCCTATGCAAGCTAACTCGGGCAGCAACTCCAAAAAACCGCTAGATAATCGACTTGCTACGTCAGATAATTTCATGTGTGGTGGACCTTCTAAGTCCAGCTCAGGCACATGTACCCAGAGCAAGCGGAAGAGAAAGCGTTCTAATAAGTGCAGCAAAAACAGCCAGGAGGTGGAAAGCCAAAGGCAGACTCATATTGCAGTGGAGCGCAATCGGCGAAAGCAAATGAACGAGCATCTTAGCATTCTCAGATCACTCATGCCAGGATCATACGTCCTGAGGGTGGTTATTCTAAATGCTAATCTTGCTGTTATTCATCATCTTTCATCAGATAGTCTTTGTTTGCAAATCAGCTACCGTCTATATGTAGCTGAAGTAAAGCGATGTGGTTTTATATCTTTTACACGAACTGTGATGCAGGGAGACCAGGCATCAATAGTCGGAGGGGCCATTGAATTTGTGAAGGAGCTGGAGCAGCTGCTGGAATGTCTACAAGTTCAAAAGAGGAGAAGAACGTATGCCAAAGCATTTAGCCCCAAGCCTAGCATACTTCTTCAGCCCACGTTCCCTGTTTACTCTCTTCCATCAGAGCAGTCTCAAGTCTATTCTATGTCAGCTGATTCCAAATATGTGAATGATAACTTCTATGAGCCGGTGATGAGGGAAGTTTTTGCAGAATCCAAATCCGGACTTGCCGAAGTGGAAGTGAAAGTCGTAGGTTCAGTTGCTTTTGTGAAGATACTATCACAGAGAAGACCCGGCCAACTACTGAAGACAATTGAAGCGCTTGAAGGCTTGTGCCTAACTATAGTGCATACCAACATTACCACAATCGAGCAAACTGTTCTTTATTCCTTCAATGTCACAGTAAGTCTTCTTACTAATTTGATACACTTAGTGGTACAGCTCTGTTCAAGCTCATTCTTATCGTCAAGATAGCTGTTTTAGTAATCTTTCTCTCTCTCCTACAAAGTTTTTTATTGATTGTATGCAGCTGGGAGCAGAATGCATTTTGAAGGTGGATGAAATTGCAGCAGCTGTTCAACATATCTTTACCATGATCCACAACAGTTCTAGCACAATGCGCTTTTAGCCTGACTAGATAGACCAAGTGTACGATATCATGTACTTTCACTCCCATTTCCGCCTTTATGCTTCAAGATGTCGGATAGTAATCATGAACTTCGAATTTTTTTAGCCCACATCATTATACATACAGATAAGATTATCCGTGAATATGATGTAAGCTGTGAATATTATGAATACAGTCGCCAGAGTTTGTGTGGAGTTTTAAGAAGTTTCATTTAAGCGACAAGATGCAATTTATTTGGATGAGTGAAGGACTCTTTTGAAGTAAAGGAAGAATGGTAGTCGTTCGTTTGCCATCAAATCATTCAATTACCGGCTTAACCAAGAGTTTCAAGTGTGCATTTTTGGTGTTTTGGTGATAATGCTCATATCCTCTTCTGAAGTAGATCAGCATAGAAACGCTTCATGTACACAGCAGCAAAAGACAATCGAGGTTTGATTGTCCTTCGTCCTTGGAATGCAATGGGTTTGAATTTCTTCGAGACATTAGTCTTTCAGCCAAATGCAGTGTTTTTAGCTGTAGATCTTTCAGCCAAATGCAGTGTTTTTAGCCGTAGATCTGCATGTGATAGACTGAGGAGCTATCAGCCATAGTGTATTAGTTGCATCGTAAAACATTCATATGAATTTTCAAGGCCGCCAGCTTGTAGATAATACCACAGATTGCTATCCTTACCAGGCAATCATAAGCAAGGTGATAACAGTACTTTCAACAATCCACAATGCAATAGAGTAGACAAGAAAGAACCCGGAGAAACAAAACAAGTACAATATTCGATGATACAATAATGCAGCAAAACTGACGAGCACAGAGACTGCAACGGATGTCAATGACAAGGAAAAATCTTTGAACTGTTGTCTATTAACGAAGCAGCATACGCGAGAGTGCAACAGAGCTGAAACTTGTTGTAAAATGATTAAGCAATAAGAGAGAAAAGTAAATATGCAAGCCACATTTTAGAGAGTTTGTAGACCAAGAACATTCACATGACATGGAAAAGAATCAAAGCATCAAGAACCACCAATTCCTAAGTTCTAACTATCTCAGCCATTATTTGACTTGCTATGGTCACATTCAAGAAAATAAGGCCCGGAGAGACAAGGTGCTGTTGCATGGACATACCCTCAACACTTCAGTCTACCTTTGTTAGTCCTATGAGTTCAAGCCGTGATGAGCAACTCAGCCAAGGGCATTATTCATAAGGTCAGCAATCATATCTGTACTGGCACAGTCATGGGCTCAATGATGCCAGTTTCACTGTATCACTTACAAAGTGATATTGAATGTCAATGCGTTTTAGTTTATTTATGAAAGATTGGATTCTGGGCGAGTGCTATACAGTCGTGGTTGTTAGCAAACATCTTCATGCACCCCTGACGTTCTTTCATGAGCTCATTCTTGAACCTCAGCAAGCATATGGCTTCTCTTGTAGCCCGAGACAATGCCATATACTCTACTTCAGTACTGGCCACAGCTATGCAACTTTGTCGTCGGCTTCCCCGATGAGCTAGTTCACCTTCTCGAATGATAGTGTGACCTTCTATTATCTACATTCCCTGCCCAATCTGCTTCTTAGTAGCTGACCAATTACCAAGCACCTTACAGTTGTTTGCAACCTTACTGAAAAGTCTGATGGAAAATAGTAGGCCTTATAACCATTGCATACATCAAGCTTACCAATGCTTCGTTGTCATTTCTTCTTGACCTTTTCTTGTAGTTGGACACATGTCCTTTTGAGACTTAGATCTCTATGCTCAAGGGTGTTGATGTTTGCTTGCACCCTACCATCCCAAATCTTTCAGATACTTTAGTGAGGTATCTTTACTAACTTGATGTTATTATCCCCTTTTTTCCTCCTATCCCATTGGATTTCCATGCCTAGAAAGTAATGTAACTCCCCCAAGTCCTTCATCTTGCAGTAGAGAGGAGTTCCAAGGCCTAAAAGGGCTGTCTAAGAAATGTCACATAGGAGAGAGAAAACCGTCTGATTTTAAAACTCTGACGGGGTTTTTGGTCTGCCCGCACAACTCCGATGACTTGACCTCACTAGTAACGTGTGTAGTTAATTGGAAGTTAGGTACTTGCAACGCATGGGGTCCATACTTCAAGACTCTATTTTTTACCATTAACTAACATGACTTCTCATGTAAATGCAAATCGTATTGCACATCAAAGTTTCCTTCCATCTACTCATAGCTTTCACATCAAAGGAAAACAGTCTTATTGACTTGAATATCATCCAAGAAACTTTGAATAGATTGGATCACAATCAGCACCAATGTAAGTGTGTTGGATCAAAAGGAGCCGCAAGTGTAGGAGAAACAATGAGAATTTTTCTTCAGAGAATGAGATAAAAGTTCGAATAAATCAAACAAATATCAGTGTTTTCAATCATGTCTGAATCTGGCCTATATACTAATAGAGCAGGTTCTATTATGATTGAATAGAGTGTGCAGATTTAAACATGTGTATGAGTGTGATAGATAATTTCTGATAATCAGAAATAAGTATGAAATACCAATGAAGTAAAAATTAATCCATCAATATTTTTCTCTTCTAATCTGATTCTGATTCTTCTATTTGTCTTTTGTCTGTCTACCTACTTCTTCTCACAATGAGTAAGTGTACATGTATTTATATTTTCACAAGATAGGTCTCTTGGCCTTCTTGCTCCTGCAAACAGTCGATCTAACTGTTAAAAACAGTTGATATACAATGACGTTTCGTTTTAAGGTTCGGCAGTTTATCTTTCAAATTCATTCATCTATCGAACAAGAAAAAAGGTCGAATAAATAAATGTCGAATGAATAAAGATCGAATCACCATTGGTTGATTTGAATGAATAAATGTCGATTCTTTCGAATTTGATTTCTTAACCTTTGTCGATTAAACTCCAATCTTCTTCGTGGCTTCTCAAACAAAGCTTTACTCAATGGCTTTATGAAGATATCAGCTGTCATTTCCTCAGTAGGTATGAAGATTGTCTTCAACATCTTCTTTTCGACTAAGTCCCGAACGACATGATACTTGATAGCTATGTGTTTCGTTCTCAAATGAAATACAAGATCTTTTGTAAGATAGATTGTTGAAGTGTTATCCATAAGCAAGACATAAGGTATAGAAATAGTTTCATCCAGTCCTTCCAACATTTGTTTGATCCATGTTAGCTAGTTTGTCATTTTAGCTGCTGCTACATATTCGGCCTCACACAAAGATTGAGCTACTGCTATCTGCTTCTTGCTTATCCAAAGTATGGCTGCGCCAGATGCTAAAGTACAACCTCCTAAAATACTTTTGTTGTCATCCTTCATGGATGCCCAACTTATGTCACTGTAAGATTCAATTTGAAATCCAGCTTCCTTCAAATAACACAGTCCAAAGTCTTTTGATTCTTGGAGATATTGCACCACTCTTTTTGCTAACTTCCAATGCAACGATCTTGGGTTCTAAAGGAATTGGCTAAGCCTGTATACTGCAAATGCTATATCAGGTCTAGTGTTGTCTGCAAGATACAAAAATGATCCAATCAGCCTTCGATAGGGTGTATTGGCCATTTGCTTTTCTTCTTCGAGAGTCTGTGGGCAATCTGTCTTGCTCAGTATCGTTCCACATATCACGGGAGTATGCACACCTTTGCATTCGATGATGTTGAAATCTTCGATGATTTTCTGAATATACTTTTGTTGGTGAAGATACATCTTGCCACCTTCACAGTCTCTTTCGATCTATAAGTCTAGATAGCTTTTTGCTTTTCCTAGGTCAGTGATCTTAAATATTCCAGAAATGTCTCTTTTGACATCTAAAATCAACTTATCTTTTCTTGAGAAGATAAGAGTGTCATGTACATAAACAACTAGAATGATAATTTCATCTTCGGCATGTTTGATACAGACATTCGACGAACAAAGGTTCAAAGCATAAAGAACGTAATGCTTTGTCCTTCTTTTTATACCATTGTCTGGCTTCTTGTTTCAGACCATAGATGCTCTTATTCATGTGACATCCAAATTCTGGATATTCTTGACTTATAAAACCAAGTGGTTGATCCATGAATAGATCTTCTTCTAACTCTCCATGCAAGAAAGTAGTTTTTTCATCCACAATATGGATTTTGAGATCATGAGCTAGTACTGCATAAGCAAATAACAAACGAATTGATGTGTGTTTGACTATCGGTGATAAAGTATGTAGGTAACTCATAATAAGTCTTAAGAATTTCATAGCCGATTAAATCGCGGTCTGCCATGTACTTTGACTCATAGAATTTGACATCTCGAACTACTTTTATTCTTCCAGTTTCGAGTATGTAGACTCGATAGTACAAAGAATGTAACTCGAATCCTACCATAAAATCATGTTCTATTTTTTCATCGAGTTTCTTTCTCAATTTGTCTAGTATGTGCATATAAACTGCACATTCGAATGTTCGACATTCGAATGTTCGAATATGAGCCAGACTTGGCTTTGACTTCCACCATAATTCATGAAGAGTTTTGCCTGATATTCTGGATTTCAGAATTCGATTCTGCAGATAGTTCAACATAGCCACTACTTCTGCCCATAACTGCTTCGGTGCTTTCGCATGAGCCATCATACACCTAACAGCTTCCATTAGTGTACGATTTCTTCGTTCCGCAATTCCATTATGCTGAGGTGTGTATGATGTAGTCTTCGAATCGATAATATCTCGATCAGTATAGGAGGCTTTAAATTTGTTGGAAATGTACTCACCACCATGATCTATGAGAATTTGCTTCAACTTGTTGCATGTCTGCTTCTCAACCCAATTGGTATACTCAACGAATTTCTTGAAAGCTTCTAATCTTGTACGAATAAAGTATACTACAGCGAACTTGCTGAAGTCATCAATAAATGTAATGAAATATTTTGCATCACCTAAAGACATTACTCCAAATGGTCCACAAATATCTGAATGTACAATTTACAGTACCTTCATTGCTGTAAAAACATCTTTACTGAAAGGTGTACGAGTCATTTTGCCTTTAAGACAAATTCGTAGGTAGTTCGAATATCTCGACTCTTGATTTTGACTCCTTCAATTCTTTGACTCTTGTTGGCTTGGTACAAGGCTTCCATGTTCATGTGACATAGCCTCTTGTGCCACATAATATTTGTTGATTCTTGAGCTTGATTCACTTGCTTGACTCAAGTTCGAATGCTCAAGTGATACAAATTTTCACTATTACCTTTAGTAACTAGGTTATCATAATCTTCATCGAACAATTTACAAGAGTCCTTTGTAAAGGCCATGACATCCATGTTTCGACTATCTCTGGTATGGATAGAAGATATTTATCGAGAGTAGGAATATAAAGGACTTCCTCCAGTTTTTTGTCACCCTAATTTGTGTCTAACCATAGTACACCAGTTCTGTCAACTTCATGCTTAGAACCGTCTTCAAGTACAATGTATCTCAAAGAATTTGTCTTCTTATAGTCCGATAAAATTTGTTTTGATAAAACAAAATGTGAGGTGGCTTGTCGAATTTTTGAATTTGATGAACAACATAGATTAGCAGAAACATATGCTGATGAGTTTTTTGTTGTCCTCTCTTCTGTTGCTCTGGAGCATTCTGCTTTGTCTTCGACAAAATTTAAATCTGAAGTTTCACTTCGATTTTGCTCCATATTCTTATATGACTTGATCTTTTGCATCTGTTGCAAATCTTTTTATCACCAGAATCTCTTGAGTGTTGCTTACCTGATTGTTGATCAGCTCTCTTGGATTCATTTGAATGATTTCCATTTTTTCTTCAATTGCTATCAGCCTTCTGAGATGACTCCCTCTTAGACTAAGACTTCTTTGAAGATTGATTCTTCTAAGTAAATAGAGATTTTTCTGAATCACCATTATTGTCATAGTGTCCGCGAGCTTCTACTTCCCCTTTGACTCCATCTATCTCCTTCTGAAGTATCATAGACAAATCTTGCGCTTGTAAAGTTTAAGTTGTGTGGAATGACCTGGGTAGGGCTCAAAGAGTGTTAGCATTTTGGTGGGAAAGCCAAGTGGCCAAATAGGGTTTGGGCCTGCTATAAAAGGATGTAACTCGTGGAGAGAGTCATCTTCTCTCTTCTCTATTTCATTTCATGCTTATACATGGTTCTCTTGGGTTCTACTATCCATTAGTGCACTATCTTGGTGATATCTTGCAATTCTGTGTAGAATGATCCACACGTGTGAAATACAGTAGCTTGCTGGTTTTGTATGGACATCAACAGTACATAATCATTTCATTCAAGTTTGATCAAGTTCTATTAGTGTTTGCATCTCAAATTGTGTGTAGATGCTGATTTTTCTACATTGGTGAGATTGGTAGTGTATTCCTCTTTCTAACCAAAGATCCTTCAAGTAGATTGGATCTTAAGGATCTGAAATCTTTCACATTACTTTCATCTAGAATTCACTTGCTTTTTGATGACAAGAGAAACTACAAACATCGAAACTCTTTCACATTTTTTGTACATAATCTTCCTGAGACAACTAATGATAGCAATTGTATGACTTTCATTGATGTTTATCCACATTCATGTCTGTCGTCTTGGGATTCAATCATAGCACATTCGAATGATATTTCCAATCTGATCAACCTAAGCTGAGCTTTATGTAAAAAGTACAGTACTAAGGACCATAAATGGACCTTTGAATGGTCCACAAGGTGATTGTATGCCTGTTAAACAATCTATCAGAAACTAGTCATCAGAAAACAAGATCTAGTTTAGCAGCTTGATAGGAAACAAGTAGAGACAATCAAAGCATTGATCAATTAGTATAATCCAACTCCACACGTGTGGCAATAAGGCTGTAGTACGTCCTGTAGACAATGTTTACAAAGTGCCAAAGCTGGGTTTCATTGGAAATCAAGAGTAATCACCATACAATGAGAGGAAACTCGAGTTTCTCCTTGATGCTCCAAAAAGTTTCTATCTTCTCACTATAGAGAATGGAATACATAGTAAAACACACTTCCTTTGCAAAGTTAGGTGAAAATCCAGCATGTAATAAGGAAGTAGACTCCACTTTCTTGCCCTAATGTGAAAACCCTAGCCTAGATCCAAAAGTCATGCTTGGTAGGTGCATGGTAGGTACAAATCTCATCATAAATCATGGTCTAGATCCTACAAAGTAGGAATCACTACCAAATGGACACAACCACTCCTTTTGACTCGTGGTAACCTACTTTAGGTGTGTATGTACAAGTGCACTTTGGCCATTCAAGTAACCAACAAACAATATTGACAAAATGTACAATATTCTACATGGCTAGATTTGCCAATGTAAGCAATTTTTCACACTCCTCCTCAAATCTAGCCTTGGAGATCACAATGCTTTTATCAATAACTCCAATTGAAGATCTAAGCTTGACAAATGAATCTTTAGGTAAAGGTTTAGTAAACAAATCAGCCAAGCAACCTGATGATGGCACGTGTTGGAGCTTGATCTCTTTAGCTTGCACTTTTTCCCTCACGAAATGATGAGCAATTTCGATGTGTTTGCTCCTTGCATGGAATGTAGGATTAGTTGCAAGTGATTGGGCTGATTGGTTGTCACAATAGATGATAGGGATCTCCTCCTCCATGACATGAAGCTCCACCAATAGCCTTTTGAGCCACAAGACCTCCTTGCATGTTGATGTCAAGGCCTTGTATTCGGATTCTGTGGAAGTTAGGGAGATGGTACCTTTCTTTTTGGAAAGCCATGATACTACTCCATCACATAGAAAGGTGGCAAAGGCACTTGTTGATCTGCTGTCCACTTTGTCACCTGCAAAATCCGAGTCACTATAGGCTCTTAAGCCAAGATTAGTTCCTCTATACAAAATGCCAAAATTCTTAGTGAATGAAATGTATCTAAGAACTCTTTTGGCCATCTTCCAATGTGAAACTAGAGGACTTTGCATGAATTGGCTTAACTTTCCAACACTATAACTAAGATCAGGTCTACTTATAGTTAAATAGATCAAGGACCCAATAAGCCTTCTATATAATGTGATGTCCTCAAAGGATGCTTCATCACAACCAATAGATGCTTTTACATGTTGCTCCATTGGTGTCTCAATGCCTTTACAATTCTTCATTACAAATCTATCTAGGATGGATGTAGCATATTTAGATTGACAAATGAAGCTAAAATCACATCCTCTAATAACCTCTATTCCAAGAATGAAGCTCAATAGGCCGAGATCTACCATCTTAAACTCTTTTGCTAAAGCAATTTTTACATCTCTAATTCCATCTAGATCATTACCACTCAAGATAATGTCATCTACATACAAAACAAGAATAATGATCATGTCATCATGAAAACTTATATACAATGATGGATCACAGGCACTCATTACAAAATTGATGGAAATGAGAAAAGAGTTTAGCCTAGAGTACCATGTTCTAGGTGCTTGCTTGAGCCCATAAAGGCTCTTCTTCAAAAAACACACCTTTCCTTCATGCTTTGCCTTGATGAAGCCCTCGGGTTGCTTCATGTAGATCTCTTTCTCCAAATAACCATTGAGGAATTCATTTGTGAAGTCAAGTTGGAATAGCTCCCAATTGAAGGTTGTAGCAAGACTAGTGATCAACCTGATAGTAACAAGCTTAGCCACAGGAGCAAAAGTCTCATCATAGTCATTGCCTTTGGTTTGTAAAAACCCTTTGGCAACAAGCCTAACTTTATGCTTGCTTATTGATCCATCTTGATTATACTTCAATCTAGATACCCACTTGCAATCAAGATGTTTTTTCCCTTGAGGAATATCCACAAGATCCCAAGTATGATTCTCAATAAGAGCATCATACTCTACTTGCATAGCATCCATCCAACTTTTATACTTACAAGCATCTTCATAGCATGTTGGCTCATCTAACATTGAAGTAAGAAAAGTGTAAGATGTGAAAGATGATGAGCCTTCCCTTTGATCACCTTGACCATCATAGGTGAGCCTCAATGGCTCGGATCTTGCCCTTGTAGATCTTCTTGGAGTTCTTGGAGTTCTTGCATCTTGAGGTGGATCCTCAAGTTCTTCTTCACTTGGAAGCTCCTCCTCCATCCTAGCATGATCCTTGTCATCAAGATGATTAGTAGCATTATCATACAAATCACAAGCATGTCCTTCATAAAAAATAACATCCCTACTCACTATCACCTTGCTAGTGATGGGATTGAAGACTCTATAACCTTTGCTACTCTCACCATATCCCACAAAGATGCCTTTGATGGATGCTGCATCATCCATCCTTCTCTTATCCAAGGATTGGTGTACATAGCAAGTGGATCCAAAAACTTTGAGATCCTTGAGATTGGGCTTCTCTCCAAATAGAGCTTCAAATGATGTGATTCCTCCAATGGCTTGGTTTGGCAATCTATTGCACAAATAGTTACCACAAGTTATTGCTTCACCCCAAAATGGTTTGGATAGAAGAGCATCTAGCCTTAAGGCCTTATCACACTCACAAAGAGATCTATTTCTTCTCTCACTCACTCCATTTTGTTGAGGGGTGTATGGACATGACAACTCCCTCTTTATGCCATTATAACTACAAAAGTCAATCAACTTATTGGAGATATATTCACCTCCATTATCACTCCTTAATACCTTAATCTTGGTACTAAGTTGATTTTCTACCAAAGTCTTGAACTTTACAAAGAATCAAACACCATTGATTTGCTAGACAAGAGGTACATCCAACAAAATCTAGAATAGTCATCAATGAAGATTACATAGTACTTGGCACCACCATTAGACTCATGTGAAAAACTATGAACATCCAAATGGATGAGTTCAAGAGGAGAGTTTGATCTTGATGTAGATCTTGAGAAGGGTAGTTTGTGAGCCTTTGAGAGGCTGCATGCTTCACATCTCTTCCCACACTTTGACAAATGCTTGGGAAGTCCAACTGCAAGCTCCTTTGCAACCATAGATTCCATGGATTTGTAGTTGGGGTGGCCCAACCTTTTGTGCCACAGTTCCACCTTTGATAACTCCACCTTTGCCAAGTTAACACTCTCCACTACAACATTAGCATCAAGCTTAAACAATCTACCTTGCTTAAAGCCTTTGGCTATACATTCATCATTTCTAAGGATGGAACAAACTCCATGCTTAAATTGTACATCTAGGCCATAATTTTTTAACTGGCCAACACTAAGCAAATTCTTGGTTAACTTAGGAACATAAAGAACATTATCAAGATTCATCCTTTTGGATGATCCCACATACAAGGGAATTGTTCCTATTCCACTTATCTTACATTCTTGACTACTTGCAGTATAGATTGATCTATGTAAATCATTGTAAGAAAGTAAAGTGGAGAATATGTCCTTTTGATATGTCATGTGAGAACTAGCCCCACTATCAATCCACCAAGAATCATTGGTGTTGCTCTTGGATGATGGTGGTTTGTTGGAAACCATCAAGGATGACTCTTCATCCTCCTCCTCCTCCTGATGTGCAATGTTGCTTTGTTTGCTCTCTTGTGCCTTCCTCTTCTTGAGACATTTTGATGCAAAATGTCCTTTCTTTCCATAGAAAAAACATTTGTACTTGGACTTGTCTTTGATCTTGCCCTTTGAGCTTGAAGCCTCATCCTCCTCCTTGGTCTCCTTGAAGTGCTTCTTCTTGCCATTGGTCTTCTTCTTGCTTTTGAATGAGAAATTAGCTTTCTCATCACCATCTTGTAGAGAAATAGCATTCATTCTTGCATTGGTATGCAACATCCTACACTCTTCAGCTACTAATACACTGTGTAGCTTCTCTATAGTAGGAAAAGTGTCTTGGATTGCAAAGCTTTGGACCAAATTTGTAAAGCCACTCCCTAGACCATTGAGGACAATCTGAACAAGCTCACTATCTTGAATCTTCTCTCCAATGGAAGCTAACTCCCTATTGCGAGACTTGATTCTTAGCACATAATCTTGTGCACTCTCATCACTCTTCTTCATGCTTTGTAGAATCTGATTCCTAAGCATGAGAACCCTCGAAGTGTTACTAGACTCATAGATAGATTTTAAAGATTCCCAAGCCTCTTTATCACTCTTACATGATGATACTTCCTTAAAAGATCATTGCCTACATTCATCTTAATACAGTGAAGTGCAAGCCTAGACCTCTTCTTGTATCTCACTAATTCATGTGCACCTAGAGGTTCATCTTCATCATCTATTAGAAACTCATAAAGATCCTGGAGCACCATTAGTGACTCCATCCTCACTTTCCAAATAGCATAATTGGTAGAATTTAACCTCTCACTAGCTTCTAGAAGGTAGGCTCCCACTGATCCCATCTTACTAGCAAGATTTTACACACAAGATATAGATTTGTTTGGACCTGAAACTCACAAAGGTTTCTAACTTGCAGTGTTTCACTCAAATGTTGACTTCTAATCCAACAAATGGATTTGTAATCACAGTTCTATCACTCCCTCACAAAGCTTGAATGAAGATAAGATGAGATGAAAACTACTCTCAAGCAAATCTTGCCAATCTTGGCTATTCTTGGACAAAAATTGACTCTCTCATTCACTTTGATGTACTTTCAAGACCTGGTTTCCACTTTAAGAAGGTTTGAAATCAGCCTAGATTAATTAGTCTTCATGAAACAAATTCAAAACTAATCAATGTTAAGTAATCTTGGTAGCTTATCCTAGGATTTGCACCAACAATTACATCAAACTGACACCAGATGAATTTTCTATGGTCCAATGAATATGGATTATTAAATGCTGGTTCAGAGATGCCCACACGTGTGAACAGTATGGATTTTGATCTTGAAAAAGTTTGGGATCAAATCCCCTCACCAAAACCTGGATACCAGCTCGCCCTTCCAATACTAGCTTTTTGCACCAAAACCTGCTAAAACTGGATCAGATTCAAACACAGATCAATGGCCTTGTACTTGGCTCTGATACCATGTGAAAAGTACAGTACTAAGGACCATAAATGGATCTTTGAATGATCCACAAGGTGATTGTATGCTTGTTAAACAATCTATTAGAAACTAGTCATCAGAAAACAAGATTTAGTTTAGCAGCTTGATAAGAAAAAGTAGAGACAATCAAGGCATTGATCAATTAGTATAATCCAACTCCACACGTGTGGAAATAAGGCTGTAGTACGGCCTGTAGACAGTGTTTACAAAGTGCCAAAGCTGGGTTTCATTGGAAATCAAGAGTAATCACCATACAATGAGAGGAAACTCGAGTTTCTCCTTGAGGCTCCAAAAAGTTTCTATCTTCTCACTATGGAGAATGGGAATACATAGTAAAACACACTTCCTTTGCAAAGTTAGGTGAAAATCCAGCATGTAATAAGGAAGTAGACTCCACTTTCTTGCCCTAATGTGAAAACCCTAGCCTAGATCCAAAAGTCATGCTTGTTAGGTGCATGGTAGGTACAAATCTCATCATAAATCATGGTCTAGATCCTACAAAGTAGGAATCACTACCAAATGGACACAACCACTCCTTTTGACTCGTGGTAACCTACTTTAGGTGTGTATGTACAAGTGGCACTTTGGACATTCAAGTAACCAACAAACAATATTGACAAAATGTACAATATTCTACATGGCCAGATTTGCCAATGTAGGCAATTTTTCACACTTTAAAATATTACAGTGTAAGGCCCTTAGGATGGTATTGCATCCTCTAGATGACGCTATGATGGTTGGCATAAAAACATTCCCATGTTATTATGGCATGATTTTCAAATGTGTATGAGAAAAATGCTTTTCTTAAAGTATGCTGCTAACACTGTTAGCCCCTTCCAAGTAAGCCCATAGAAACATCCCTCCCATCAAAACTAATTACCACAAGTATAGGTTGTGATTTAGTGATCAATTCACTGTTTTATCTTTTTTTTCTCAATGTCTTCCAGTTTTACGAGTGCAAGCTAAGAAAGTTTGGTGTTCTTGGTTGGAACGATGTGTATCTTGGCTTAGAAGATTTCTCCTTTTTTTTCCTTTTTGTTTTTTGGATTTATTTTTTTTTCAAATAGTTTTCCGTGAGCTAATGTGCTCGTGCTAATGCTTGGACCTGGGATCCAGGGGCCCGTGAATCCTATAGTGCCCGTATATTCCGACGGCAAACTAAGGATCGTGTTCTAAATGACAAAAATAAACGGTTCAGTGTTAATTCCTAGGCTCGAGAGGAATTTCCACCTCTTTGGGTCTCAATTAACCCTCCCTCTATATTCCAAGAGGTAGGGTGGTCAACGTCATCAAAACCATCTCATAAGAAAACACTTTCGTTAAGGTAGCCATACTTGACAATCAACTTAAAACCCAAAATAGTTGCATAACCATTCGTGTTCAAGACATTATCATATTCCAAATAACTAGAAAGATTAACCTATATTCAACAAACCAATCATTCCAAAGTTACTTTAGGAAAAAATGGTAACTCATACTGGCTCAACACTAGCAGATTTGTATTTGCATGACAGTTTACTAAGCATTTGCTACATATTCAAGCTCACCTAACCATTCATAAAACATGATTACAATATATTGAAACAAAGTGATCCAAGATGTGAAGAAAGGTATACCTTCAGAATTAGTTCCTAGGTCGCGCTCAGTGGGGAGTGAGGGGCTCGTTGTGACGTCAATTGGGTTGGTTTTTTGCTACTTCACCAAATGAGGCCTCTTGGCGTAAAGCACTTTGTCTATCTTTTCAAACCACCAATTTGTAGGTCTGAGGTCTGAGGTCATTGAACTAAAGCATTCCAACTTATTTTTGCTATCACACTCTTACAGTGAGTCGCTGGTAGAAAATAGATATTCTACATCTGAATAGTAGTTATGCAAACTAATCTGCAAACAGTCAAATGAGAGCGTCCATCATAGAGCTGAGTTCGCCAAGGTAAGGACTTGGAACTCTGCATTTGTGGGATCTCTTCAAGAATGTAGAATGATGAGTATATAATGTGCTTGGGGATTCGATCCATCCAAAAGTTTTGATACAATTATGAACAAATTTTCAGAATAAGCCATTGTTATGTGCATCTTTATAGTAGAAGTCAGAACTGCAAATTACTGATAGAACGATGATTCCATTCCTCAAGTTAGTTGAGAAGATGATTTTCATTCCTAACTGGTTCCTCACATTCTGAGAACTGGGAAAGGGAGGTTTGGAAACTTCAATAACCAATGTGCTCCTGCTTCAACAATCAAACTGGTCCTCTCTTTATGACATGATGATACATTTTTTCCAGATAATGAGAAGTGAGGTAGAACAGGGCTTAGTGATGAAGAAGAAGCATTTGTGAAGAACTGAAAATGGTTTACTTAACAAGAGTGCATAGGAGAAACAATCCTTAGAAAACTCAATATTTATTTTTCGAAACAAAACATTCTCATTATCTTCTTGAAATAACAGAGAGTCTCAATACATAAACATACACAGGAGCTAGCAAAACAACCTAGATGCAGTATCCATGAATCCACAAAAGAGAGTTAAGCACCATCACTCTTAACCCAAAATAGAAACAGTTAGCACTCTTGTAGAGACTAAAATTCTCAGAATCTAGAGGAAGATGCAACATTCTACCAAGGGATGGCATTCTCAAGATCAAAGGGAGTTTGATACCACAACCACATCAACAGAGAATAAAAAGATAGTGACAGATTATGGCCATAGCATCCAGCCTCAGAACATACTTAGGAGTGTTAAGACCTTTACAAGAGCATGCAGCAGCCAGTGAAATGGAAGAGAGAGCTTAAACCTCATTGCACATAGTAGAATATGAACCTAATAACAGAACTAAAAGCCCCTGTTTCAACAGAAGGTCTGTTCATTTTATAAGCCTGGAGCCCACCTCTCTTCTTCATTTTTCCATTGTGCTCATCTCTTCACTTTTCTCAACGCTGCAGCAGTCACTTTTAAGGCATTGAATGTTGATTTAACATTTCAGCACGTGCCTATGAAAAAGTATCCCTCATGCGTATTAGTTTTTTTTTTCATATGGGATCTTTAAATGCTTGAATCAAAAAAATCTACCATTATGGGCCTTCAACCGTTATTTGGCCTTTTTGGCATGTGGCTAATAGGGTTTGCTTCATAACTTGTGCCATGTGAGTTTTTTCCTCTTAAGCCTCTTAATGAAGCCTCAACTTTGCTTTTGGCCTCCCTTTGGCATTTAGGATCCATTTGATTTTCCCCATGTGGCTATTAGGAGGCCCCATGGCTAATTTATTTAGCCCTTGGTCCTTGGTCATGAAGTCATGCTCTCTTTTCCCCTTTCCTTTGACATTGGTGCTCTTTTTTGATATCGCAGTTTGAGAACCCCTTAGCCTTACCCATTTGATTTTCAAATTGCAATTTTGTGATTTTGGTGAATGAGCCCCCACTTCTCACTGAGCAACAACCTGAAAACATAGTACTTCAGTTTTTGTATTAGTATTGAAAATCGTAGTACATTGCAAGATTTTGGCATAGTAGCCGAAACTATACTCATAGGCTCAATTTTTTTTTCAAAGCCGTCCAAAATTTTAAGGCCAATTCTAAGGCCATAATCTCCTCTAGCCACATTACGGATGGGCTGGGACCCCTATCTATTGGCGATTTTCAGCCATTTTTACATTGCAATTGTGCGGCTTTTACATGCCGATTAACATATCATAGCAAAATTAGCCCCCATATTAGTCCGACTTTTGGTGTCAAAAATTTGGCTAACATAGGTGACTTCCACTGGGTCACATGGTCCCCATGCGGTGGACCACGGATCTTTGGTTTCAAGTGTTGGCAGCTACATTTGGTGTAGTATCGTCCTGGGATCATCACCCTTTTAGGGGGTGATGCTAGCCATTATCTCGTGCCAATTAGTTTTTGAGTTCAGCTATCAAGTGTTTATCTGCATCAGTCTTCTTAATAAGTGATACCTTGATTCCTACAAAAACATCCCAACCATGTGTTCCTACTTCGGCATATGCACCCATTTCCAGCAGTATTACGAGATATGCCCAACTTCAGACTCATGCATAAAAGGCATGCAGATGCAAGTTTGGCAGAAAGGCATGAATGTATATCGTTCTATCTTACCGTGTCTAATGTGAGTAAACAGTGTATGTGTAAGGTGGGTCTTTGAAACCAACCTCAACCATTATCGTAAGTTTCTGTAGATAAGTCATGTAACTCTTCTCCTTTTTCTTTTTTTTTTCTTGCACTATATATGTATAAACACTATGTACATCACTCTCCTTCCCCTCTGCATTGTCTTTCGTTCCCAATCTTTCCTCTCACACCTATCCCATCCATGCTCCTAAACAATCATACATATGGCCATTGTAACAATGCAAAAGATATGCCCATTTTTCTCTTCAAATTTGATGCATATTGCAAGGCATGAATGCAACTTGTTCGGGTTTGTAGCAGGTGATTCAAAAAACATTGTATCTAGTATGATGCGTTAGTGGTGGGTGAGGAGAAAGAGGATGCTCATCACTCATAGGCCATGTTACATGCCTCGATTTGGGATAAAGACTTCTCAATTCGTCCGTAGATGCACGATTTGTTGTCGTCGATAAACATAAGATATGTTCCTTCCAGGAAATTATGTCGGAACATCTCATTTAGGGTCTTTCGTTCTTTTGCTGACCTATCTCGCCATATGTTCCTTCTTCAGCGTATGCACTCATTCCCAGTAGTATTACGAGATATGCCCAACTTCTAACTCATGCATAAAAGGCATACAGATGCAAGTTTGGTAAAAAGGCATGAAATATTGTTCTGTCTTACCGTGTCTAATGTGAGGAAATAGTGTATGTGTAAGGTGGGTATTTGAAACCAACAACGACCATTATCGTAAGTTTCTATAGGTAACTCATGTAGCTCTTCCACTTTTTATCGCCTTTTTTTTTTCTTCTTCTTTTCTTCTTGCACTATATATGTATACATACTATGTACATCACTCTCCTTCCCCTCTGCATTGTTTTTTGTTACCCAATCTTTCCTCTCACACATGTCCCATCCATGCTCCTAAACAATCATACATATGCCCATTGTAACAATGCGAAAGATATGCCCGATTTTCTCTTTAGATTTGATGCATATTGCAAGGCATGAATGCAACTTGTTCCCGAGTTTGTAGCAGATTATTCAAAACACACTATGTCTAGTATGATGTGTTAGTGGTGGGTGAGGAGAAAGAGGATGCTCATCACTCATAGGCCCTATTACATGCTTTGATTCGGGATAAAGACTTCTCAATTCGTTCGTAGATGCACGATTTGTTGTCGTCGATAAACATGGGATTTGCTCCTTCCAAAAAATTATGCTGGGACAAATCATTTAGGGTCTTTTGTTCCTTTTCTAACCTATTTCATACTTTGAGGTAGAGTATGAGATCAAATTGAACCTCCAAAGGTTCATTGGGATTACACTAGCATTGTTTCAGATGTATCTTAGTGGGTCTATTTGTTGGGGGCCATGGTAACAGTAGCCATTCTCTTAGCCAATATGCGTAATGCCTGCTTAGCCTGATGCTATCTTCCTTGTGATTTCTTGTGGTGATAGCAATTTTTTGTAGACTATCACAAGTCATACCGTACGTCTCAAAGGATCTTAAGATGATGGGCCATTGAAGATAAGATTGGTGACTAGTGAATGGTCGCAACTCGAATTTCTGGTAGGACAACCGAAATTCCATAGCTGATATACGAAGAATATAGAAATCTAGATCCTCAAAATAGACCTGTTCGGCAATCAGCTCTTTCATTTTGGGTGGAAAATTAGGGATATGTCCCCTGGCTGTTCGAGATTCCTCTAGTTCTCTAATCTTCTTTTGTGACTTGTAAGCGACTACTTCCCTTGTCAAGGAGTAGATTGAGATTTCATTTGTTGTTGCCTCTGAAATTAGTCGACCTATAGTTCTTCCTTGGCTTTCAATGTGTGCAAGTTGTCTGGCTTGTTGTATTCTTTTCTCTTCTTCTAATTGTTGATGTCATTTCTTCCAAGTATCCCTAGACTTTTCTAAACTGAAGATCTCGTTGCTTTTTCGAATATGAGGTTCCTCGTAGTTTTCAATTCTTTCTTCAGTTCATTGAGTTCTTTGGTGTGCCTCTCTCATTCCTTAAGGAGAACTTGTGCCAATGCTTCCCTGGCTCTCTTTTGGTATCAACTTTGTTGCCATGTGTAGTTTCGTAACGATGTTATTGTCGTACAATTTTTGGATAATGTATGGTCCCCCTCATCTCATCCCAAATTTTTGAGGCATCAACTCATTTCTCACACCATAATATAGTACTAGTTGTCCCTTATGAACTTGTACTCCTGCATTTTCCTATCATGTATGGTTTTTGTATAATTTTGTCTGTTTCTTGGTGGGTCAAGGAAGTCAATCGTTGTTCGTCCAACTCTTACAGTGTATCAATGCGTTGTTGTAGTGCCTCTTCCTCCCCTAGGTCATGTACTATGGCAAATCTGATGGTGAGGAGTTCAATTTCTATGGGTAAGACGCACTCTTGTCCATAAACTAGGAAAAAGCGGGTATGGTTAATGCTAACTTTATAGGTGATATTGTAAGCCCATAATGCAACATGGGCTTACTATAATGCAACTTGGGCTTACAATATCACCTATAAAGTTAACATTAACCATACACACTTTTTCCTATTTTATGGACAAGAGTGCATCTTACCCATAGAAATTAAACTCCCCACCATCAGATTCGCCATGGTACATGACCTAGGGGAGAAAGAGGCACTACAACAACGCATTGATACACTGTAAGAGTTGGACGAACAACGATTGACTTCCTTGACCCACCAAGAAACATACAAAAATTATATAAAAACCATACATGATAGGAAAATGCCGGAGTACAAGTTCACTAAGGGACAACTAGTACTATATTATGGTGTGAGAAATGAGTTGATGCCTCAAAAGTTTTAGATGAGATGGGGGGGACCATACATTATCCAAAAATTGTACGACAATAACATTATAGTAAGCCCATGTTGCATTATTGTAAGTCCCAATCCCTTTTGCTTTTAGCCATAGTTTTTCAGAATAGATAGTAGCTGTTTGTTTGTACTCCCGGCTTGGCCATTGGCTTGTGTATGGGGTACTATTCTGGTGTCTAATCAATAATTGCGCCTCTGTACACAAATTAGAATGATATTTCAAACATAATCAACCTAAGGTGAACTTCAAAATATTACAGTGGAAGGCCCTTAGGATGATATTACATGCTCTAGATGACTGTTTACTCAAATGTTACATATCCAAAGATCTTGAGGATCTGTTTACTACGGATTCTTCCTACGGCTTGGTATTCTGCCTGTTACCAGGCTTCAAGGCATTTGTTATGTGTGCTCTTGATATTACGATGCCAAACCAAGCAGAAGGGAACAAATTGTCATTGTAGTATATTGTTTTTGTCCTACCTATTAGAGGACTACTCAGGGTGGAACTCTCTTGAACGCACTTACATTCTAACAGAGATGCAAGCCAAGAATGCTCATTCACAGATCAGAGTGCAGCCCAAATGAACATTCTGAAGATTCTACAATTATTTACTCCTAAAAATGAATTGAATTAGAGCCTAAGTATTACTAAACTGAGCTACACTTGCATGAATTGACAAACCAAGAACAAGAAACTAATCTACAGCATGTTAGAAGTCCAAGAATCAAGAAACCAACCAATCTATTGATTCTTGGACATCCCAAAACATCAAGAACTGGATTGTAAAGAGATATGCAAGAACTACACCACAGATCCAGCCTATTTAGTTTATCTCAATGATGGCTCCTACATTAATCCACAAACAAGGAAAGAAGCTAATCCACTCTAGGAAAGCAGCAAATCTAATCCACTCTACAATCCACAACCACACACAAAAGGAGGGAAGGGCAAGATCATAAATGCATCACTCAAGAAACAAGAATGATCAAGGAGCTCAATGGATGCATCTAACTCATGGAGGCTCTTCTCATTTCAGCATGGAGTTGATACAATACACAAAAAGCTCCTCTTCACAAAGAGGGAGTCTCTTAAATAAGCAAGAGAGCTCCTTAGGTGGCATCCTAGTGGAATTTCCACATTTCACAAATTACAAGTTGAATAATGCTCTCCACTAGAGGTCACCATTAAAAGGTGGCTCACTCTACTTTCTTTAAGAGGGGTCTACTTGCATTTATTACATTTGCTTAGAAATACTAGTTCCTACACGGTCATTCCATCTTCCGGGATTCACCATGAGGCTTACACAGTTCTTGCTTGTCTTTCCTAGCTAGTATTTCTCGGCTCTCAGTCTTCATTAGTCTCGTCTTCTCATAGACCTCCTCATTCTAAGGTGAGAGGTGCTCTTGAGTTGCTCTGTCCGAGTATCTTGGGGATTCGATAGAATCAGCCAACATCATCCCACCCCTAATGTGTTGCAGGACCCACTACAACCCATATTGGATGATGTCGCTCCACTTTTGCATTGGCATGTTCGATCGTCACTTGGAAAAGTGTAGATCCTTGTTCGCTTACATAAAACCAAGTGTTTATTGTCGCTAGTCTTTATCACAAAAACTGGTTGTAACAAATTGCCGTGATTGGATCAGAATGTCTTATTGCTATAGGTGGTTGACATTCTCAAAATTGGAGAGCTCTCAGTAGCTTCACAACTTGCATGCTTGAGTGCTTTCCTCATGTCTCTTTCTTATCACTTGTATCTGCCATTGACGGTTTCTCCTAGTGACTGTTCATGCTCAGGATTGGATTGGCGTGTGGAACACGTAGTTGAAACTCGTTGAACATGCGACTGGACTAAAGATTGAACAAATTTTAACTAAATTTGTTTCGATCTTGCTGTAGTTGACTCAAAAAAATAATATGACAATGAGATGGAGGAATCAACTTCAATTTGACATGGATTTCTCATATGTCTCAAAAATCCTAAACTGTTGTAGAAGGGAATCTGAAGATGGATAGATGAATGAAAATGTGTTCTAGAGATGCTCTACAGAAGACTCTCATGCAATAGCTATTCCTCAAGCAAAAATCAATCACACAAAACAGGTGAAGAGAAACAAGGAAATAAAAAAACGTTACAGAGAGTGAGAACTGTATAGCACTTGTCGAACAAAACTTGCATTCATCAACATTGATAATGTATCTTGATAGTTGCAATATTTCAGTTGTTTTGTATAGTAATGTGACTTACTCTGACATGCCCTTGTCAAAACAAGGTAGCGTGGGTAACGCTAAAATCTACCATCATTGATAGTAGATGCTGTAAGATATAGTTTGAGATGCAGGTATTATTGAGGTACTATATCCTGAGGACCTCTGTGAACAAGAGATTCAGAACCGAATCTCTATCTGGATTCTCGAATCCGAGAAATATTGTGTATTGGCACATTGGAAATCTTATCAGCATGTGGAAAGACAAATAGATTTGAGATTGTAGAAGGGGAGAAAAACTGTCAATTCCCTTTGGAGGTTGCTCTTGATTGGACATTGTAGCAGATGACAGCATATTGGTATCGCTTTTCTTTATGGAGCTGGTGTATTGGATGGTGATGTAGAAGTTTACAAGAAACTTCTCGATTGAGTAGCAGGTTTAACTGTTGGTTGCTATAGTGCTCGTGTTGTTGTCCTGAAAATCCTATTGTGATTCATAACTAACGTGTCGGGCAGGTAGGATCTTAGTTGGTTGTTTTGAACAGTCTTTGAAACTGTGTTTTCTGATACAGTCAGGACACTCAGCATGGTACTTGGTCTTGACTGGATAATCAGCCATGAAGTGGCCAGTTTCACCATAGATGAAACATCTGGTGTGCAATGGCCCTTGTATAACAGCATAGCCATCTTGTATGGCTAATGGTTCTGGACTTTCTGGTGGATATTCGGGATAAGTCAAGGAATGTCGAGAATGTGATGGTTGTGCTTCATATGGTTGGACTGTATGTGCTTGGATAGGCAGATATGAAGGACAAGCATCAACATGATGCGTAGCCCGGTAGTGTGGGCACCATATTGTTTTTCGTCTATAAGGTACATGTGCAGGGTTTGACTGACCAGGCATATTGCTTTGGATAGACTTCAAGGTAGTTTGAAACTCATTGGTGAGTTTCTCCGTCTATAGTTGATGTTGCTTATTAAGTAACTCCAACTGGGAATTCCAAAGCTGATCTCGGGTGTCCTCAAATGGCTTTGACTCATGGAGAGGAGCACGTGGTGCTCCTCTTTCCCTGGATTCGTCAACATCTGATCCTTTGTCTTCTTCCTTGATGGCATCAGATAATTTGAGGCTCATATATTCATCATTGAATTTAAGCTCGCGTCTAATCCATCTTGGAAGGCCAACTAAAAACCAGATGATGAGCATCTATTCGGAGGGCTGTTCTTGGACTTGACTTTTGAGGCGTTTGAAACGCTCAATATAGTTTCGTACACATTTGTCTTTTGCCATCTTGATGCTACTCAATTTGACAAAAGGGCTCTCAATCAAGTGAAAGGGCTTAAAATGCTTGATAAAGGATTCTTTCAAAATTGACCAGTCTGTCTTTTCGTCATGATCAAGGTTGAAAAACCAATCAAGTGCCTTAGCGATCATGGTCATCGAAAACAGCTAGACCATAGCATTGGGAGATGTTTTGCCATACACATCACATGCATTCTCAAAGATTTGCAAAAATCTTTGAGGGTCCGAACTACCGTCAAACTTTGGTAGATCTAGCTTGGGTGTACGTCTTTCAAAATGAGCTCCGTGGGTAGTAGAAACTCCATTAGGGTTGGTTCTAACCTGTGAGGGCTCAGCACCAAAAAAATGGGGTCGTGCGCGTGAAGACTCGACTCTATCAGGTTCTTGTCCTTCGAATGGGTTTGTGGATGGCTCCTGGAGTTTGGCCCGCATTCGATAGAACCTATGGCATCTGATTTATTCAGCTACAGGGGACCTGACCTCGTATGGAAAATCATCTGGGATTTTAGGGTCTCTTTGTTGGTCCATTGAATACTGGTATGAGTTTTTTTTTTATTATTGTGGATTTTTTGAGCTTTTGGGTGTTTTTGAAAATTTTTGTTATTTTTTTTTGGGTTTGTTGCGGTCCCTACGGTTCGTGATCTACGATCTGGTGTGGTTTACGGTTACGGTGGGATGCGGATGCTACGGATCAATGGGGGTGACAGGTCAAGGGTGGGTGCGTTGTGATTGCAGTCTGTGATGATATGCGGTCTATTGCGGTCAGTTGCGGTCGGTGGTCCGAGAGAACGGTCGATTGCAATGTCAGCGGTCAATGGTAGTTGATATGTGGATGAATGCGGTCGATGGCGGTTGATGGTGGCCGAGGGTAGTCATAGGGCCGTATGATTGCGGTCTGTTGCAACTGTGGATGAATGCGGTTGTAATGTGTCTATTTTGCGGTGGGCTATTGTACCTATGGGTTACGGTGGAATGGATGTATGCGGATGGCTACGGGTCAAGGCGATCACATAGTGGTTTGCGATGGCTATGGCTCAAGGCAGATACAGGCCCGTGTCGTTGTTCTCGTTTATAGCGGTGCAACTTGTATGTCATTTGGTTTGACAGAAAGATTGTCATTGAAAAGCCTGGTGATCGAGTGTGAATCTGGTCTAGTTGAGATTGGAAAAAATCCGTTCGATCGAGATTTGACCCAGACCCTCCGGTCGAGAGTTGACAAAAACTCTTCTGTGGAGACGTGATAATATCTCGTCGGTCGAGAGTTGAGAAATTGCTTCGGTTGAGATTTGACCGTTGGGTTTCAGCTGAGATTGAATAGAGCACTTCGGCTCCAGTTGAGATGTGAAGGATCGCTTTGGCTAAGATCAGGACTAAAGGCTCCGGTTGAGATTTGAAAGTTGCCTTCGGTCAAGATGTTAAAGAGGCCTTCGGTCAAAATCTGGACTTATGGCTCCAGTCGAGATCTAACTAATGGCGTCGGTCGAGATCTAACTGATGGCGTCGGTCGAGATCTGACAGTGGTCGTCGATAGAGATGTGACAGTGGACCTCGTCGGTTGAGATGTGACAGTGGATCTCGTCGGTTGAGATGTGACAGTGGCCGTCGGTTGAGATTTTACTAAGGGCCGTCGATTGAGATTTTACTAAGGGTCGTCGGTCAGGATTTCTCAGGGCACCATCGGTCGAGATCTGACAGTGGTCGTCAGTTGAGATGTGACAGTGGCCATTGGTTGAGATGTGATAGTAGATCTTGTCGGTTGAGATGTGACAGTGGCTGTCGGTCGAGATTTTACTGAGGGTCGTCGGTCGAGATTTCACAGGGCACCGTCGGTCGAGATCTGACAGTGGTCGTCGGTTGAGATCTGACACGAAGCGTCGGTCGAGATCTGACGCGAGGTCGTCGGTTGAGATCTGACGCGAAGCGTCAGTCGAGATTGGAACGAAAACTGTAGGTCGAGATCTAACGCAAGGTCGTCGGTCAAGATCTGATGCGAAGCGTCGGTAGAGACGTGAGCAATGCGTCAGTTAAGATGTGAGCAAATGCGTCGGTTGAGATTGTAAGCGAATCTCGTCGGTTGAGATTTTATTGAGGGCCGTCGGTCGAGATTTCTCAGGGCACCGTCGGTTGAGATTTGATTAAGGGCCGTCGATTGAGATTTAGGCAACTCGTCGGTCGAGATCTAAATGATTGGCTTCGGGCTCTGGTTGAGATATGAAGGATTGGCTTGGGCTTTGGTTTGAGATTTTGGAAGTGGATCCCGTCGGTTGAGATTTTAACTAAGGCCATCGATTGAGATCTAACTGAGTTCATCGATCGAGATTCAGACAACTCATCGGTCGAGATCTAACTGATGGCGTCGGTCAAGATTTCAATAGATTACTGTCGGTCGAGATGTAACGGATGACCGTCAGTTGAGATCTGAGAGAGTGTGTGTCGGTTGAGATGCAATAGAATGTGTCGGTTGAGATTGGACACGAGCTCTCCGGTTGAGATGTGATTGTGAGGGGATGGGCGGAGCGTGGACAGGGTTGCACGTGTCTGATGTAGAAGGTGTTGGAGTTCAATGGGCAACGGTGCCAAATATTTACTGAAATGTTTACACAAATGTTTACAGATCCCCTGATCCAGAGGATCGTTTTACTACGGTTCTTTTACCTCTTGCTTATAGCTTCTATGGCTTGGTATTCTACCTGTTACCAGGCTTCAGGGCATTCGTTGTGTGTGCTCTTGATATTACGATGCCAAACCAGGCAGAAGGGAATAGATTGTCATTGTAGTATATTGTTTTTGTACTGCCTGTCAAAGGACTACTCAAGGTTGAACTCTCTTGAACACACTTACATTCTAACAGAGATGCAAGCCAAGAATGCTCATTCACAGATCAAAGTGCAGCCCAAATGAAATTCTGAAGATTCTACAGCTATTTACTCCTAAAAACGAATTGAATCAGAGCCTGAGTATTACTAAACTGAGCTACACATGCATGAATTGACAAACCGAGAAACAAGAAACTAATCTACAGCATGTTAGAAGTCCAAGAATCAAAAAACCAACCAGTCTATTAATTCTTGGACATCCCAAGAACATCAAGAACTGGATTGTAAAGAGATATGCAAGAACTACACCACAGATCCAGCCTATTTAGTTTACCTGAATGCTGGTTCCTAAATTAATCCACAAACAAGGAAAGAAGCTAATCCACAATAGGAAAGCAACAAATCTAATCCACTCTACAATCCACAACCACACACAAAAGGAGGGAAGGGCAAGATCATAAATGCATCACTCAAGAAACAAGAAATATCAAGGAGCTTAATGGATGCATCTAATTCATGGAGACTCTTCTCATTTCATCATGGAGTTGATACAATACACAAAAAGCTCCTCTTCACAAAGAGGGAGTCTCTTAAATAAGCAAGAGAGTTGCTTAGGTGGCATCCTAGTGGAATTTCCACATTTCACAAATTACAAGTGGAATAATGCTCTCCACTAGAGGTCACCATCAAAAGGTGGCTCACTCTACTTTCTTTAAGAGGGGTCTACTTGCATTTGTTACATTTGCTTATAAATACTAGTTCCTACATGGTCATTCCATCTTCCGGGATTCACCATGAGGCTTACACAGTTCTTGCTTGTCTTTCCTAGCTAGTATTTCTCGGCTCTCAGTCTTCATTAGTCTCGTCTTCTCAGAGACCTCCTCGGTCTAAGGTGAGAGGTGCTCTTGAGTTGCTCTGTCCAAGTATCTTGGGGATTCGACAGAATCAGCCAACAATGACGCTTGGCATAAAAACATTCCCATGTTATTATGGCATGATTTTTTCGTGCGTTTGAAGAAAATGCTTTTTTTAAAGTACGTTGCTAACACTGTTAGCCCCTTTCAAGTAAGCCCGTAGAAACACCCATCCCATCAAAACTCATTACCACAAGTATAGGTTGTGATTTAGTGATCATTTCACCGTTTTATCCGTTTTTCTCAATGTCTTCCAATTTTATGAGTGCAGGCTTAGAAAGTTTGGTGTTCTTGGTTGGAACGGTGGTGTATCTTGGTTTAAGATGCTTGGACCTAGGTTCTAGGGGCCCGTGAATCCTATAGTGCCCGTATATTCTGACGGCACACTAAGGATCGTGTTCTAAATGACAAAAAAAGAAATGATTTTGCGTTAATGCCTTGGCTTTGGCTATACTCCTTGAATTACGTAGAGATATACTTTCCACCATTGTCAAACCTTAGAGCTTTTATCCTTTTACCAGTCTCTATCTCTACATGCTCCTTGAAGATTTTAAAGAGGTTGAAAGCTTCAGATTTCTTCTTGATAAAGTACAACATTGCCCTTCTAGAAAATTCATCAATAACAATGATAAAAATATATTTTGCATCCTTCAGTGAATGATTCATCAGTATTTGAGCCACAAATGTATGTATGTACAATATCTAAAAATCCTCTAGCAAAATGCTGATGGCTTGATCTAAAAGGTTTCTTGGCCTATTTACGACTATATAGTCTTGAAAGATGTGAAAAATCAGCGATCAAAACACATTTGTTCATCAATGATCTTTAACCAAGTTTGATTACACATCTAGATTCATCAACAACATATAAATCACTACCTTATGCATGATATAATTTAGAAATGCGTTAAGATCTGATCATAACCACTTAGATCTGACTTAGTACTTTCCTTGTCCGTACAGAAGCAGTATAGTATGGTACTCCACATATGTAAAAGCTAGATCCATAAGAAAATCAACATTCTACAGATAGACACTCAAGATATCATGAGAAATTCACAAGAGATAGATATAGAATCAACAAAGATGAATTTTTCACATCATAAGAGAATACAATTACCTGTTCTCCATGCAGGTACAACTATTTATAGCAGACACAATGCATTTAGCTACTTTCTCTAAGTATGCCCTAAAATGGGAACTTCTAGGACTTAAACCAAAAACCTAGAGATACTATCGATATGCCGCATGTACCAAAATTAGCCAAGAATGTGAACGGAGAAGAGAGCAGGAATAATGCGGAACAGCTCTCCCGTTCTAATTAGCTGCTAAATGCAAAAACAATCTAATAGATAGCTTATGCTAAATGTAATCACAGTCTTAAGTGTTCTAATTGCCCAAAAAATCTTAAAAATTAATTCATACTCTAAAATAAAAGTACAGTCCACCGAAGAGATTAGAGATGGTTTGTGTGTGGTGCTACTGAAATCAAATTCAATGTGAAGTATAGTTCTGAAATAAATGGAAGGGCAGTATGATATCACGAGTTTCTCAGGCGTCAAAGACAGCCATCGTCTGATCAGAAATTGAAGAGTCGTAGACATCCGTGTTCTGATCAGAGTGAGTAAACAAGCGCAATCAAACAGCAATGATAGTGCATTCAATCACAACAAGCATTCATCTACGTTATACACAGATAAAAGCAAGCTGTTGCTATATTACACTGAAGCACAATACAAAATAGCAATTACAACCCAAAAATGACGGCGTAATTGTGATGCTCAAACAATGTGTCTCATGGACGGAACAACCACTAATCTGTGTTTGGACGATCTATTTATATATTTCATCCGTGTATTAATTACATTGAATGATTGTCACCTAATTAGGAAAGTCGTTGTACTTGGAAGTATATGGCTTTTGTGACAACTGTACACAGTATATATACAGTCAACAAATCAAGAATGTTGACGCAGACGAGGACGTCGCAAATTCTCTCACTTTGCATTTTACGTGAAGTGGTTTTCTCTCATTTCACAAATTTCGGGAAGTGTTTGGGAACGTTCCTTGTTCAAAATACACGACCTTCAGCATTTTCTCTTTCAGGATTTTGCAAAAAAGCAGGAGGTGCCCTTAAAAAGGCGAAGGTGCCCTTGAAACAGTTTTACTTATGAAAATAGATGACCTTCGGGAATTTTCTCTCTCTTCGCATTTTTTGAGAAAATGCAAAAAAGCCGAAGGTGTTAGAAACAGTTAAACTTTTGAACTACACAAGTTATACTTTTGAACTACGCAAGTATCACATTTCGAGAAAATGTGAAAAAGCCGAAGCTGTTGAAAACATAGTCCATTTCTGCAGACTGTCGCGACACTTAGAGTATTTTTGCAGACTGTCACGAAAGTAATGTATTTCTGCAGACTTGTTCTAAATGCTAATTTCGTGGAAGTCCTTGAAGATGGCCAAGTCTTCAATGACTTCAAATTATTGAAGAACATCTGAACTTTGAAATTATGACAGGATTGGTTACCCTTTGCTGGAGATCAGTCGGAAGCCCGTTGTAGACGTTCTTCAAATAAATTGGTTGTCTAAGTTTGTGATTCCTACAGGGATCAGATGAGCAGACGTAGAGCCAAAGTTGGTTTCACCTGACCCTAGATCAATGATCAATAAACATGTAGTAAGAATCATGAAAGAGAAACTAGTCATTCACCAAGGAGGCAACTGTGGGCTTAATTTCCAACAGTCCCCCTTAAGGTCACGGTTGGTGCCTTGGTATCATCGTCAGGTTCAGCATATTGAAGAACTTCTGCTGCTTGATCCAGGAAAGCGCTTTGGTGAGGATGTTTGCGACCATTTATGTTGTGGAGCAGTATTGAAGGATCACTTGCCCTGAGAAAACTTTCTCTCAAATGAAATGATACTGAATTTCTATGTGTCTGGATTTTCCATGAGATCTGGGATTCAATTACAGTGAAATATAGTTCAAGTTGTCACACAGAATGGTGGTAGTATTAAACTGAGTGTGATGTAGGTTGTGAAGTAATAACTTGATCCATACAACTTCTTTTGAAGCTTGACATGCTGCGATGTACTCTGTCTCTGTCGAAGAAAGCACCATTGATTTCTGCTTCCTTGAATTCCACGAAATCGGCCCCCCTGCCAGATAAAAACAAAATCCAGAGGTAGATTTTCTGGTAGAGACTGTTCCTTCCCAAACTGAGTCAGAGTAGCCTCGCAGGACGAGTGGGTTGATAACATTTCCATCATAACATAAAATGTGGTCTAAACTTCCCTGAATATATCTCATCACTCTCTTTAATGCTTTCCAATGAGATATCCTAGGATTAGACATGAATTGACTTAATGTGCTAACTATGCTAAATCTGATCTAGTACACATCATTGCATACATTAGAGATCCAATTAGTAAATGATAAGGGTACTTCACTAAGTCGAGTACTTCACTACCAGTCTTCAGCACAGTAAGATTTATTCAATACTATACTTGGATCCATTGGGGTATCAATTGGTTTTTCTAAAATGTCTTTTAGATATGTCTGCTGGCTAAGATAGATCTTCTTTTGAAGTTTATCTCTAATAATGTGAATTCCTAGCAAAGAATGAACAACTCCTAAATCAGTCATATCAAATTTCTTTGGTAGATCACTCTTAGTAGTGTGCAAAAGAGAAGTGTCATTAGACAAAATATATGCATCATCTACGTAAAGAGCTATGTGAACTGAATTGGTGCCTATATGCTTTGAATAAACAGTCAGCTGACTTGTTTGCAAATTCTAATTTTACACCTCAAACTCCTTTTTGAGTGCAAACTTGATATCATCAATATCTTGCTTGTTGCCTCTACTCAATATGATGTCATCCACATAGATTAGAAGAATAGTAACATGATTTCTAGCAAATCTATAGTAAAGTGAATGATCATACTCACTCATCATGAGATTTTGAGAAAGTAAGAAAGAGTTAAGCTTAGCATACCAACTCCTTGGTGCTTGATTAAGACCATACAAACTCTTTTGTAGAAAACAAACATGATTTGGCTTGCCATGTGAAATGTAGCCCTCAAGTTGCTCCATAAACATCTTGTCCTCAAGATCCCCATTCAAGAATGCATTTGTAATGTCCAACTTCCATGATATCAGGCTTCTACGTAACGTAGCATTTTTCAGATATAAATAAAATAAAAGCTTTTTAAGTACATTATTGTTTCATCGAACAGCATGCGGAAATGCTATTGGATGTTGAAGCTTGTCCAAAGAGGTCCAAAAATATTGAAAATGAATATGACAGATGGTTGAAATGAGAAAATCGGTGTAGCATTAATGTAAATGCATTGTCAAACTTCATGGTTTCCAGGGTTAACTAGAGTTAACTTGTAGCACCAAATAGTTCAGTGTTTCAAATTTTTGCCTACACATACTTTTAGATTCATGGCTTTTTGCATACACATTTTTAGGTTTAGGGTTCAATGTTTCAAATGTTTGCTTGCACATAACGAATGGTGCCATCAAGGAAGCCGTGCTTCTCAATCAACTTTGTTCTTCTCTTCAATGAGAGAGATGACAATGGATTATGGGTGCCAAGAATATATTCAAAAAACTCTTGGGTTCTGATGCATCTGTCATCAAAGGAAGATTTCGAAAAAGCAAAAAGACAAAATTATCATTTTGATCTTATTGGAAGGCCAGAATTTTGGATTCCAAAACATCATCAGGAGGAAAATCTATTTCCGAAATTTGAGTCCAACGTGTACATATGCATTCAAAATAAATGTGCAAGCATTCAATTTGCAGGATCACAAAAAAAAGCAACTATGAGTATTGATGTATTACCATACTTTGATTTTTGTCATTCATTATCATCTATTTCTAAACTTGCCAATCTGATCATTTTTCTCTTGCAGATTTATATCCATCCAATATAAATGAATGGGAGCCAAGTGGATCTATTGCAGGTTTGTTAGATGTAGTACACACTGATATTGGACAATTGCAATATAGAGGTAGAATTGCAAAAGATCTTGCTGATTGTGGAATCTTTTTTAATGAATCTATGTATATTACTGATATAAAAGAAACTTTTGGGGAAATAGTTCCAATTCCATTACCTAGTTTTGGAAGTGAGTAAAGGGTTGCTCCAGCTGCTACAGTTTCAGAATCATTTCGTTGCAAGCTATATAATGATGTAAAAAAGTCATTAAAGATAAGCGCGAGATCAAAAACAGTCCGATTGAATTGGTATATTTCTTTGAATATATTTGTGAATTTGTTTTCAAGTGTCAGTGTACACAAAACTCCAACAATGTTTGTATGCAAAAATTTATCAAACAGTTTATTATCTGAACTTATGGATGCAGGCTGGGACAAAAAATCAGATGGAAAAATAGAATGCAGAATTAAAATGTCTTCCATGTGCTTTCGTTATCAAATAGAAAATCAAATGTTGAGCTTATGCTTCCATACTCCTTGTTATGTCTACTAATGGAGCTGAAGGTCATGATTTTAGATGTTATTCCAAACATTTATAATGACAACATTTCAGCCCAACCCCATGAGTTCAAGCCAAGATAAGCTAGAAATCAATAGATTGATTTGTGCTCTAGCTATTGGACCTTAATTAGGTGCTTTCTCCATCATTTCTAGGACCAATTGGACTTATTTTGCTGCATTTTCAACATTGATTAGGCCAGTTGTTGTCAACAACTCCAATGTACGGACATGAGTCATTTGTATACCTATTTAGGAGTATGTAGAGGAGATCCATGAGCCAACAAGGATATTTGATAGAAGATGGGGGGAACGTTTGTATAACCGCTTGATTTTTGATATATTTAGTTGCTTGGCATGGAAGACCTCTTGCAGATGCTGCCTAGGAGACCACGCACGGTTTGCGTGCACAGTATCCTAATATTATCATCACGAACGATGTCTTTTTTTGAGGGGGAAGGGGTGTTAGAGCCTGTACTCCCTGTCCCGGTTATTTACAGGTTTCAGTGATAGATGTACGTCTTGTAATAATTGTAATTATTGAAATGGTTGTCATCAACTTGTGGTGACCTTGTATTAAGTCATTTATTAGGAGTGTACGTATTGACCTTCTAAAAAGTAGGAGTTGACTAGTCAACAGGACATGTATCATATGCTCATTGGGACACTTAGTCTAGTGAATGAGTGACACATGTCAAGGTTGACTAGTCAAACTTGACACATGTCACATGCTCATTGGGACACTTGGTCCAATGTATAAATGACACATGTCAGCCTACTCACTTGCCTATGTGTCAAGGTACTGCCAAGTGGCAAGTGTCGACTACTGTGCATGGAATTGGCCATGTGTCGATGTCAAAAAAGGTTAGGGTTAGGGGTGCTTGAGGATTGTGCATAAGTGAGCCTAGAGAGAGGCATTCCTCATCTTAATCTATGTAGGAAAGGTTGGGAGGAGACAAGGTAGCCACAGCTCCACCATGTTTCATGTGCTATGATTTTTGTACATGCAGAAAAATCGACAAGGATCAAGATTGCTGATTGTTGCACATGGAATAAGCTAGGTTTTAAGTCAAGTTTCAAACGTGGGGTCTGACACAATCAAACATCTTACATGTGGAGCTATTGCATGGGTTAAGATGACTATTGGCATGGTGTAGAGTATCAATAGTAATGACTTGCATGTATGGGAATAATGTATGCTTGAGCACATGCACAAGTAAAACAAGGGCTATTTCCTCTAGGAAAAACTCGCCCTACTCCTATTCCAATTATGTGATTTTCATTGCCACGATCATCTCTCTACACTTGCATCATATCCTATTGCACGGGGATGAGGTTATTGGAGATTGATCAATAGCTTCTCATTGATTGGGAGGCTCCAATGTCATTCCTTTGTGTGTGTCTTGTAAGCAGAATCTTGGAGGGCTTCTCGTGACAATGCCAATAATGATTCTAGGTGACTATCATCACCAAATGGCAACTAGAGCACTAGCACCATCCAAACTTTATTCAAATGTGAATCCAAAGTCCATAAACTTGATAAATGGTCAAATAAAGCTCTAATACCATGTGAATCACCATAGCTCTAGGCACAAGATGGGGATCGTTGAAAGAATGCAAAAACTGCATCATACAGTATGACATCAAACGTGTGAACATTTTAGTAGATGCTAATATAGAGCAAATGCATTGGCACCTATGGTAAATGATAAGCTTTGGGAGTTGGTAGACCAGGTAAAATACACTTTTCTCGTAAGGCAAGTAGGAAATCTAGGACATGTGAAATCACACTTCTCATAAAGGCGTGCTTCAAAGAAAGGATGACATGCAAATGAGTCATACATTTGAAGAGGCCCTTGGCACATAAAATAGGCCGTGGTTACACAGCCATCGGACCCATCACGCTTTGACCCTTATCTGGACCAAAGAAATTGCGTCCACCCCTTTAGGTCGGAAGTTCGAATCCCATTCACACGCAAGACAAAAAGAGTAAACATCATGGTGGTCTATTTCTGAGAGCGATGGCGGTGCGTGAGGAGGAAAGGAAGGAAAATCGCCTCGGCGATTGGCGGTCAGGCTGCTGCCATCCGCACATGGCTACACTGTGGCACGGCGCTGGTGAGCAGACGACGGACAACGATTTTCGATGATAGAGAGCTGGATCAGGGCCTAATTACGTCTTACTAGTGCCTAGTCTGGAGCTGGGACTGCCTTACTTTTCTTCTTAGTGTTGATCAGTCTGTAGCTGGGTCGCCTGTGTCGGAGCTAGACGTTTTGGTATACAAATTTAGTAGCATCCCCATCTCCTGCATGCATGCAGCCTACATTGCAAGGGGAACTTGTCTTAAGCGTTTGGGACTGTTACTTCTTACATCCCCAGTCTGGACGTACTGTGCTGGAGCTAGATGTTTGATGTGGAAATTTAGTCGCATGCAGCAGAAGTTGCAAAGGGATCATGGAGAGTGGCTGGAGCACGTTACTTCTTACTCCCTGTGCCGGAGCTAAATGTTTGATATGGAAATTTAGTAGGATCCTGCGTGCCTGTATGCAGCAGAAGTTGCAAGAGAAGCATGGAAACTTCCAGCTTGCCTGATGTGTCACGGTGACAATGTCTGCAATGAACATGGCTGATGCTTGTCCAATGTCTCATATAATCAACGACTATCTAGTTATGTATAGATTAGCTACCGCCCAAGTCAACAAAAACTACTATTAAACATTGTGACATAGCATCTACGTAAGTGGAGTTTAAGCCTGCGTACCATGCCTTTTTTCTCTTTTATTCAGCCTAGGCGGTCAGAAACCACAACCTGTGTTAGGAATTTTACGGATGATATACATCTTTCAGTATATTTCTCATGATCCCCGTAATTGTCCTGATTGACTAGTATGTAGTTAGGCATTTCATGAGTTTTTTAAAAAGAACCATGTCAGAGAGGGCGGGGCATGAAGAGGCTACGTAAATCAAGATGTGCTCGGAATGTGCGACAGTCTAAATAAAACCAATATACCATATGATTAATTCCTTACAGCCGAACTGATCAAGAACTTAAAAAGGAAGAGAAGTTCCTTTCTAGGAGGCTGCCAAAATGTCAGCAGTCATGGTCAGGACGTACAAAGGGTCCGGCAATCACTTGGGCACCTAGCAAACTATTACAATCTAGTGAAGAAGAATAGCCGTACGCACATGGATCTTATTGAGCTAGTTTTTGTTATAAGTTAGGCTGTTGGGTTTAGATCTCGATGTACTGAAGAAGAAGAAGAGTGCGGAGTATCTCTGCAATGGCATGCATGGACGTGACTCGCTGATCTTTTTCTGATACAAGCGCTTGATTTGCGTTCGGCACATCTAGAGTCAAAAAAGCAATAACATGCTTTTCTTTGAAATGCCTAAGAATTTTTTTTTATGGAGTTCTCTTCCTTGACATCAAAACTCTTGCTTTTATTTATGTCATTGTCTTGTCATGTATTGTATTAGACACCTTTCACTTATGTTTGCCTCGTCCTCATCTTTATGCACACATCCACTTTGCTTTGTGTTCAGATAATGTTGTGCCGGCACGTCAAAGGTCATCGGGACTTGAGGCGGTTTTTCCAAGACACTCTTAAGTCTAACATTCATTCGACATGAAAAGCCAACTTAGAAAACGCAACAAGCCAAACCATTCAGACTTAGGAAAACAAGAATTTCAACTAACACAAAAGCCAAATTAGAATCTGTCCCCAAAAGGTAACCAAAGGCAACGATAAGTCACTCATGAAATCCCAAGACATAGTGGTCGCCAAACTTATTAAATGGCATAGCAGCAGGCCTCATGTCAATGATGTGGACCCTTAGACGCCAGTGACACAAAAAGGTTGTAGTAAGGGTCCTGTCACTTGGACCAATCTCGAGGATGAAATCGAAATGATAATCATCCCCAAGGATTAACTCAATTAAATTTCTCGGGGCCACTGACATGTGCAGGGCATTGTGCTTGGCTCACGCTAGTAGAGAGAGCTAAGATCTAGCGATTGGATTCTTGGCACTGGTTAAGCTGTCCAAGTTTCTATCTGCTGGACCCCTATAGTTCTGTTGTGATTCGGCACACCCCCTCTGTCCTGGAATATAGTGTTGTTTGGCAAAACACGCTTTTTCGGGCTTAGTTTTTGTTTTGTTGTTGAAGCCTAACAAGCCTAGCAGAATCAGTCTAGCTCCCAGATATGGGTTCAAGGAGTTATTTCAGCGTGCATAATCAACTTGGCTCCTAGACATGGGTCTCAAGAGCAAACTAGGCCATTACTCGAGCTCTAGAGCTAGCTCATGACTTGTGACTACTTGACTGGCTCACCACAAGTCAAAGGTTTAGCTGGTGGTTTGCTTTATTAACATAGAAAAAAATGGTGGTCTGCTCTATTAACATAGAAAGAAAATGTACACAAGTTGAGCCCCTTGAACTCAGAATCGACACTCGGATCCATGTTTGGTGTAGAAGTTGCAGGCCAATGTTGGCTCGATTTGATCCTTTGTCGCTTGATTTGTCTCTGCTGGTCCTCGTTCGTTAAAGTGGTGAATGAGATTTGAAGGGATGCATTAGAGGAGTTTCAAACTAGAAAAAAACCCTCACCACTCCCAATGTTTTACAGTTCGTCTACAATTATGATTAAGAAAAACAACTCTTGTTATGGTTGTGTAGTGTTTAACCACAGTTTAACAAATATGATTTTGAGTGTATAATCAACTTATGAGCGCCATCTTGATGTGAAGATCAAAATATGAGCGCCATCACCATATTTGAATAAGGAGGGGATCACCATTACAGAAGCTCTCATCTGAAATTGGCTATCTTCCATTTTGTTTAGCAAAAAATTTATAGATATGACTTTGAATGTGTATTGGCTCATGAAATCAAAATATGAGCGCCATCTTGCAGTGGAAATAAAAATATTAGTGCCATATCCATATTTGAATATGGAAGGGGTCACAATTACAAAAGCTTTCATAAAAAAATGGGTTATCTTGCATTAGGTAAGAATATATTTGCATTCAAATATTTTATAGTATTTATATTCTCAGTACTTTGAAGCTTGCCACTAGTTTTGTACTTTTTATAATGACAACTTTGTATCATCTTCATTTGGACATTCCTATTGACTTGGCACCTTTACAAAAAAGAGGAGTCAAAAAGATCATCAATATCTGTTGAAGACCGTCTACGTTATAGGATTGACGGAAAGAAATATTTGGATCTATGGACAGATGGGTCTTTGTATCATGAAGATCCTAGTACCCTCAAACATCTTGTCTTCTCCTCAATAACTCAGTTGATTGTTTGGATCTGCAATGGGCATAATGGTTTATTAGGATATTGTGAAATATTGAAAATTATGCAAATACATTTTTAATGCAGAGGATTCAATTTTTGGAGAGTTGCATCAGATCTATGTCCTCCTACAATAGAGAGAGAGAGAGAGAGAGAGAGAGAGAGAGAGAGAGAGAGAGAGAGAGAGAGAGAGAGAGAGAGAGAGAGAGAGAGAGAGAGAGAGAGAGAGAGAGAGAGAGAGAGAGAGAGAGAGAGAGAGAGAGAGAGAGAGAGAGAGAGAGAGAGTTTTGTACAAAAGTTGCAGCAAGAAAATGAAGAACTTCAAACAAAATATGAGTCATTGAAAACAGATATTTCAGACATTAGAATTGAATCTGAACAAATGCAAGTAATATTGCATTCTATTCATTTTGAAAATTTAAAGTTACTGAAAGATGTGGAAATATTAAATAAAAAAGCTAATATCAAGAAACAAAAGCGACAATCTTGCAAGGATATTCAGAATCTCTCGAGAGGAGGTTACCGAACCAGAAGGATTCGTGCATTCAAGTAGGTATTTTGTAATTTATCTCATATGCTTAATTGAATATGCTTATGTAAGTTTGTTTTCTAATCTATTTTCTCTCAATGCATATCGGCATTGGTTGTAAATCAAAATATCAGAGATAATGATTCAATCGGTAAGACATTGGATTGTATATTAATAAGTAAATCAACTGAATCTATGTTGATGAATAATAAAAGTCCACATATAAAATCTAAAATTGCAGAGGGCTTGATGATGGAATACAAAAATTCATAGATAAAACTATAATGCAAGGTGCTTGTGAGTTTGTCGGAATAAGTAGGGAAGCATATGATACAATTTTTGAACTTATCAAAGAAGCATTTAAGCAAGTTTTATTTAAAAATATTCCTCTTTTAAGGTCATTTCATTTGAAGCATAAGAGAAGTAGCTTAAATATAGGAATGCATAAGATTATAGACACTCCATTTCATATTGAAGAGACATATCAAACTGAACGAAGATCAATTTTCTACAATGCATCAAATAACCTATTTGTGGATGTAAATAAGTTACTAAGATATATGATTGTTTTTTATGAAATCACAATGGAAAAGGTAAGTGGTAAAATAATCATAGTCTTTAAGTTAGATGAGTCATAAATAGTTAAAGGGAAAAAGATGGAGAGGGTTAGTATAACTCTCATGAATAGGGCAATTGGACAATCAATCAATTAGGGAGATTTTAACTTCAATGTCCAGTCAGAAAACGATATTTGGTGATTGGTAACTTTCCAGGTATATTTGCTCATTCAATAATAAAATATGATTGAAGTTTTAAATCAAACTAACTAGCTATGTTGATTTATGAATCTAATGGTAAATTTTTGTTGATAAGTTTTGAAAGAAAATCATGATATCCTATCATGGATATTCTGCAAAACATCTTATCCTCGGACTATGAAAGAGCATATGGATGGTGTACAACTCAATGTACATAGAAAAGGGGATTTCAATGTGGAGTGGCATTTGGTAGGTGATTTGAAAACTTTGAAATGCATAGTTATCCAATGAATTTGCTTTATCAACAACAGATGTAGCATCTAATTTCATTGTCTTGTCATAAAGAGTACTAAACACCATAGATCTTAAAGGTAAGAAACAAGTCACCTCATGTCTACTAATACTTTCTAAAAAGTATTCAAAGATAGTAGACTTTCCAATGCTCACCACCCTTGCAAGATGCACACTTGAATGGCCAATTTGCATACAATTTGATGACTCGAGCATTGTCATTGAGGACTCCCTTGGAACTCTCATGCTTTGAGGCTGATCCTCAAGATCTTCCTCCTTTTGATGCTCCTCTTCAATGCAAGCAAGATCACACTTTGCCAAGATCTCCTCTTGAGTGATCTCCTCCTTTGCCAAGCTCATTCTTTCAAAAGCAACACTAGCTTCCAACTTAAACAATTTTCCATGTTTAAATCCCTTTGCAATGCAAACATCATTCTTCAAGATGAAACAAACACCATGCTTAAAGTGGACATCCAAACCACTTTCTAAGCATATTCTTGGTGATTGATGGTACATAAAGTACATTTTCTAGATCCATGCATTTTGAGGATTCTAGACACAAAGAGATGGTGCCAACACCATCCATCCTACACTCTTCATCATTTACAGTAAAGACAAACTTTTTAGCAGCATTGAAAGAGTGTAAGGTTGAGAAAAATCCTTTTCACAAGACGTGTGGGAGCTAGCCCCACTGTCGATCCACCAATTGTCTCTTGATTGCTATTGCTTGTTGGTGAGGATGTAGATGCCATCAAGAATACATCTACTTCATCCTCCTCCTCCTCCTTTGCAAGGTTTCCTTGTTTGTCCTCATTCGCTTGTGCTCTTAGCCTCTTGGAGCATTCAGATGCATAATGCCCTTTCTTTCCACAATAGAAACATTTCTGCTTTAACTTGTCCTTTGAGCTTGATGCATCATCCTCTTCTTTGGCCTCCTTTGGATGCTTCTTCTTTCCATTGGTCTTCTTTTTCCCCTTGAATGAGAAATTGGCTTTCTCATCACCATCTTGCAAAGACAAGGAACTCATCCTAGATTTTGCATGGAGCATCCTACACTCTTCAGCCACTAATACACTGTGAAGTTTTTCTATAGTTGGCAAAGTGTCTTGGATGGCAAAACTTTGGACCAAATTTGCAAAGTCATCTTCTAGACCATTAAAAACAATTTGTACAAGCTCTCCATCATGAATCTTCTCTCCAATGGAATCCAACTCCCTATTTAGAGACTTGACTATGAGTACATAATCCTGTGCACTCTCCTCACTTCTCCTCATGCTTTGCAAAATTTGATTTCTAAGCATAAGAACTCTAGAAGTTTTGTTAGACTCATAGATTGACTTTAAAGACTCCCAAGCCTCTTTAGCACTAGTACAAGCTGATACTTCTCTCAACAAATCATTGCTCACATTCATCTTCACACAATGAAGTGCAAGCCTAGATCTCTTCTTGTATCTAGCTAACCCATGTGCACCTGGAGGTTCATCTTCGTCTTCAATCAAGAACTCATAAAGGTCTTGGATCACCAAGAGTGACTCCATCCTAGCCTTCCAAATAGCATACTTTGTAGAATTCAATCTCTCACTAGCTTCTAGAAGGTATGCTCTAGCAGATCCCATCTTACTAGTGACTTCTACAAATAAGAAATAGATTTGATTGACTTGAAACTCACAAAGGTCTCACACTTGTAGTGTTTCACTCAAATTTGATTTCTAATCCAACAAATGGACTTATAATCACAGTTCTATCACTCCCTCACAAAGCTGGAATGAAGATAAGATGAAGTGAAAACTACTTTCAAACAAATCTTGCCAAGAAATGGATTTGATTGTCTCTAGAATCTCACGAAGGTCTCTCTTTTGTAGTATTTCACACAAATTAGATTTCTAATCCAACAAATGGACTTATATTCTCAGTTCTAGCACTCCCTCACAAAGTTGCAATGAAGATAAGATGATGTGAAATCTACTTACAATCAAATCTTGCCAATTTTGGCTATTTTTGGACAAAAAAATGACTTAATCTCTTTCACACTTTTTGACGTACTTTCAAGACCTGTAAAAAAAGTTTAGAGGACCTGATTTCAGCCTAGATTAAGTAGATCTCATGAACCTAATTCAAATCTAATCAATGGCACTCAATCTTGGTAGCTTATCCTAAGATTTCCACCAAAAATTACATCAAAAGCTCACAAATTGAATTTCTTTGGATCAAATGAATACGATGCATTAAATGCAGGTTCAGAGGTGCCCACACATGTGGATAGTACGGATTTGGACCCCTACCAAGTTTGGGATCAAATCTCCTCACCAAAATCAAGATTCTAGCTTGCCCTCTCAATACTAGTTTTTAGCACCAAAACTTGCTAAAAATGGATCTGCATTAGATCAATGGCTTATTCTCTTGTACTTGGATCTGATACCATGTGAAAGTACTGTACTTTAGGACCATAAATGGATCTACAAAAGATCCACAAGAGTGATTGGATGCTTGCTTAACAATCTATCAAAAAACTAGACACAAAAAAGTTGATCTAGATTGGCAATTTGACAAACAACAAGCATTAACAATCAAAAGACTTGATCAACATTGAAATCCAAGCCCACACGTGTGTAATACAGGCTGTAGTATGGCCTTCAACCTGAGAAACAAGTAGAAATTGATTTGGTTTCATTTGGATCACAAAAACTCAATGTACATAGTGAACTAGCTTGAGATTGCCAATGAGCTCCAAAAATTTTCTATCTTCTCACTATGGGAGCTTGGAATACATAGCAAATTCGACTTCCTTCTTGAAGTTAGGTGGATTTCCAGCATGTAATAAGGAAGTTAACTCACCCTTATTGCCCTAAAATGAAACCCTATCCTAGAACCTAGAGTTATGCTTGGTAGGTAGCTAGTTGGTCAAATTTTCACCTTAAACTTAGGTGTAGTTCTTATAAAGTAGGGATGACCACCAAATAGACATGACCAACTCTCTTGACTTGACCTAACCTACATTAGAATGGGTTTCACACGTGGCATCATGGCCTCACATGTGTGGGACCCACTTGTGTACACAATTTACACTATTCTACATGGTTTTTGATCAAGCTAGATTTGCCAATTTTGGCAATTCTTCACAGATTCAAATAGACCTTATATCAAATAGTTCATGTTGACACCTACATAGTTATCAATATATGGCATTTGGATCTAGGTGTCAACCTGAAATGAGAAGGTTCATGTGCTAGGTGTCAATCTCTAAATGCTCAAGTACAAGGTGTTAATCTCTAAATAGAAGTTCGAAGTGGTAGGTGTCCTCTTGATGCCGAATAATCATGTGTTTGCACAAAAAGTGAGAATTTTTGTATAAATTACACATTCTCTATTGCAATAGTTTGAACTATGCCCTATTTTATTTTATTTTAAAAAAAATAAAAAATAAAATTTTGAATTACCAAACAAAGAGACCAATTTTCTCATTACATGCATAGATTCTTTTATTTATGCATCACTTCATTTTCATAACTTAGCTAACAATATATGTAAATATTTTTATTCTTTTGACTCTAGATAGGTTTGTATATGCCTTGTAAGTTTGTTTTCATTTCTAGTAGGCTAAACAAGATCTCATCAACTTGCCACATAGTGTAAACACCAAATTTTACCTCATAATTTATGATCATGGAAAAAGAAATTACACTTTTGCCAATACAAGAGTATGAATATCACATGTGGGAATTTTATTTGATTTTTATAAATTGAAACTAGTAGGAGAAAGGCTTTTTCATATGATATAATTTCCAATTGTCTTGGTCTATAATAGGAGCCATGTAATTCTATTATATATGCCTTCTAAGAATAAACATAAATAGGCAACACATACCTGTATTGAATTTCCAACTCGTTTACTTCGTCCTCTAACTAGGAGTCATAACACCTAAAGATTGGAAATAAATTCTCTCTCAACATAAATATTAGTAAAAAGGACATCTTAACTACCTAGATTTTTTTTTCTTTAGAAAATCAACCTTAGAATGAAAATCTTGAAGTTGTTTCCATTGTTATGCACAAAAGCATCTCAACATTTTCAAATGTAGGACATCTCCCCATGAAGTAGATGATGCAATTATCTTGACATGATAGAGAAGAAGACAATAGTCTTGGGCCTTGACATTTTGTGAGTTTTGCGAGCTTTTCCATGCCCATGATTCAACAAAAAGCTAACACATGGTGTGCTCTCCTTTTCATGCCACTACATAGTCTTCTAAAAACAAGGATTGTGGTTTAGTGCATGGCTAGCAAGTTTTATAAACATTTTCCATACTAAAAAAGTACCTTTATTTAGAGTAAAAAAAGTTAAATAGGTTCATTTTTAATGTGAAGATTATGCACATAATAGCTTGATAGTTTCACATTTTCATGTACATATCTCAATCACATGTGTGGATCACATGTTCCTATGAGTGAATTCTAGGCCTAGTTGAATTAGTTAATTCATGTCATTAAAAAGCTTATTTCTTAAAGCAATGTGAAACTAGACAAAAGCTAGACAAATAGTAGCATGCCAAATGTCATCATGAGGATGGACCTCAATCTCCTCATGACTTGTACAAATAAAAAGCATGATCAGGCATAGGTATTTGGGTCATGACCTCTAGCTCAATCGAAGGTCAACACGTCCTATTTTGTAGGGATGCAAAACTGGTAGTGGTGGACCTTAATCTAGCACCCTCATCTCATTGGTCTATAGGGTCCAATCACATTTACAGGTTCACAAAGAGAGGCCCAATCATATTTCAAGACTCTCCATGTGAAAATTAGTGTAGGAAATCAAGCTACCACTATATATGATGATAGCTCCTTTTACATATTACTTTTGAGAGATAGGATGATTTTTTGTATCAAAATCTCATGTATTCTCTCTCTACTCAAGGGCTCATTGATTTTCTCTCTCCACCCGAGCGTAGGATGTTTTCCTCACTCTAAAATTTTGAGTAACACTTAGTTTTTTCATGGATATGCATGAAACTTGCTTGTCTTTGATGGATGATTACTTTTTGTGTACAAGAGCTCTTGCCAAGATCCAAATCTTGTTTGATAGCTGGATAAAATCCGAGTTGATCAAGAGTGGTTTGGTAGTGTGCAAACTCTCATGCATGTAGGTCATGGTAGATCTATTAAAGGTCCTTAAATGCACAATTTTAACATAAGAGACATGTTGCTACTTTCAAAATACATTGTTGATAATTAAAAAATATTTTTGGAGTTGTAAAGGCTAGCATATTGATGTTTTTAAATGGAAAAGGCTAGCATGCATACAAAGAAAATTCAAAGTCTTTAGAGTTGACTTGGCTAGCCTGCTAGTGTGCTAGCCAAGTCGCTCCAAAAAAAAAAAACTGATTTTTTTCTTAAGGCTAGCATGCCAACTTGCTTGCTATCCTTTACAACTCCATAAATATCTTTTCTACAACAAAATTAAATCTATACTAAAAGAGTAACAAAGTTTCCTGTGATGGAACTATTTGAAATTTGATGGGTAGTGAGATTTTAACTAAGTACCAAACCACATTTTTTGCTTATGAAAAATGATGTAGTGGCATGAAAAGAGTAGCACACCATGTGCTATCTTTTTGCTAGAACAATGGGGAGAAAGCCACTCACAAAACTTGCAAAATGTCAAAACCCAACAATCTCGATTGACAAAAAAGCCAAAATAAGCCCACAAAATATGATCATGAATTGAGGCCCCACAAAGAGATTGCCAGTCTAAATGTGGGAGATGGTTGAAAATTATAATAGAGCCGCTATTAATCATGATACTCAAGATATTACACAAGGACTATCTTTATCAACATAGAAGAATATATCGTTGTTCCAATTCATCATTGAAATCTCATCACTCAAGCCAAATGCCAAACCTTTAAAAAGTTAGAAAGATTAGAAAAATATGACTTTGATGATTCTTTTGTCAAATATGCTTGAAACTCCATTTTCTATGCTACTAAATTCATTACTTTGTGTCTTGCATTTGCTAAACATGTTGAGCTTTTTGTGATGCTAACTTAGACCAATGCAATAGTGTACAAACTTTTTTAGTGCCAAGCACTTTAAATCGGCCGATAGCAATAATATTTGCTGTTCATGGTAGTCCATATGTTCCATACATTGAACCAAGCATAAATTAGCCAAACATGAGCCTTTTATGTACAATGTGTCCTTTTAATATATTGTCACATGATGTTATTTTGGAGTTTGGACAATTCATATAAGTTAAAATTAAAATTGTGTTGAAGTTACAAGTACATGTGGCTAAGGCATTAGAAAATTGAAACGCATCACATCAAGATAGTGAACATTTAGGTCAGTCTTATATTTATCATAAAATGCCAAAATACACCCTTTCATAAAAACACATAAATTTCAAACAGTATAAGAGTGAAAGAAAAGCTAATTCAAACTAGTGTAGCCAAGGATCCAAGTACACCAAATCAAGGTAATGTCTCTATATACTAGCAAAAGTGGAGTTCCTATATAACTTGATTTCATCATCTAACTTTGTCCTTTGTTGATAGTTTTTATCAATATCAGTATCTAGAAATAATTTTTATTAGTACCTCCCAAACCTCAGCCACCTGAAGCACCAACATATAAATTGTAAAAAAAGAGGACTACTAATCCTTAAATGTGTACTTGAATTATAAGGAAGTATGACACATATTTAACTTTATATTCAAGTAGTACTATGGATGGAACATTGCCAATAGGTAGACTTCAACAGTCCAAATCAAATGGATGGAAATGACATTTTACTCTAGAGAAGATATTGTCATTGGTAAAACAACCTTTTGTGCTAGTTATAAACAATCAATAACAGCCAACTAAATGAAAGACGTCTTACAAGATAATGTAGGGAGTTTTTAATGCATGTACCTATGTAGAGTTGACTTAACTACGCTTTACAAATTACTACATCATGGGTTTTGCACCCTCAAAGTATCACTCATCTAGAAGAATGTACATACCATTGAGAAATTTAAGAAAATGTTAGTGACGTTAAAGTTTTTATATTGAAGCACGAGGTTAAAGAATCTATCAAGTACAACACTGTAAAGGTGAAGGTAGGCATGACTTGATCTAACTAATCAAATTCATCTAACTTGCTTGTATAAAACTAAATATCATAGCTTTTGTCATTTAGCTAACTTTGCCTAAAAGCTTATTGCATATCTAAGAACTAGGACAATGCCAAATGGGAGTTGCATCAAGATTTGTTTTCATCTTAGCACCAACATGAGTTATGTGTAGAAAAGTCAAAGAAACTCTATCAATACTTTAATGATGTAAATTAAATCATCAAAATCATTCAAAAAAGTTTATGCATATTCAAATTGGGGTGAACTAATGATGTGTTTGAACTTAGAACAGGAAGTGGAACAAAATCTTGCTGCTTAGAACAATAGATCACCACTATGAGTGCCAATGTGGGAGTGGGTTTTATCTATAAAAAAAACACTTTTCATCTACAAGGAAGATTCTAATGAAGCAAAAAGCATTCTATTTTTGAGTTCATGCCCATCAACCACAATGAAGGAAAACTATACCTTGGGGCTAGTTGCATGAGCTTAGTTTGAGTCTTAAATTTCAAGATAACCCCATTGTCCCAAATGGAATTAGCATAAATTATATTATAATACTATTTTGTATTAGCTTGAGGTTTACATATTAGTCCAAGTTATTTCAAGTATAGTTTCTAGTTCATACAACGATCATGTCCCAATAAGTAGTAATATCATGCCAAGTATGACATGACCAACCATTATATCACGTATGACCATGATTTGGCACTTGGCAAAGTTTATTACTATGTCAAACAAGCTTGACATAGTTCCTTACAAACTTGACATAGTTCCTTACAAACTTGAATTATAAGGAAGTATGACACTTTTATTACTATGTCATACAAGCTTGACATAGTAATAAAGTATGGCACTTGACATAGTTTATTACTATTTCATTTAAAAGACATGATAAAATATCAAGAAATTCCTATTTTAGTGGACAATGGTCAACTCATAATTCTATTGATCATCACCTTCTATGAAAACTTGACCTGGAAACTAAAGCCGACAATCATAGATATAAAGTATGTCTAGCGTCAAGAGCCAAATTGGAGACTTGGGACATCATAGTACTAAATTTTCCAAAGTGTACAAGTTGTAGGCATTTAACATAGCAACATGTTTAAAAATCAATGTAAGATAAACTGCTAGTAACTATTGCAATCTTGTAAAAAGTCCTTTGTACTTTTGCAATATTTCTCTATGAAGAAATCGTGTTCATTTTTGCAAACGATATCATGAGCAAGGTCGAGATAGATTGTGGTTCTCAATGTCGAAATAAGATTGCAACTTGGATCAAAATAGTCACTAGGTCGAAAGCTAAATACTTCACTAAGATTGATCTTAGAACAAGGTACCATCATATTAGAATTCATCCAAGGGACACACAGAAAACTATTTTTTGGACAGGGTTCAGACATTATCAATTCTTGGTGCTACCTATCAAGTTAACTAATACACTTACAACATTCCAACAAATGATGAACAATTTATTACTTTAATATCTAGGAGATTTTTGGTGGCATTCTTAGATGATATACTCATCTATTGTCATATCCTTAAAGAGCATGTGAATTATATCAAGATTGCCTTGTAAATTCTTAGAGAAGGAAATCTTTATGCAAAAAAATCCAAGTGTTAATTCTTTAAGCATGAATATTTGTATCTTGGTCATAAGATCACCCCTTTTGAGTTGAAGCTCAAAGAAAGATAAAATTAAAGCATGAGTGTCCAATATCGAAATAGCCAGACAAGTCAAGTCCTTCGTAGGATTTCATAAATTTATTGAGAATTAAGAAGAGACTTTTCAATAATTTGATGAAGGGTAGAGTTAACAAAAGGAAGAAGAATGATTAAACTTAGTTTGCTTGATTGTATGTAGTGAGGAATTGAATCAATGTTTTGAAAAACTCAAAATATTGTTGTGGCTCCCATGTTACATATACCCTACTTTCCTCCCTTTCACTCAATTTAAATTTTCCTCTCTCTCTCTCTCTCTCTCTCTCTCTCTCTCTCTCTCTCTCTCTCTCTCTCTCTCTCTCTCTCTCTCTCTCTCTCTCTCTCTCTCTCTCTCTCTCTCTCCCCCATACCACCCTCTCTGATCATTCGTTCCTATCCTTCGCTACTGGCCACCTTCCACCACCACAACTTCAATACCAGTCCACCATCCTTCCCCGTGCATCCAAATACACCTTCCATCCCCTCTCTATCCCACTCTACCAGGAATCCCTCACCTCCTTACTTCACTCTTTTCCACAATGAATCACTGGAATCACTACAAATATTATTCTAGCCGTCATGGCTCTCTATGAGAGAGTTTTGGGTTGCTTTCGTCATGGTAGTGGCATTTCTGAGCAGATCTGAAGTACTATTGGGGTTAAGCAGGGATGCTCTCTCTCACCAGTTCTCTTTGGATTATATATTGACAAGCTACAGCAGGTCATCTATCAGTGTGGTGGGGACGGGTGTTAGCTGGGAGACGTTTTGATTGCCATCCTTCTCTATGCGGATGATGTGGTACATCTCTCATACCAGAGAGGGATTACAGAGACAGTTGGACTGTTTACACACTTTTTGTACTCAGTGGGGTTTAGGGGTGAACCTCTCAAAGACCAAAGTTATAGTCTTCAATACCTCTCGAGCCTTCATGCAGCGCCAGGAGCTTACCTTCGATGGACAGTCCCTAGAGGTGGTTTCTTCATACACTTACTTGGGCGTGCTCTTCTCTGGTCCTACCTTCAGTATGAGATAGGCGGCTACTTCTAGACTTGGGAAGGGCCACTCTTCCCTAGTCCAGCTGGAGAGATTCTACTTCCGCAAGTCAATTCGTGATGCTCCGAGTAAGTGCAGATTGTTTGATACCATCGTCACCCCCTCAACCTTGTATGCCGCAGAGATATGGTGCACAGGATTATCATCTTCACACTGGTCCAACATTTCACGCTTACATACCACCATGTTGGCTCGCATGATCCGAGCGAAGCCCTCGGTTTCCCATGAGATCATCCTTGCGGAGTTTGCCACCCCCCCTATTCAGATTGAGGCTGCCTTCCAGCTTATCACATACATCCAGCGAGCTCAGGCACTTCCTGATACCGAGCAGAGATATACTCGGATTGCACTCATGTCCTCTCATCACCTTCAGACAGAGGGATACCAGCTATCAAAGAGTGCACAGTTTTCACCCTCCTAGACGATGTCAACGACGGCCCATACCTCCTAATATTGCTCGTATTACGTCTTTTTTTATCAACAGCAGTCTCTGACACTACTATATTACTCATTTTTCTTTTATGCATAGTTTTTTCTTGGAGACGTTTATATACGCTCCCATGGTTTTCACATACTTGACATGTACTCCTTTTGGTCTTATATGCCTTTTTTGGCATGGAAAATACATTAATAAAGCTCTCTCTCTCTCTCTCTCTCTCTCTCTCTCTCTCTCTCTCTCTCTTCTTCATCGCCATCGCCCGCGTGCTCTGAACATGTCATCACCATTCCTCAACTTTCTGTGCAATGATCTCCCTTGCTCCCTCACTTCCTTTATGCCTACTTGCTATCTACGACCTCTCTCTCTCTCTCTCTCTCTCTCTCTCTCTCTCTCTCTCTCTTTATGTTTATTGTATAGAACTTCAAATTCGTGATCAAAAGTGCAACAGTACAAAATAATCTGACTTTGCCAGATACATGTGACATTGGAGCATGTATTGGTATCGCCACGGATTTCGCTTTCGTGCCCACAACAAGCATGTCGCTGGGTCGTAAAGATATTGATAGGATAAACACCTCACAATCATTTAGTTCCTTTCCATTCCGGTTCTTTGAAATTCGAGAATGTATATAACAAAGCAGTTCTTTGAAATAAGTACTGGTTCTTTGTTCAGCTACTAGCAATATACTAGGATCATTGTCCAAAAATGTGTAGCATCGTTGTAGCAGAGACGCCAGCTGATCAATCTTCTACTAAGCCCTCCTATTATCATCTGATTTTATAGAATTATCATCTGACTTTATGGAAGGATGACTTAAAAGAGTGTTTGAAAGGATATTATCAACGGACGCCCAATAGAATTATTAGCAGCAGCAGAAGCAGACTACCTCTCTGGCAATGAGATTGAGATTCTAGTGATAAACTTTGCAAGTCTTGATGGCGAAGGGCACACTCAGGTGGTGAAGTCCATTGGAGAAGCCTGTGAAAAATGGGGTTCTAGGTAATTGTTGCATTTGAATCAGTGGTAGCTTCAACTCAAAAACTCAAATTTAAGCTGGAGCATCGTGTGGAACAGATATAGAGATCACAGCAGCAAGCTATGGTCATTACATATTATGCGGAAGATTTTGACTATTGATTACATGTGATTAACCACGGAGTACTGACATCTGTCGTTCATAGTTTAATGCAAGTTTGCGAGGAATTTTTTGACCTCCCCGTGGACGAAAAGATGGAATTTTACTCAGATGATATGTTGAAGCCTGTGCGATTCGGAACCAGCGTTAATCTCTCAAAGGATACGGTTCTTGAATGGAGGGATTACCTTAGCTCATTCATTTGTGGCCTGCCAAGCCTTCTACTTTCCGATATTTTGGAAATTGTTCCAAGCTATCTTGAAGACAAGGTGGTGCCACTGCAGGCGGATCACAAAGTTGTGAGGAAAGGTGCTTTTGTGTTGTTAGCTATCTAGCTAATGAGTGGAAGAAAGAAAAGCTACATGTTGTTGTTGACTTGATTTGATTATGATATAGAGGTGTCACTGTTCGAAACAGACTATGTCACTGTTCGAACATGATCTATATACAATAACTACTCATTGTCATGTCTATAGACTATACAGTTTACACTTAACATTTTAGCATTATCTTGTAAACACTACATCGTGCTTAACACGTGTTCACAATAATAGGTTAAACACGATCTCTGTAACTTTGTGTGTGTGTGTGTGTGTGTGTGTGTGTGTGTGTGTGTGTACAACAAATCAAAATAAAAAAATGCTACAAGAATTAGAATTCAAGTAAGAACTCAATTGTATCAAATTATCTGACTCCTTAAAATCACATATCACAAGAGAGAGGGGTTTTGCTGTCAGGGAGGCCTTTAGTTATACATCGGTTCTGCACGTAGCTTGTTGTTGCAACAACATGTTGCCATAACAATTTGGGAAACGAAGCATGAGTTATCATGCATTTGGCAGACTCGACTAAGGTCAAGTTCTTCCTTTCTGCCAGTCCATTCGACTGTGGAGAATAGGAAGCAGCAAATTGTTGCTCGATGTCGTTGGGTGAGCAGTAGTCCTTGAACTCGTTTGAGATGTATTCACCGTCGTTGTCACTCCTAAGAGCTTTGATTTTCTTGCATGTCTGCAACTCAGTATTTTCTTTGTATTTCTTGAAGAATTGAAAGGCTTCAGATTTTTGCTTCAAAAAATATACAACAGTTCTTTTGAAATAGTCATCTATAAAAGCAATAAAGAATTTAGCACCAAGCAGTGATGGTGTTTGCATTGGGCCACATATATTAGTATGTACAATGTCTAGCAAATCTTTAGATACATGTTCCTAATTTGACTTAAATGGCCTTCTTGCCTGCTTTCCTATGATCTAACTTTGACAGACGGGATGGTCGACAATTTGATAGTCTAAATCAAGAACTGACGAATGCCTAGACATGTTACCTATCGATACATGATTAAGGTGACCAAGTCTATAATGCCAAATCAATTCTTTATTGATAGATGTTGAACTGCTTAAAGCACAATTAGTCGCAGAGTTACAAAGCCTATAGAGATATCCTTGTCTCTTTTCGAGTGCAAGAACTCTCTTGCTTTTATCAATAATTCGGCAAGAATCCACCTGAAACTCTACCCTATGTTCTAAGTCTGTAATTCGAATGATCGACAACAGATTTGTCATCAGGTTTGAGACATACCATACATTTGGTATCAGTTTCGATAGTCCATTCTGAAAATTCAATCTAACAGTACATTCACCTTCGATTTTGTGTGAGCTGATGTCTCCAAGGTGAACAAATTTTTTGGTGCTGTAGGCCGAATAGTTGATGAACCATTCTTGATGGCTTGTCATATGTTGCGTTGCTCCAGAATTGAGGAACCATTCCTCCGATTGTTCGACATGGTGATGGTTCCCCATGAAGGCTTCTTGCTCGTCATCGTAGTCTTCTTGGATGTTCTGCTTCGTGTTTGTTGTATGGGCTTGCTGATTCGACTGCTTCTTTTTGTCTTTGTTGAACTTCAAGATCCGACAGTTCTGGATTTCGTGGTTCGTCCTCTTGCAGTACTTGAAGAAGAGTCTTTTCTTGTTCTAAGCAGGTTGATGATTTTTGGTCTTCTGTGACTGCTTCTAACTTGTTGTCGATTTGTCAAAAAACTCTCTTCTTCTGTTGCTTCCTTGTGTTCTTCTTCGAAAATAATGCTTGCGAGTCGTTGATGGAGAACGAGGGGTCTATTCCTTCTTGTCTCCTCCTGCAGCAGCATGATTATGACTCTAGACAATGTAATATCTGAGTGTGTGGAAATCATCATCACCCAGTTTTCATATGAGGATGGTAGGCTGGGGACAATAAGGTCATTACAGCGTCAGAGTCTTCGATCACCGAACCTATTGTTACCATCTGCTCCAACAGAGTCTTGAATTTATTAATATAATTCTGAACAGAAACACTTTTTGACATTCTAAGTGAGAAGAACTTTCTCCTTAGATGCAGTTTTGAAGTGACATCTCTCACTTTGTATCCCCAAGCTCCTTGTCCATTAGGACTACCCTCATCTTGAATTTCCATAGGTGGTAATTCGAACCATCGAGTTTGTCTACCATTAGGGCAGACTATGATTGCGAATCCATTTGGAAGTTCAAGATGAGTGTATGCAGATAGTATATTATATGACTATAAACAATTACAACAAGTGTCTATTCTTTATCAAAACAATCGTTCTGATAATGTAAGCTCTAAGTCCGTCTTTAAGAATCATAGAGTAGAATTACTGCTCTAATACCATGTTGGGATTCGTTGTGACACAACGAAGGCGAGTGCGGAATCCTCGGTGCATGCAACTACGTCTATCGGATTCAGACAGACTTTGATGGATCGAGATATTCCCTACTTGATCATAGATTCGAAGTCACTGGATCGACACCATCAATTCCTAATCCATGCATGAATTAACTGGGTTTTAGATTGAGCTTTGCGTAAGCGTATTAGGTACAAAAATTGGAGCGACAAATCAACATGGGCTATCAGTCATATGAGACAATCTAATCTACGAATAAGCTTATCTGCAAGCAAGAATGATATGAACATGAATAAAATGAGCATTCATTCGCAATTAACACGACCTAGATTACTAGAACATTAATTATTCAGTTGCAAATAGAAACATCTGCAGTCAGAGTGCGTTCTTTCTGAAACAATACTCTATGATAACAGAGAGAAAGAACAAACCAATTGCGCTCTAGATGTTCGATCTCTTATTTTCTTGTCTAACCGAACAACTAATAAGTTGTTGGATATATATACATATGGCTAACTAATTAGAAGAATGTTTGACAATTAGGATTAAGGCACTACGTGTTCTTGGCAGTCGTCTTCGGATGATATTTGATTCTGTCCGATCGTGATGAAGGTATTGTTGAGCCATCGAAGGAGTCTTGTCAACCCTCCTTTGAATGTGAAGATCATCGACATGAAGTGGATCTTCAAGTTGAAGCTTAATCCAAAAGAATATATATCTAGATGGAAAGCCCCACTAATTGTGAAAGGCTATGAATAGATCTATGGAATAGACTACACTAAGACCTTCAATCTAGTGGTAAAACATCAATCTATCTGAACATTATTGGCTATCGCAGTTGCAAAAGATTTGGACATTCACCAAATGGATGGTCAAACAACATTTTTTAATGGATATATACAAGAAGACATATATATCTATCAACTAGACGGTTACATCTTTCGAGGTCAAGAGCATAAAGTATGCAAGTTGCAAAAAGCTCTCTACAGGCTAAAGCAAGCTCCAAGGGCTTGGTTCGATAGAATAAATTGATTCTTGTTGGAGCACCAATTTACTTCTAGTTCTGCATATTCGAACGTGTATCTCGAGTACAGATGCTCAAGCTATGTCATAATAGCATTATATGTTTATGACTCATTGATCATCGGCAATTTGAATCAACTATTACATGAGACGAAACCTCTACTATCGAAGGAATCTGAAATGACTGATTCAAGCCTAGTCGATAATTAGGTCAATCATATATGCCACGATCTATACACAACCTGATCTTGCATACACAGTTAGCACATTGTCACAATACATGTGCTATACAAAGAGCGTTGAGGTATATACAAGCCACAAAGTGTCAGAATTCAAGGTGAACTAGAAGCGGAAACATTCACAATGAATTAAGTGATTAACGTTCTATGAACAATCACAAATTATGCATACAAGTGGAAGCAAAGTAGGATATCAATGGAGACAAATCTCTATACAAAGAATGTATGTACACAAGCATTGCCACTCTCTCTAGTCTCTCCAGCCTCTTCAGGCCCTTCCTCCCCACTTCAGCAGAAAGAGGATGTCTATTTATACCAGTAGAAGTTAGAAAAATCCAAAGGCCAATGGTTCCCTATGTGGAATATCCAAAAGTCAATAGCCAAGAGCCATATGTTACTTAGGAGCTACAAAAGCAAATGAAAATCCTTGGCATTGGACAACCAAGTGCTAATTGGAGAAGAAGGTCACTTGCCCCATGGACCTCCCATTAAGAGTTGGGCCCCTCCAAACTTGAGTACATGGACCAAAAGTTAAAAAATGTTGCTTGGGTCCTCAGGCTCCTCCTCCCCACTTCAGCAGAAACATGGCGCCTATTTATACCAATAGAGATAGAGAAATCCAAAGGCCAATGCTTCCCTATGTGGAATATCCAAAAGCCAACAACCAAGAGCCATATGTTACATAGGAGTTACAAAAGCAAATGAAAAGCCTTGGCATTGGACAGCCAAGTGCTAATTGGAGAATAAGGTCTCTTGCCCCATGGACCTCCCATTATGAGTTGGGCCCCTCCAAACTTGAGTACATGGACAGCCAAGTGCTAATTGGAGAATAAGGTCTCTTGCCCCATGGACCTCCCATCATGAGATGGGCCCCTCCAAACTTGAGTACATGGACCAAAAGTTAAAATATGATCCTTGGGTCCTCAAAACCATATACATTGCTCCACCCAGGGAGAAAATAAACTTTGATGACCCTTGATAGTTGTCCAAGGTGTACCTTCTGGTACCTCGACTTGGTAGTCAGAGCATCAACAAAGGAATCTCCATTAAAGGAAAGCTAGAACAAGTAGTGACTTCTAACAAGAAGCACTATGTTTTGTGTTATGATGGAAATTTAGAGAATGCATTAATGCTAAAGGCCTGTTTCAACTCAGACTGGGCTGGAGATGTGGATACCAGAAAATCCACCTCTTGATACCTATGTTTTCTTATAGGAGGACCCATTTTACTGAGTCCAAATATGTTGCAGCCACCTCTGTAGATAAGGAGATTATTTGGTTCAGAAGATTACTCCAAAATTTGAAATTTCAGCAGATCAGACCAACTATACTCCATTGCGACAACCAAAGCTGTCTAGCTCATTCTCTAAACCCACGAACTCACTCTAGAAATAAGCATATTAAAGTTCAAGTTATTTTCTAAGAGAGAAAGTGTGGAATAAGGATGTCGAATTAAGTTATTGTCATACAAATAATATGTTCGCTGATATTCTAACAAAGCCATTGGCAAACAAAAACATTCTACCTTAGTTAGTATGTTAAATTTCCATTCAAGCTCCTAGCATAAGGGGGACTGTTGGAATATAATCTTACTCCTATCTATATAGTTCTATGTTCTGAGTATTTGTGTAGATTGTAAATACTCACTCTCTACAACACTTTGCAAAAATGAACTATTATTTGAGACACTCTATAGTTTTACACGCATATTTGAACAATCTGCAAAAATACACAAATATTCAAAGTAGAGCTAACGACATTGAACTATCTGCACTGTTGTCACTATCGACACTGTCGAGTATCCACTATCGTCACTGTCGAAGTATCGACATTGTCGAACTACCGAATGTCGAATGGTACCACTCAAAATGGAGCTTTTCTTCTGCCGAATTTAAAACAAACTATGTCACCATTCAAACATGCTACTATATACGACTATACAGTTCACACTAAATAGTTTAGCATTATCTTGTAGACACTACATTGTGCTTAACACATGTTCACAAGAACGAGTTAGATTGAACTACTTCTATCCTCAAAAGTAAAACTTAGGAAAATTCTTCTTTTTGCTTTCAATAATTATCCATGAATCATCATCTTTAATGTATCCATTTCATCATGATGTTCAATCCTACCATGTGATTTAGTATTTTTTTCTCTATTCGATCGTTCATATAGACGATAAGGATCTAGATCTCTCTCTGAAATCAGCCAACGGTGACGATTACAATAGATCTATTGCTCATGTATAGGAGTTTTTTCATAATTGTCAAATATATCACCTATGCCATAAGGCCCATCATTTCATCTGTAGATATGTCAACAATAGGAAGATCATGTATAAATTGCAATTCATGAAATTGAATTTTGTCAGCAAATTATAGAAGTATCTTTGTTGGGTGATATAGAGAAGTCTTCTGCCTTTGTCTCTATGGATTTGAATCTCGAGACAATAATGCGCCTCTCCAAGATCTGTACTTGTCATCTCGAATTCTTGGGATAGCATCATCTTCGTGTCCTTTGTCAATCTGATATTGTTGCTAAACAGCATGTATTATCCACGTAAAGCGTGATGATGACAAAGAATTGATTGATAGCTTTGAAATATAAATTACAGTCTGCAGGGCTTGGTTCAAATCCATGATTGATCAAGAATGTGTTGATTCGATGAAACCATGCGTTGTGGATGATTGCGTCAGACCATACAAAGCTTTATGGAGTTTGCATACCTGATCTTCTCGACCATTGAGGATATAGCCTTCTGGCTGGATCATATAGATGTCCTCCTCGATAACTCCATTGAGGAATGTCATTTTTACATCCATCTGGTGTATCTCAAGGTCTGCTGCAACAGCATATGATAGTAGCAGTGGAAGTGTGCTTGACAACCACTGTCGTCTGTTTTATATTTGATCTTAGAGATCCATTTGCAGTCGATTACCTTTATGTCTGCTAGCAGCTTGGTGATAGTCCATGTGTTGTTCCTCAGCAATGAGTTATATTCCTTGTCCATTGCTTCTTTCTGTAACATAGCTTCTTCACCTGTGGTTTGCTCTTGAATAGAATAGTGAGCGAACTCATCAGTTCGGGTTCTTGTTGATCTTCTGGTTGAAGTCTCTAGCTACGAGATTCGACTTTGTGTCGGTTGCTCCTGTGTTGCAACTTCTTCTTCTTCTTCTTCTAGGCCTGACTGTATAGAGTGACTGTTGGAAGAAATCGAAATGGTCTTTCGATATGTATCAGTTGTCAGAGCAAAAATTGTAGACTAGATCTGGTCCTTGTCCTTCAAATCAATAAACTGATCTTCAACAAAAATCACATCCTTGTTAGTGAAAATTTTATAGGTCTCTATATTGTACAATCTATACATTCCATCAAAAGTACGATAGCCAACAAAAATAGTTTTGAATGAATCCTCATCTAATTTCTTTATGTTGTCCTTTAGGACATGAGCGTAAGCAGTGCATCTAAACACTCTCAAAATGTTTCAATGAAGGCTTGGATCTTGTCCAAACTTCATAAGGGGTTTTGCTGTCAGGGAGGCCTTTAGTTATACATCGGTTCTACACGTAGGTTGTTGTTGAAACAACATGTTGCCAAAACGATTTGAGCAACGAACACATGAGTTATCATGCATTTGGCAGACTCGATTAAGGTCAAATTCTTCCTTTTTGCCAGTCCATTCGACTGTGGAGAATAGGAAGCAGAAAATTGTTGTTCGATGTCATTGGCTGAGCAGTAGTCCTTGAACTCGTTTGAGATGTATTCATCATCGTTGTCGCTCCTAAGAGCTTTGATTTTCTTACATGTCTGCAACTCAGTATTTTCTTTGTATTTCTTGAAGAATTGGAAGGTTTTAGATTTGTGCTTCAGAAAATATACAACAGTTCTTTTGAAATAGTCATCTATAAAAGCAATAAAGAATTTAGCACCAAGTAGTGATGGTGTTTGCATTGGGCCACATATATCAGTATGTACAATGTCTAGCAAGTCTTTAGATATATGTTTTTGATTTGACTTAAATGGCCTTCTTGTCTGCTTTCCTATGATACAGCTCTGTCAAACAAGATCGAATTTTGGATTGAACTTGTAGGTTGAAAGAACATTGGTCATGACTAGAATCAATCAAAGTTTATACATTGTTTGTGCTCAATCTGCAAAATTTCAAACTTTGTGAACCAAAATAACTCAGCATATTGTTGTCTATGTCCAACAACAACAACAAAAATCTACTACAAAAGTACAAGCAAAGGTTATCAAAGCATATGGTTTTTTAATTCAAGTAATTTTGAAACATGCATTGGTCAAGCGCTTATAGATGACAAATCATATCACATCTCATTTACAAAATCTTTCCTAAATTCTATCTTTACAATTACAATCTCTCGATTTGAAAATTGATAATACTTTGTCATTTTTAAACTATGATAGTTACTTCGAACAAAAAGTTGAATCCAATTGGCTTGCAATTTTTAAGAGATCACTTGATGGAATGGCTAAATTTGTTGATGATTCTATCCCATCCGTTTTGGCTAAATTTGTTGGCAATCTAGAGCTCCATATAATTTAATTGATAGAAATCTGATTGATCACAACTTGAATGGATAGCCATCTTGATTGTCCTAGTTGTTGATAGATCTATTACAATCAATAGTGCAATGCAAGATTGAGAATTTGATCCAATTGTTGGCTGTTGATTTTCACACTTTGTGTTTCGATATAAAAACTAATGGAACATAGTCATAAGTGATCAGTTCAAAAATATTTGTTGTTATCAAGTGTCATTAATCCTTCAAATATATCTTTCTTTCTTTTTTTCTTATTCATTTCTTTTTTATGAATCTTATGGCTATATAGCTACTAATTATAGACTCTTCATTTATCTCAAATGTCCTGACGTTTGTGACAAAATATGTTGATCCTACGATATGCCATTATCATTATCACAGTTGTTCACTTAGACACTACTTTGCCATTTAGATACTATAGATAATGAAAGTATGGTTGTATGAAATAAAATTATAATTGATATATGGACAATTTCAAAACGCTTTTGTGGAGCTCTTTGACACATACATAGCAATAAAAAAAATGAATACAAGTTACAAAATATGTACATGAAAATTATTAAATAAAAAGAAAAATGAAAAATTTCGTCTGTTCTTTCTTGGCAAAAATATCAGTTAACTTTTTGTTCAATCGTCATTCACACGTGCTAAAAAGGCTATGCATTCAAATGTTCTTATAAACATGTCATTGGGCTACATATTAACAATTTTGTGAAGTCCTTGTCCTATAAATTTAATTTTTTCTTTAATACCTTTGCTTTGGTAAAAGAGCACAAAATTTCCTGGTTTGATATCCCTTTTTTTTTCATGATCCATCAATTTTGTTGTTGATGTTATTCTCAACTTATCTTCCTACAAGGAAACCATATCAAAGTTCCATCAATTTTGTTGATTATATTATTCTCAGCTTATCTTCTTTGTTGTGAATTTATTTCTATTAGTTCTGATTTTTTTGCATTAATAAGTGAAGCACTATTCTCGTGACTCATGATCCAATTGTTGTAATCATCATTTTCTTCTTGTGTGCCATAGCATTGAACTTTTTGCTATACTTCTTTGGAGGGGCTACTACTACATACTAAGAGATATGGTCTTGCAAGTTATGACCTAGTTGCAAATCCAAAAAAGACCCTTTGTAAATATGTTGTTTACTTTTTTCCTCAGACTCTCTTACACATAATCCAATCGAAACCTATCAAATAAGTTTGCTATTAAAAATGGGCACCTCTCTATGAATGTTCTTTTTTAAAGATATTGGACCATATGTGACAATACTTGCAACAAACTTCTAACATTGTTTCTCCTTCCACCTTATTGGATCATTCCTTTCTCACATTGTCCCTTGGCACCATGACATGTCACTCTTTGTCCATTCCCCCTACCATGCCAAGAGCACCCAGATATACCTTTGACCATGAGTACACACAACTATATCAAGATTCTCTCTCTTCTCTACCCTCAATATTTCCCACATGACAATCCACTTCAAACCCAAGCCATTTTTCTTATTGCGCTCCATACATCTGCTTCCAAACATTGTAAATGTCAATCCCGTACTCACTTCGTCAACCACCCATACCATGCTATCTCTCTCTCTCTCTCTCTCTCTCTCTCTCTCTCTCTCTCTCTCTCTCTCTCTCTCTCTCTCTCTCTCTCATACAATGTACATTGACATTAGGGAAAAGCATGACATGAACCACTTGGAGTCAACTAACCTACTAAGCTTGTTTGAGAAATCAACCAACCACATTGGGTCGTTCTTGGAATAGACTCTGGCATAAGACTTGATTCTGTACTCTTGCACATCTAGTAATACTTCGTTAAGAATGGATTAAGGCAGCTATCTTAAGCAACAAGAATCAATGTAAACTAATGTTTTAATTTTTTCCCTATAGATCTTGTAGAACCTTTAGTGGAGATTGATAAAACATCTCATATCTCTCTCATGTGAGTAGATTTCAGTAGTATTTTTCATTTTTAAATCTCTCACCACAGTTTCACACAAACAAAGAACATATTGGAAAGTATAATCTCTCTTTTGACTTCATAAATATTAGCATGGTAATTGTATATAGTCAGATGACTGAGGCATCTGTTCAACACAATTGATATCCAATAATTTGGGATAATTCTTGTCTTTCTAGTTTTCTAAAAGTTTTAAAATTTGATTGTAATCCTTATGTTGTCAATTTTGTCGGTATTTCCTCGACACTATGAAAGTGGTAACAATCAAAGCCCCAAATAGGCTTGTTGCCTCAAAAGTTTGTTGAAGAACGAACGTAATACTTTCGTTTCTAACAAAGATAGATAAAACTTTTTTAGCTCCTAAAATTAGAAGCATTTCAGCTCTTCTAAATCTCCATATATCAATCCAAACGTCTTCTAACTTTAAGAATTGAACTACACCAATGAATGCAGGTAACTACAATGTCTTTAAGTTGAGCAACGTCAAAACATTTTTCTGAGTGGAATCTAGCTGGATTCTTGCTAGTCATTTTGATACAGCAGTTCCACTGATTTTGCTATCTAACATCACAAACTCAGGACCTTTCCAGCAGCATGGCTCATTGCAAATGAAACTTTATATGAACAAATAGAGAACTCTTAGAAGAAAGAGCTACCTCCTCACTAGCATTCAGAAGAGACAGTGTTTTCATTTTGCTTCCACATGACAGCTGCAACTAAGTTGGCTAAAGAATGTGTAGCCATGGGTACCAGAAGATCCATTGTCCACACAGATAGGGTGCCATACAAAATTCCAATAAATGAAGCCCTACAAGTAAATGTACAATTTACAAAAAGCAAGAATTAGAACATGAGAGGGGGGGGGGCGAGAGAGAGAGAGAGAGAGAGAGAGAGAGAGAGAGAGAGAGAGAGAGAGAAGAATAGAAGAGGATATACTTAAATCTTTATAAGCAGTCCTTGAGACCATTGTCTATGGGGACCCATTGAGAAAGTACAGTAGCTGAATAGAAGCTATTTGATATAATTGACCGATGTAACAAGAATTATTTAAAGGGCTTTATAGATTATGAGGACTAATAGAAATTTTCCGTGTCACATGCTTTGATGACAAAGGGTCCAAGTCGCTCCACAGCCACTTGAAGAAGGCAATGATGAAGGGTATGTGGAGATGTTGTGGAGAGAGAGAGAGAGAGAGAGAGAGAGAGAGAGAGAGAGAGAGAGAGAGAGAGAGAGAGAGAGACCAGATTGCAAAGGCCTTGTTTCTACCACCAGTCAAATGCAAAGCTCCAAAGATAATGCCCGTTAGAAGGACTCCTTTCCAGTCTATACCAAATAATGGAAGCACAGCTCCACGAAAAAGAAGCTCCTGTTTTTGGGAGAAAATTTTAGACGTTGTATTAATCTAAATTTTTGTGTCAGTCAAACATACCTAGAATACTTTGTAAGTAGAAGCTTGTCTACATGAATATACGTTGGCACACAAACAAATGATTTACAATTGACAAAAGATGGAAAGGATGGAAGAATGAAAAACTACAGAAGTTAGAGCCATCAGTGTAGCTGCTGCTTTAAAATCAAGAAAAGGCAATTACTTGCCTCACTAATGCCAGGTAAAACAGAGACAACTACGTAATCCAGAGGATCCAGGGATTTCAGAACCTGCAAGAGCCCAACTATGAAAAATTCAGTCACATGAATTCTGGTAGAGGAGCTCATACATACATGCATTCAGTTTGATCATATAGCTCTACAAACTACACACTACAAACATCTCACAAGAGTCTCTACAAATAACTCTCAAGAACCAGAATGCATGCGAGTTTTCCTACTTATAGTGTGTTTTGAGGTCCCTTGTTGGAAATTTGAAGACAACTACCAAAACATGGTAAGCAGTGACATAAATACTGTTACGGCCCTAATGGGGGTTTGGATCATTAGGAGTTGTCTTGGACATAGGGGCCAGGCCTAATCTGGATAACAATCGAGTAGGACCATGGGGTCACACCCGCATACGGTATAGGCATGTGTGGTGCATCCTAGTATGGGATAGGGTGTACATGCACTGTGCTTATGCATGGGTCTTGGCTATTATGGGTTAGGGGTACCTACATGCAGTGGACATGCATGGGAGATTGGCATGATCAGTTAGAGTGCTTCCATGTGGATTCGGTGCATGGGCAGGTGGGGTTGGCTATATCTCTATATATACCCTCACCAGTGTCTATGAGGATTATGGAAGAGTCTGTAGTCGTTATGCTGTCAGACTGTGAAGCACTCATCCTGTGGCTTGCCTAGACCGGTATTGGGTCTAGGTTTGGTTGGGACGGTTTCGTCTACTGCAATCCTCCCTTGGTGTTCTAGGAAGCTCTATCTCGGTTGGGAGTCCTGGGGGACGTTTTAAATACAGTCTCCTACCACTTGGTTCTGCGGCCCTTACTACTTAATTATCAAAATTCAACTTGATGAATTATGTAATAGTGACTTGGAGTTCCTAATAATTAAGGTCCCAAATGATAGAGTGCTAATATTTCCATAACTCTCCCCAACTAACAAAAATCTACCTTCAATGTTGACATGTCCATAACTCTCCCTGACTAACAAAAAGATTCCCTTCAATGTTGGCAATCATGGGGAAGAGATGCATGTTGAAAATGACAGACAAATGCAATGCAGATATCACAAAATAGTGTTGAGAATGAATACTGGAAAAATGCATATTTTGAAGATGGTGTAGAGAAATTTCGATGTCTAATAGAAGTTTACAAAAGTGCATATGCTGAAGAAGTATATTACAAATGACACACTATAATGATGTAACAACGCCAATGAAAAGCCAACAATCATTGTGTCTTGTGTAGCTTACGATTAGCAAGAATGAAATTCATGTTGATCAATACAATAAGTGTGGTAATGTAGAGCTAGAATAGTTGCTTGAGTAATAGTCGAGTAGGAACATGGGGTCACACCCGCATGCGGTATAGGCATGTGTGTTGCATCCTAGTATGGGATAGGGTGTACATGCATTGTGCTTATGCATGGGTCTTGGCTAACCTACATGCAGTGGACATGCATGGGAGATTGGCATGATCAGTTAGAGTGCTTCCATATGGATTCGGTGCATGGGCAGGTGGGGTTGGCTATATCTCTATATATACCCTCACCAGTGTCTATGAGGATTATGGAAGAGTCTGTAGCCATTATGCAGACTGTGAAGCGCTCATCCTGTGGCTTGCCCATCTCTTGGATTGCTCGGGGGCTAGACTAGTATTGGGTCTAGGTTTGGTTGGGACGGTTTCGTCTACTTCAATCCTCCCTTGGTGTTCTAGGAAGCTCTATCTCGGTTGGGAGTCCTGGGGGACGTTTTATTGGTATCAGAGCCAGGTTTTAATCCTTGGACCTGTGGGTTATGGGCCCACCACGCTTCCGCTGCGCACTCTGATTCTGAATAAATCTCTGAAGTTTTGTGTGTTCCATTTAAATCGATTGATTTTTGGAATGATTGATTGGAAAGTGGATGGTCATCTTGGAGGAAGAACTTGTGGTATGGGACGCAGGCAATTCCAAAGAGATGACTTGTAACTAACTGATCGGTGTGACCATAATAAAGTCGTATGACTTGAATGATGCCAATTGTTATGGGTCACAAGGGGGGTTTTTTTGCAGGGTTTTTTGAGGTATTGGTCATGACCCCATTATGGATATCTCAAATCACAAAATAGGGAACCCTGAGTGCTATCTTTTTCTCTATAAATATATTTGAAATTTTCTTGTCATTGAATCTAACAACCCGAGTTCATGTGATTCCTTGGAAGGTAAAGTATCTACCTGAGTTCCTTGGATGATAGTGCATGAAAGGTTAAATAATTTTCCATAGACTAATAGTAATATTAATGGATAACTAATTGGGAATAATTCATTGATCCATGTGCAAATCCTTTTTCTGATCTATTCGAGTTGGTTTCCCAAGAGGTGATGGTTTCTATTATCAAAAAAAAATACCTTTGAATAAGTTGTTATGCTGGTATGTTGGGTCATCAATTGTCTTGGAGTCGGTTGATGCAACATTTGCTATCGACTTGTCCGGTTCAATGGGATCTTCTGTAAGACTTCTCCTAGACTGTATCTGGTGTGATATGACTTTTATTGGAAACTTGCGGAGTTTCCTGTTAAAAGGGGGAGAAGTAGTTGATAGAAAGTTGCCTAGGTGAAACATCTATAATATTGATTCTAGATTGAATCCGTAATGTGTATAGATGAAGGACTTGGTTTTGAATCAAAATTGATAGGATAATATGGATATTGTTGGGATCTTCTAAGGATTGTTAAGAAATCCAGTTAGAAGATGTATGGGAAATTTTTTAGAAGCAATTCTTGTATGAATAGGAAGTCGCTAATCATGAACCAAACAGGTTGGTATTAGGTGATCCTATTACAAGAATGGTTCCTTGTTGGGTTGATCAACTTGAGTTAGTGGGAACTAAGAGTTGATGCAAAGAAAGTTTTGGCTAATGATATATTGTTTTAGGAAAAAATCTCTGATCAAGATTTTGGTTTCCTATTATGTGAAGAAGCACTTTTGGAGAGATATTCTCTCTCATGATAATTGGGTTACAGGATTCTCAGTTAGGCATCTATTATATACAGATGGGGTGTGATCTGTAGACTTATGCTATGTACTGAATCATAGTGGGATCATGTTTTCTTTGCGCAAGTTCTTAATCTTGTGGATCCACTATGAGTTCATTGGACTGAGTTTATTTGCATGCATAAACTAGTCAGCAAACATAAAGACATATTGTTGAGAAGTGTCTTATGACAAATTCTCACATGGTGTATAGATTTGATACAATTGTTGTTAAGAAGTTAAGAGTGAGCACACAACCGTCCAAGTACTAGTACACAGTTGAGATGGCTGATGGAAAGGGTATGGAAATTTGGGACACAAGGGTTGTGAGTATGCCCTTAACTATTCAAAATTATTCTGAGGAGTTGGATTTTGAGATAACTCGTTTGGTGCACTTTGATGTGTCATTTTGGGGATGTGTTGGCACGCGATGCGGAAGCCTTACATAGCCTGGAATACTCATGTGTATGAGTTTCGGCATGGTGGTAAGCTTCATTGCATCCATGGTGAGCGAGATGTGCCTCCAGGACCACTGGTCTCAGTTACGCAGTTGCATAAGGTAAGCTGTGAAAGTATGTATGTTTGTTTTCTACTAGATATGACTACTAGTACTAGTGAGAAGAAGTGTTATGTACCATAATAGAACGCCCTTCGGTGACGGCCTCGCAAGGGGCAGGACGCAGGTCGGTGGCGTTATCGACATGTTTTAGTGCCACGCGTCACCATCCTAGGCGGTCACGCGTCGTCGGCGGACCGTGCTTGATGGGGGACCCACTATGCTATGTCTATATAGTGGTGGGGCTTTCCTTTTGCCATTTACTCAATCCACTCGGGAGTTGGTGGATGGAGAGCACGTGCAGTAGCCAGAAAGTATCTCCAGGCCAAGAGATGTGTGTCAGGGAGAACCAAGGGCAATGGCTGGTGGTATGAGACGCTAGTTATCACCAGAGGCTTGACTAGGCATGTGGATGTCGATAGCTCCAGTCCACGGGGGTGGTTCGACAGTGACCCTATGGATGGGCTGATACGGTGCGTCGCCACTAGTATGGGGTATGCATCAACCTTCAAGCCAATCGAAGATCTAGGGAGTTGTAACATTTGGTATCAGAGCCACCGATTTCCTTGTTAGGTGCACATGTTGGGAATGTGGCTGAGAATTTTTGACTTCAATCCGTGTTTCAAGTTGATTCTTGAATTGAGTGTGTTTGGTGGGGGGAAGGGACCTAGCCTCACCCCCCCCCCCCTTTATTTTTCTTCTTTGAGATGCATCGTGGGCTGTAGTCCCGAACGACTGTGCGCGGACTGCAGCCGTGCTGTTATGGTCCGGGGGAGGAGGGTACCTCTCCCCCTACTTCATGTGTTCCTGCGTTGGTTTCTGGGAGGGTGGAGAGGGGAAGAGGGGGAGATGTACCTCCCCCTTCAGGTGTTGATGAAGGATTAATATATTGTACCTTTAGAAATGATGGTTGGAGGTAGTGCGCTCCCCATAGCCCCACAAAGTATATCTTAAGCAATCTTTTCTAAAGTTTTGATCTAAAAGATAAACTCTAAGTTGTGAACTTTTTTACTAAGTTGAAAACCCAAAAGTGGTTTGAGCCTCAATCTTTTGCTTGAAAGATTGGATCAAGAACGTCCTTGGACTGGTGTCCTTTCTCTAGCCGTACCTTCTCCCTCCTCTCCTCCCTCTGTACCAGCAAAGCTCCAAAGCCTTGGAATAGAGTTTGTGGTACGTAGGAGGCAAGAGGAAAGGGTCAAAATTGGATTCCATGTAATTTTGGGTTCCAAGTGCCACCACTTGGAACTAAAGGGGACAAATGGGGCCTTTCTTGGGCCCCACTTGTCCTTTTTGCATGAAAGGAGGGGAGGAGCTTGGAGGAGGGGGTAAAGGAATGTACGTTCTCATTCCTTCACCCCACTTTTCTTTATAGTAAAAGTTGCTTGATAGTGCTCTCTAAGCTCAAGTTAGCCTATTTTCTTGCTTTCTTGAGCCTCACTTGTCAGCTTTTAACTGTTTTGATACCATTGCTCTCCATTTTTTCTCCAGTTTTTTGCTACCCCCTCACTTTTTCCATGCACTCTCCTATGAAGATATCCCAAGCTCCAAGCCCAGCAGCAGCTAATAAGGAGGAGATGGTGCGTGCGATTAATCTATTACAACAACAGATTGTTGACATGCAGTCTAAGCATAAATGGGCGGAGGCCGAGATGAGGGCTATGTCCCAATCTCGGCAGGCACTCCTAAACCCGATGTTTACCCCGAAGTTTTTACTGGGGAGAAAAAGGAGAGACACCAGGACATGGTCTTGGATTGGTTAGATCGATGGACGTCACATTTCTCCATGCACGATCTGCCAGATAGCTCCCGGATTGCTACTACCATTATGTTTCTGCACGATAAAGCGTACACGTGGTGGCAGGATCTTAAGGAGCATGCCACAGTCCCAACTACTTGGGATGATTTACAGGTAGCCTACAAGGCCGCCTTTATGCCAGTCCTTGACGATTTTGAATATTATCTTTGATTTGCAACCTTGCAAATGGGGACGAAGCCCTTGGATGTTTACTTACAAGACTTCCAAGAGGCAACGTCGCGGTTCGTTAACCGAATTGACGGAGTCTTGCTCAAGCTTCATTTCATTTTGGGCTTGCCCAAAGAGTATCAGCTAGAGGTCCGTCATAACCAGCCATAGTCCCTTGAGGATGCAGTGCGTTTCACCAGGTTTTTGACGATACGCATGCGGTAACCCGCAGAGAGCAACAGAAGCCTGAATCCATGGACAAACCCTCTTCGGGCCCTTCCTTCAAAAAGGGCAAAGAGAAAGTTATCGACGTAGCTTCCCCATCGGGAAAGAAGAAGAAACGCCCTCGGTTGGAGAGAGCAGACTTCGACAAAGCCAACAGGTTATGTTTCTCTTGCATGGGGAAGGGGCATCTCTCCAAGGATTGCCCGAAGAAAAAGAAGAAGGGTGGCCGCTCCTTCAAGGCACAAGGTAATTCTTCAATTTCTTGCATTGAAGTGTCCTTTAAGGATGAAACAGTTGTAGTAATTGTTGTTTTAATACCGCGGCTTTTGGACCTCATGACCTCATTCGCATGAATGGGCTCGTAGGTAGCCAACCCGTGAGTATTTTATTTGAAGATGGTTCTACTCATTATTCTATTAATGCTAAATTGGTGCAGAAGCTACAGCTGGCAACCGCACCAAGTGACCATAAGTATGTGGTTAGGATGACGGCAGGTGGGGAGTAGCAGGTCTGGGACCAGTTTGTCCCTCACGTACCGTTGAAGATTCAGAATTATGTGCTTTCGAAAGCAACATCAATGGCCGCCGATAGCTTAGGCAGATCTCCAACTAAGATCTCCAAAATAGTACCACTCCCCTACAAGAAGCCCAAGACTCAAATGATCAAAACTAGCAAATGACCAGCCTTAGTGGCTATTTATAGTGGACAAACCCTACCTCCTTCATATTGATTTGGAGGGAAAGTGAAATTCAAAAATTAGGGCCAAAAATAGAAAACCATGTAAAATCGTATTTCTAGGCCCATCACATGTAAATATAAACTGCGTGCCCACTAATACTGTAATGCGGTGTGGTTACAATTATCAATAGCATTTTAGTCTGTGATTCAATTCACAGTTTTCCTCAAGAAAGACATGGAACACACACGTTGACCCTAAATACTGACAGCGATTATGTATTGTAGAACCCTCCTCTCACAATCTCAAATTCTAAATTACCGTCTTCTGCATATCTTCCATTTCCATTTGATACTGCCTTACATTTATCAGAGTTGTTCTTTAAACTCTCAAAGTGAATGTATGGACGCCATCCAACATGAACGACTCATTGTCTTTGAGTGCACAAGGTTCACAGCCAATCAGTCACTCAGAATCTACAATCTGCAACTATTCAAGTCAAACTTTATTTGCAAATTTAAATTCATATATGCCATCCTTTCAAAGTGAATGAAATGCGTGTTTGCCTTCATGATGTCTCACTTCTCATGTCAGTGCAGATAATTCATTTGATCATTTCAAAACAAACATAATCAAATCACAATCTTCAATCCTGCATTAGTTTGATGATAAGATGAAACTTGTATATGGCAACACATTTCTGTTGTAGTGAAAATTTGAGTAGTACTTCTGCCAAAGCTTCTGGTGAGCCACCAGACATCAAGAGCTAGGGGCATTTGTTGACACTCTTTTGGAAAAATAACATTTGGAAATCAAACCTGCTCATTTGCTGCTTGGCTGGACCTAGAAAAAGCTGGCCAGGTCTTTAGAAGTAGCTGTCTGGACACTGAAACAACCACCACTGCTGCTGCAGTTGCTCCCAGATGCCACGGTTGAAAATCGTCTGCTCTAAAAAAATTTCACAGAGTTACTATTTGAATGCATGTTCACCTTTTTTCATAGACATGCTAAACCATGACAAATACAGCAACAACCTTCACTGCCAGGCCTTCAACAAGAAGCCTTTTATATTATACCAACAAAGAAGGTCAGAGTTTTTCATCTTCATGGTATGTTAAGTTATTTTACTAGCTTCAAGTTAGCGCTAGTACCAATAAGCCTTTAACGGCCTGTGAAACATGGAACATAATCATGACATGCTTTAAAACCTAGGGAGAGACAGTAAAGAGACTACAAATCTGCATAACGATAGCAAGCAAACTTACCCATGTTCATTCTAAAAGACAATACACTGCGGTGATTATTATAACATGGATTCCATAAGTTACACTTCAAGAACACATTACAGAAAGCATCCAGTGCTTCATAGTTCAGAACTCAAAAGTTGACCAAAGACATCGAAATAGTTGGACTACATTATATTAAAGAGTCAAATTGATCTAGGAGTCCCTGTTTATTACACCTTGCAATAGAAGGTTACGCCAACCAACGATAGAAATATAAGGTCCTTCCTGAATTAGCTAAAATGGAAGTACAGTTATATCCTTCCATTGATTAGTTTCTGAAACAAAATAATTGATTCGGCCCTGAGCCCACAACACAATCCAGTGCATGCCAAGAGGTTGAAGAGTTGTCCTAGCAAACAGTCTACTCAGAGCAGTGGAAGGACAAACAATCTGGGATGCCTTCCAATGGGAGTAGCTGTTGGGTGCCCATGGAGAAGTAAGCTGTTTTGCTATTCCTTGATTTTTTAACTTTTGGAGAAGGTCCTCTCGTTCACATTTTTTAGCAACAAAAGTTAAAAATAAATGCATTTCTAGGAGTGTAGGATCAAGGTGCACCTACGAAAGCAAACGTCACCTTGATCAAAGTTCTCTTTCATAAGTTATTGCAAAATCAAAACTTCGTTCAAAAAGGTTATTGTTACATTTTATGGACCACACGGACAACACCTATTTGTTCAACATCTAATTGGATCTAAGTGTTCTATGTTGTCCTACAAGTGCAGACATCCATGTTTTATCCTTTTCAACTTGCTAGAGGTGAAGGTATTGCAAAGTCAAACTTTGGTCAAAATGGAATATATCGTTTTCTATTTTGCAAAGCGATTTATTAGATTCCAGTATTCCAGACTTGAAGATCATTTCGTTTCACTTTCAAGCTTGTAAATAGAAGTTTCTTATCAAATGATCTTGAAAGTCAAAGTTCGGTCAAAATTGAACATTTTTTTTTTGCAGACATTTTGTTTCAATGATGAGTGGGTCTTTACATTCTTAGTTGACCAACAAGTGCAACTTTACAGCTCATCAATCAGAAATCTCTAACTCGAGATATTCACTTTAAAGTCTTTGCGACAAAGAGGGTTTGAATGACGGAAGACGAGCATGCATGGTCATTGGTGCCAAGTTTTAGAGGTGATTTTGGGGTTTTTAACATGCTTGCTAATTTTTACAGCATTAGTGGACAGCCTATATTGACATCAAGCACCTGTCTTTGGAAGGATTTTCCCACTTTTATTGCTCTTTTTCCACTGATTGTTACAACATATGTGGACATCCTTTAAAGTAATTTTGCTTCATATACCCTTCTTAATTTTTCAGCATACATTTATCACGTTCATAGCAGTCCTTTTTCAGCGTATGCATGTAATTGTGCCAACCTAAGATCTAGTTGGGGTGACAACAAGAGTCCACACCTTCAATACATAGCTTCTAATTACACATTTTATCTCAAAGTTGTGCTTTGGATTTACTTCTTGAGATTTCCACCTTTTCAAGATTTTCACTATTGTTTCTTCTCAACTTTTTGTCACTTCATTTTTGTCATCTTCTATGTTTTTATGTCACTTGTTTTTGTACTTGCATTTGTTTCATCCACATCAAATTTGTGAGTGCAAAAGGACAAGTTGAGGGTTCCCAATTGCCTTTTTCATGGCACATTCTCCCGTTATCGCTCGTAACGGAATAGTTCAATCCCATGCCCTAATCCCACGTGTTTTTTGGTGCTTGACCTATGTTATGTTTTGAACTCAATTCATTGGAATTTTAGCCTAGTACTATTGTTAGACAGAAAATCTTAGGGTTTAAGAGTGATGCTTGTTAGAATTGTTGTGAGCAATTCAATGAAGTATATTTTCTTGCACTGACCATTTGCTTGTTTGTTTCTTTTGCAAGTCTGATCTCGTGATGACACGATGTCGGTTCAGGGCCAAAATTGATCTTATAGAGGGGGGTGTGGCTACACACCATGGCGTAGGTGTCCGCAGATAAAGATGCTTGCATTGTGGTGGGCACTTCACAGGATCATTCACCAGGATTAAGGCCCACTACTGCGGCTCAGAGGGCCAGAGGGCAAACATTGGCCATATTTGCTTGCCCCAAGATTCCTGATCCGGAGGTACAGAGGTTGATGGATATGTATGGACCTGATGGTACATCCACACAGCCAATGAGACCATCACAGAGTTGTGGACAGGGACGGGCAGCAGGCAAGGCCTAGTACAGCACGGATAGGGCCTAGTACATCATAGGCAAGGCCTACTACAAGTGTAGGACCTAGTACAGCACGAGCAGAGCATGGTTTACGTGAAGTGCATGGTCCAGGCGAGGCCACTCCAGACAGCAGGGCCTAGTTTAGGTCCACAAGCTTCACCCAAGCATGTTGGATCAGTGGCGGTGGGTCCTTCCCGTCCCTCATCATCATCAGCAGCAGGCTTCGACAGATCTTGCTAGAGAGAGTGACACACCTGCAGCACCTGACGCTACACGGTCAGACACACCCACAGCTCACCCATCCACCACATCCATGGGGCGTGCTAGACCACGAGTGCCCTATGTACAGCAGTGAGGGGTTAAGCCCAGATAGCAAACTCTTAATCGATGTGGGTGGCAGAGAGAGCACCATGCCCGGTGCACTCGACTGGTTGGCCAGTCCTATTACAAGTGCGGCATCCCTTTCTTGGGTATTCAAGGAGCTCCGTACACAAATTGCAGCAGTGGATGCAACATGGAGGCCTCCCAGCTGAGAGGCGCTATGAGGCAAGATGCTCCGTCGGGAGGAAGAGACCATCACGCGGGAGATGAGTTCCATTCTCTCAACATGGCAGACGTAAGTACCTTGTCTCCTGAACTTCTTTGTGGGTGTTCCATTTAGCCAGCAGCGCACTTTCTCCATGTGGCTAATGGGTGTTTTGTGGCAGGTACGGATGCACCATGTTGAGTGATGGATAGATCGACAATCCGTCACCAATATCTTGGCTTTTTGCCCGCTTGGCACGATCTTCCTACGTGGCGTGGATGCCACTCGAGGTGGTGCAGCCATCACAACCGACTTCATATGGGAGGCTGTGAGAGATGTGATTGATGACATTGGGGTGGAGCACGTGGTTCAGGCTGTCACAGACAACGGCACGAACTGTAAGAAGATGGGAGAGATTCTGATGAGGGGTGCTGCACACTGCATAGACATCCTGATCCATGACTTGTGTGCACTTCCATGGATCAGACATGTATAATGTATAAGTTTTTCCATTTGCTTTACTATCTTCCTTGACGCTTGTTCTATGTTGCACACCCATCTCAGCGGTTATCTAAACTTTCGACTAGATGCATGTGTTGCAGATCACTTCTCAGGCCATGCGTGTGGTCAGTTTCATCACCAAGAAGAAGCGCGTGTGGCCCTATTCTGCACCTTCTTGCAGTTGGACCTGAAGAAGCCAACACCCACATTCTTTGCTTACTACTTCTTGGTTCAAGAGCGATTGTTGGCAGTAAAGGACCCCTTGCGGTGGGTGGTTTCTAGCGAGGCCTTCCTGGACTTCAAAGGCATCAGCGCAGATGCGCCACATTTCCAAGCCACTGTGTTTGGAGATCAACTCTAGACATGGGCATCGGAGCTTTTGGGGGTCCATCTCATTTACAAGTTCATGGACCACATTGGTGAGGCGATTCAGACGTCGGCCTTGGACGAGGACAAGTATGACTCTTCAATGTCTTGTTTCTTATTTCTCACTCAAGTTTGTTGCGTTTCTTTTATGCTACGGTGCACTGATGATTGTAATGTGTCCGAGATGTGCAGATTTGGGAGGCCAGATGGGCCAACTTCCACCGACCCATCCATTTCGTAGCCTACATGTTGCACCATTGTGCTGCTCTACCAGCGATTTGGACGATCGAGAGCTGCACAGGGGATGGGTGGAGTACACTAAGTGTGTCTGGATTAGACAAGGTGTATGCCCTAAACCACTTAGTAGTCACTGCTGCTCAGGAGCATAGCACGACAGCTAGTCACTTTTGAGCGCTTTCAATGGCCATTTGATGGAGAGCAGTGTCAACTGAGGGAGGACATGCTGAGGCTTGTGACATGGTTGAGCATTCACGGTCCAACACAAGTGACTCGCGGTGACTGGCCAAGAGAGTCCTTTCACAGTACTGTTCAGTGAGCAGAATTGGAGCACCTGGGCCTTGTATCACACATAGAAGAGGAACAGGCTATCCATCGAGCAGTGCAAGCGGTTGGTGTTTGTGAACACCAATGGCCGTGTGCTGAGACACACACGCGTAGAGGGCTAGATGATTGAGGTGAATCACTTTATTACCCCATGCTCCAGCTACGTTTTGACGAATTGAACTGCTTTCAAAATACCACATCCATTGCAAAATACCTATTTGACAACAATGTTTGTTTGTGGTTGCAGGTGAACCCTAACTCTTGCTTGGTGGACTCGGCAGCTGCACCTCAGGCACCACCCACACAAGACGACCTGGATGATGAGATCTATAGAGAGTTTTACAGACAGACATAGGCTGATGCACGGGCTTTACGACGGCAGAGGAGGGCACAGAGGGGGTGGGAGAGGGCTGAGGAGGGGGATGATGAGGGCTTGGAGGGTGGAGAGGAGCTCAAGGCTGATTATGAGGAGAAAGAGTGGGCTGAGGAGGGGGATACTAAGGAGGACGAGATGGGGACAGAGGCACAGGGAGATGACCTAGCTGACCTGTTGGTGGTGATGTGGAGACGGAGGAGGAGCCAGCCATTCCCTCGCATAGGCCTAGAGGGCGACCTAGAGGTTCTGGGAAGGGAGGGGGGGGGGGCTGGGTTCACTTTTTGTAGACAGGAACGGAGCATCGCAGGCAGCTGTTGGCCAGGCATTGTCACAATGGGTAGGCCATCCCAGAGTGTAGGATCACAGCCTCCTAACACACAGACACGCGGATGTAGACAGAGGGGTGGGGGCAGCCATGGGGGGGCCAGAGAAGGAGAGAGAGAGAGGCAGCGGTAGAGGCAAGGGGAGGACGAGCACAAGCAGCACAGCCAAAGTCTCGCCACGGCATATGGTTTCCTCTGAATCATCTGCTGACCCCTAAGATCAGCAAACTGGCACAGACTCGGAGGATTCTAATTGCCATGACACTGATGAGTCTTAGTTGTATAGTACATTCTCATGAGGCACATGTGGAATGTGGATCAATTTCCATGTTTTTGTATCATATACACTTAGCACTATGTGATTGCTTTCAAGTTTCAGTTTTGGTATGCAACATGTTGAAGCCTAGATGCTTTGTTTAGTTAGTGAATGGACTTCAATGTAATATGCTTTGTTCAGTTAGTGGTAGTAAATACCTACAAGTTAGTAGCTACTATGCTTTGCAATGTGTTTGAAATTTTTTTTACATCCCTACCTATTGTTTTTCCCCACCCCCAACACATAGTTTAAAAAAAAATACACCAAAAAAACAAAAATAAATAAATATTCGCAGTGTTCCGATCCGGAACGCTACTAGATCCCGAAAGGTAGCGTTCCGGAACACCGCATATTTGTGGTTACAAGCTGAAAAGCATGATCATCCAAATGGGCAGCGATGTCCTCGGTATTAGAGGAGGCCCGTGTTGTTGGCATGATAGTAAAGTGATAATAAAAACAAACAAGAGTAGGAAACATTGAGTTCCTAATAAAGAAATCAAGAAACAAGCATTGAATAGCAAAATGTTGGAAAATTAAAAATGTGTTCGAAACGATTGTTGAAAAATAAACAAATTTTTTTGTAATACAACGCGATCCTGAGGGGTGTCTCTTCACACTTTCTGGAGAGAGAGAGAGAGAGAGAGAGAGAGAGAGAGAGAGAGAGAGAGAGAGAGAGAGAGAGAGAGAGAGAGAGATAAAGCTTTATTAATGTCTTTTGCATGCCAAAAGGCATATAAGACTAATGAAGCACATGTCAAGTGTGTGGTAACCATGGGAGTGTATAAAACGTCTCCAAACTGTAATAAAGAAAACATCTAGTACAAACTAAAAATAGACACGTATGCGAGAGTGTGTCTGTGCATAATAATCATATGTATCTATGTCAAGATGTCAAGACTGTGTTGTGTGTTGCCGCTGCTGCTGTAAAAGGATGTAATGTGAGCCACAGCATGAGAAGGCATTGGAGCCTGCCGGCGGCGTCTGCGAGCATGAGCATGTGTAGTAGTACGTCTCTGCGTAGGATGTCTGGTGATCCTGGTAGTAACATGATGGTGGGAAGTACACAGTCTCTGATCTCTATGAGCATGCGAGCGGCTATCATCCTAGTCATCGTCATAATCCTCATCCTCAGGCACTAAATCACGGGATCTCCGCTTAGTAAAGAATTAAGTAATCAATAATTGTGAGGTAAAATGCAAGGGTGTCCCGTATAAATCTCTCCGTAGGATAAACATCTCGCGTACCATCAAAGCGACACATCGTGGTCCTTCATAGGCGAATGAGAGAGCGTAGAGTGGTAGGCATGTTGGAGAGAGAGAGAGAGAGAGAGAGAGAGAGAGAGAGAGAGAGAGATTGTGTTGTGACTCGTGAGTGTGTGATGTGTGAGTGTGTGTGTCAAATTCCAAGGCCTAGCTATGGAGTATCATAACAGCATAGTAAGCACACTATGAAAGCTTCAGAAAACCAGCTATGGAGTAGAACACAAAAGCAAGAGAGAGAGGAGTTCAAAGCTCACACAACATGAATGAATATTCAAAGTGTAGTAGGGCGTGGAAACCCCTCCAAAGTTTGGGCTACATATAGCATGTTATGTATAGAGGTGGTGTCTTGCTAATTCTAGCTCTAGAACCCACATGGGTCCTTAACCTACTTGATTTACTTGCCTAATTAGCACAAGTGGGGTGTACTATGTACATAAATGTTTTACCCCCATGTCTTATGGACAACTTATAAGTTACAAGTATACAAGCCTTAAGGCAAAATAGGCATTTATTTCAACACCCCCCCCAATGGCTATTTTGTTCATACCAACACCTAGCATGCTACGTAACTTTTCAAATTTTTCTCTACTAAGTGCCTTAGTAAAGATATTTGCTGCTTCTTCGTTGGTATCACAGTACTCGAGCTGAATTTCTCCGCTTTGTATCTTTTCTCGTAAGAAGTGTTGATCCACCTCAATATGCTTCGTACGAGCATGGTACACATGATTTTTAGCAAGCTGGATGCAACTCTGGCTGTCACACTGAAGAATAGTAGGACCATCCTGTGGACTCTGCACCTCCCCAAGAAGTCTCCTGAGCCATATTGCCTCGCAGGTAACTTTTGTCGCTGCCCTGTACTCAGCCTCTGTCGATGATAAGGTAACTGTGGGCTGTTTCTTGCTACACCAAGAAATGGCCCCTGAACCAAGGTTAAAAGTGTAATATGTGGTCGACTTTCGATCATCCCTATCACCTGCCCAATCTGAATCAGTAAAGCCTCCAAGCTGAAGCTTTCCGTCATCTGTGTACTCAATCCCATAGCAGGTTGTCCCTTTGACATACCTCAAAACCCTCTTGGCTGCTTTCCAATGTGCTTCAGTTGGAGAACTCATGAACTGGCTTGCTACACCAACCGCATAGGAAATGTCTGATCTCGTAGTGGTGAGATAAATCAGGCTACCCACAAGTTGCCTATAAAGAGTCTCGTCCACAAAAGGAGTGCCATCATCTCTGGATGGCTTACTGCTGGTATCAATGGGCGTGGAAACGGGTTTGCAATCCTGCATGTTGAACCTGTTCAAAACTTCACATGCATAGTTGGCTTGGGAAATAAACACACAGTTTTCCTTTTTCCAAACCTCCAAACCAAGACAATAGTGGATTAAGCCCAAATCCTTCATCTCGAACTCATTTGATAAATGAGCCTTCACCTTTTCAATAAGCTGCCCATTGTTACCCGTGATGACCAAGTCATCCACATAGAGAACTATCAAAACAATGTTCCCATCTTCCTCCTTCACAAACAAGTTGCAATCCGACTGACTCTTTATGAATTGCTCCTTGGCAAAATAGTCGTCAATACGACTATACCAGGCCCTGGGTGCCTGCTTCAAACCATATAAGGCCTTCTTAAGCCTGCATACCATACTTTCCTTGCCCTTAGCCTCAAAACCTTGTGGCTGTTCCATGTAGACTTCTTCAGCCAACTGTCCATTAAGAAAAGCACTCTTCACGTCCATTTGATGGACCTCCCAACCAAAAAATGCAGCCAATGCTAAAACCAACCTGATAGACGTCATCTTAGCTACCGGTGCAAACGTCTCATCATAGTCCAAGCCCTCCTTCTATGCATAGCCTTTAGCAACCAGCCTTGCCTTATGCTTTTCGATGCTCCCATCAGATTTGTATTTGGTCCTGTAGACCCACTTACAGCCAATAGGACGCTTCCCTTTTGGTAACTTCACCAAATCCCATGTATCATTCTTGAGAATGGAGTCGTACTCCTCTTGCATAGCATGTTGCCATACCTTCTCATCTGTTGCCTCAACGAATGTATGTGGATCTTGTGAATCCAAAATAGTAGTCATAAGTGCATAGTTTGTCTCCTGGTGTTCATGCTGCTGGGCTTGCCTTTGAGACCTCCTAGCCCCTGGATTGCTGCTCTCTCCCTCATCCAATATCAAACCATCCTGCACAGTTTGCCAATACCAATTGGGAAACTTCTTCCTTGCAGTTGGTGATGAAGACGGTGAATAGGACTCAACAGATTTGCCCCTTTCCTTCCGCTTCCTAGCCTCCTCGGATTCTTCCTCTTGATCACTCATATGATCATCCTGAGGCCCCCCAATATATGGATGTGGGTCATCAAGTATTGGCACAAATTCACTTGTACCATCCTCCATCTCAAGTTCCTCTATAGGAGGCGTTTGATCTTCTTCAAAGATCACATCTCGACTTATGATCCTTTTCTTGCTAGTAAGATCGTAAAGTCTGTAAGCTTTGCTTTCTTCACTGTATCCCAAGAAAATACTCTTTGCTGATTTTGCATCCAGCTTCTTCCTGTTATCCTTGGGAATATGGGCATAGGCTGTACAACCAAACACTCGCAAAGCGCCGACCTTGGGCTTAATGCCGCTAAATGCCTCTTCTGGAGTCTTGCCTTCCACAGCTTTTGTTGGACTTCTATTCAACAGAAACATTGTTGTGTGCATTGCCTCGCCCCAAAAAGAGTTGGGCAACCCCTTTGCCTTGAGCATGCACCTTGCACACTCCACAATAGTTCGGTTCTTTCTCTCTGCTACGCCGTTTTGCTGAGGGGTATGAGGAGCTGTAAGCTGCCTTTTGATCCCATTGGCTTTGCAGAATTCCACAAATTCTGTCTTAATGAACTCTCCACCACCGTCTGACCTGAGCATCTTTATCTTCTTTCCTGAATGTTCTTCTACCAAAGCTTTGAAATGCAGGAAGTACTTGAATGCTTCAGATTTTAACTTCAAGAAATAAATCCAAATCTTGCGTGAGAAGTCATCAATAAAGGTCATAAAGTAATATGCCCCCCCTGCAGATTTTGTTTGGGTTGGCCCCCACAAATCTGAATGTATCAAGTCAAGTATGCCTGCTGCCCTGGTGGTGCTTTCCTTGGGAAACTTATGTCTTTGCTGTTTTCCCATAGCGCAAGCCTCGCAAACTGAAGAGCTTGGCTTAACAACTGGAAGCCCCTCCACCATATGATGTTGGTTCAACACCTGCATGCTTTGGTAGCCAAGATGTCCATACCTCTCATGCCACAACCTATCCACATCCCTTCCTTTAGCTGTATAAGCATGCTGACTAGGGATAGAAGTGTATAACCTGTATAGATTATCTTCCCGCAATCCTTTGGCCACAACCTTCATATTATCACTCAAGTCCAACACAAGACAAGAAGTAGCATCAAATTCTACTTTCATATTTTGTTGAGTGATAGCTCCTACTAAAAGAAGATTTTTAGCAAGTCCTGGTACATATAAGACATTCTTAATGACTTTGACTTCTCCTGATGGAAGCTTTACAGGTACTGTGCCCTTTCCCTTGACCTTGTGTGTTGAGTTGTCACCTAGGCACACCTCTTGTCCATCACTAATCCCCACAAAGGTATCAAACCAATCCCTATGAGGGGTCATGTGCTTTGAAGCACCTGAGTCAATGTACCAACCACCTGTTGTAGCTTGTGAAGCCAATGCAACAGAGAATAACTCAGCTTGCCTTATGTCACTCTGCTCCTCTCTTGCAACACTCTCAACAACATTTCCTCCTTGCTTCTTTGTGCCCTTCTTTTGGTCTGCAAGCTTCTTCCTGCACTCAAAAGCAAAGTGTCCATATTTACCACAGTAATTGCAATTCCCCTTCCTTCGAGGTGTGGAATAAGTATTCGAGGAGGGTTGTGCTTCTGACATCTGCAAGTTCTCCATTCCTTGCTCAAGTGTTTGTGGTGTTCCTTTGTTCTTGCCTTTACCTTTCTTCTTATCCTTAGCTGGATTTTGCTTCTTCTTAGAAGCAAAGGCATGCTCCTGGAAATCTTCCCTCTTGGAGAGATTAACTCTCCTCATCTCCTCCTGTAACAAGAGACCATAGACTTCTTCATAGGTAGGGATCTTCTCTCTCACTGATATCATCATCACAAAGTTCTGATAAGCATATGACAAGCTATTCAGAACTATTGGCACCAAGTCTCCAAGTACAGAAAGCTGATATCTAATATCCTGAATCTTAGTAAGATGATCAGTAACTGTCTCCCCTGTCTCCATTCTGAGAGTATACAACTTGTTCTTCAAGTAGAGAAACCTGGTTGTACTTGCTGTCTCATACAATGCACAAAGAATGTGCCATGCATCCACAGGCCCTTTGACTGACCTGATTAGAGGAATCACATTATCCCTCACTGACATGTTGATGATTCTGTGTGCCTTTTCCCCTCTCTTGATATAGTCCTTAAGTTCAAGTTCAGATGTTGGAACAGGCTCCTCACCTGTCACAAGCTTCCAACATTCTTTGTCTTCAAGAATGTTCTTGATCTTGAATTTTCATATGCTAAAGTTAGTGCCATCAAGCCGGCTGGCTTCACTCAGCATGCTCTCTGCAAGACTAGACATAGCTGGATAGAAATAAAACACAAAAGGCAAACTGGGGTTTTCACCCAACTAGGGTATGCAGCCACTTGCTCAATAACCCTCAGCTTCTGGATTTGAAACTATCCCCCTGTATGGCTGTCCTAGCCCTTGTCCAAGATCCACTCAGACTTTCACTGAAGTCCCCACTGTAGAAAGCGCCCTCCTACAGTCCTGGCTGTCCAAAAAGACTCAAAAAATTTTGTCTCAAATTAGAAACTTTTTGGCTCCCTGTACTCCCCTTGCCAACAGTACTCCAACCATGCAGATAGCACAGAGATCAGATGCCCCTACAAAAAGTGCTCCCTCCTCAAAGGTAAGCTGCTCTCCAGGAATAGCAGGAATCTGATCAAAAACAGGTCCAAGCTTTCACCACACCACAGGCAACATAACCTGCTCTGATACCATGTCAAATTCCAAGGCCTAGCTATGGAGTATCATAACAGCATAGTAAGCACACTATGAAAGCTTCAGAAAACCAGCTATGGATTAGAACACAAAAGCAAGAGAGAGAGGACTTCAAAGCTCACACAACATGAATGAATATTCAAAGTGTAGTAGGGCGTGGAAACCCCTCCAAAGTTTGGGCTACATATAGCATGTTATGTATAGAGGTGGTGTCTTGCTAATTCTAGCTCTAGAACCCACATGGGTCCTTAAACTACTTGATTTACTTGCCTAATTAGCACAAGTGGGGTGTACTATGTACATAAATGTTTTACCCCCATGTCTTATGCACAACTTACAAGTTACAAGTATACAAGCCTTAAGGGGCAAAATAGGCATTTATTTCAACAGTGTGTTGTGTGTGTTGTGTTGTGATTGTGTTGTGAGTGTGCATTGTAACTTGTAACTTGTGATTGTGCGAGCAGTATCTCGTATCGGTGTTGAGGGGAGGGCTCGACCATGGAGCAGTTGAGGACGAGAGAGCTATATGCTGAGCGGCAGTCCGTGGATGCTAACCTACAGCCCATTAGGAAGTCACGGGCAAGGTATACCTGTAACCTTACATTTTCAAAAACTTTGCACTTACTATAATAGTACTTTCAAGTTTATAACTTTGAACTTTCAATCTCCAAATTTGCAAGTTAGTTAAAAGGAGTCAACTTTCAAATTTCAACTTTATTTGAGTCTTTGTTGTTCAATGTTGAGTCCTCACTGCTCTAGCTCGTAACCTGGTAGCCTAAGGCCTGCAAGTTACTTGATAGTTGAAACTGTTGTCGTATGTTCTAGGTATGGATGCACCATACTATCAAATGGTTGGACCGATGCAAGGAGGCGTCATCTTGTGAATATATTGGTGTCTTCTTGCATGGGCACCATGTTTTTGAGATCCATTGATACGTTGGAGCCAGGCATGGCATTGGATGGCAGAAGATTGTTTGAGAACATCTCACAGGCCATTGAGGAGGTCGGAAAAGAGAATGTTGTCCAAGTATGCACTTGCCACTTTCAAGTTTCAACTTTCAACATTGAGCTTTGAAGTTAGTAAGTTACATTTTGTGAATTGTGATTATTGTTTTGAACGTTGCAATTTGCATTTGCCATTTACATTTGCAATTTGCATTTGCAATTGATTCTAGAATGCTCAATGGTGAATGTTCATGAGTTCTGATTCAACCTTTGTCGGAATTCCAATGCAGGTTGTCATGGACAACGCGTCGAATTGTGTTGCCATGGGGAAGCTCGTTAATGAGAGGTACCCTTGGATTTTTTGGAGTCCATGTATTGCACATTGTCTTGACCTCCTAGTTGAAGACATTCGGAGATTACCCTGGTTCAAAGAGGTTGTAGACATGGCATGATTCTTGGTGAGATTTGTCACCAAGAGACAGAGGGTCTTGAGCATGTTCAGGTCCTATTCCAACTTGGATTTGAGGAAGATCAATTCCATGATCGAAAGCTCAGATAAGGATGGCACTCCTACGTCTCCTCTGTCTATCCTGATCCCAGGGTAAGTACTTGCCACTTGGTAGTTATAACTTATAACTTATTACTTGCCAGTTGGAAGTTGGAACTTGGTGCCATCATGAATCATGATTCAAATTTCAAATTTCAAATTTCATCTATAGTATGTACTGAAGTCTAAGCTAGTTAATAGTAGTAAGCATTTAGTATTTACTATTTTGAATGGTGATGAATGTTGAATGTTCAGGACCGAGCGCCTCGATTTCGGTCGTGCAGCTGCCATGCTAAGGGAAGGGCAATTGCGCCCTGTTTCATGGTGGATGAAGTACGGGAATGATGTTCCCAAGTTGTAGAAACTTGCCATCCGAGTCCTCTCACAAGATTGCGCAGCAGTTGCATGTGAGAGACATTGGAGTGTGTTCTCTCTGATTCATTTGAAGAGGAGGAACAGAAACTTCCTTATGATTTAGCAAGTATACTTTCATTGGGTTAGTAGAAAGTCGAGAGGTGAGCACAAGTCTTGACGAACACTGTTCGTCAAGATTCATGAATGAGAGAAAGACAATCTCTCTCTCTCTCTCTCTCTCTCTCTCTCTCTCTCTCTCTCTCTCTCTCTCTCTCTCTCTCTCTCTCTCTTTTCTAGTGCTAGTTTAGCTTTTAGGAATAAGTCCTACGTGGACAATTGCTCCTTTCTACTTGTCTTATGTGCCCTCGGGCACTTGACAAACATTAACATAATTCTAGTTCTAATTCTAAATTCTCTCTCTCTCTCTCTCTCTCTCTCTCTCTCTCTCTCTCTCTCTCTCTCTCTCTCTCTCTCTCTCACACACACACACACACACACATTGTCTGAATTCTATAGAGTCTAGTATCTACCATAAATCATGACTTGTCTAGATAGTAGAGTCTACACTAAGAACCTTCATGCTTCAAGTTTCAACTTTCCATGTTTACACTTGGTAATTTTTTTAAAATCGTTTACTAGAGTCTAGAACTTACTATTGAGAATCGAAATCTTGGTTTAATTTCAATTTTTGTAGGTTAATCCCGATGAGATTGATGTGGCAAGGTTTCCAGACTTGCCACCAAGATCACAAGAGGAGGAGGATGTCTGTGCTCTACTCCATCGGGAAGCCTTAGCAGCAGCAGGTTGATTTCGATGCCCGATTCCCCAATTCATTGCATTATATTAGTAGGCTTTTAGTACTTTGAAGTTTTGTAGATATACTAAATAGTAGATACTAGATTGTAAATTGTAAATTGTAAGTTGAAAGTAATGTCGATCCTAAGTCCTCCAATTTCCTTGTGTGCATTGCGCAGGGCCTACCACTCGAGCTGCTGCAGCACGTAGGACCAGGAGCGCAGGAGAGGGTCCGAGCCATCCAACAGTCTCAGACACCTCTGAGAGTCCCTCTGGCTCTTACTCAAATGAGGAATCCGCCACTGAGGGTGAGGTATCGGATGGGGATGAGGATGAGGAGGATGAGGGTGACTCTGATGATGGGGAGGATGACATTGAGCCTGAGGACATGCCAGTGCCTCCACAACGACAACATCCGAGGCGGGCAGCTAGAGCCTAGATGGGGGGGCACTCACTACAGTACTCAGCATAGATGATAGTGGCATACTCTAGGCTCTAGCATAGTAGTTATACATATTACATATGATAATTGACTTCAGACTCATGGCACCTCAGGCTTGAGCCTTGAGGCCACGCTTGACACTCTTGTTATTTATGCTCATTGCTTTTGCTTTAAACTTTAAAGTTTAAACTTTTGACTCTTGAATTGTAATTTGTGATTTGTTACTACTAACTAGTTAGAAGTTAGAACTTAGTGCCAAGTGGTCAGTGCATTGAAAGTTGTAACTATAGTTTATAACTTTATTGTTTATAATTTCTGGAAGCTTTTGGATGTTTGAGACTATGATGTGTTGCGTGCAATGCATAGAAGTGTGATTGTTCATTGTTGACACGTTATCAAGCACCTATAGGCTATTAGTGATTACCATGTGGCAAATTGCAATGGGCATGCAAACCCTGAGCCCTCACGAGCCAAACTTCTTGTTCTCTTTAATCTCTTAGTAGTAAGTTAGTAGCAAGTACTTACAACTTACAAGTTACAAGTTACAAGACTCTAAAGATCCTAGATGATGAAATCATGATGGTCGTGTCTTTGCATGCTTCCTGAATGCACCTAGGTCCTGTCCTATGTAGGCTGTGACTTAAGCATGTTGCCTGATTTCTCAAGGGCCATAAGCTTTGTACTGGCAATGGGCATGAACAGAATCTCGCATGAATGATGACAATATCAATAATTGACTGAGGAAAGTGACCATAGTCACCATACACAGCTTCTCCTCTTGAAATTGCATTCTCATGAAATTGGATGTATCTACTTGTTACCAGACTTTCTATGACGTGTGTAAACCCCAAAAAGCCTCAAAAACACATTTTAAAAAAAGCCAGTGAAACATTGCTTCTAAGTAGCACCCTACTTCATTCACTTTTTGGTAGCTTCTTCTTGCTGGATTTTGTCCTAGTTGGATGGCTTACCTCCTTACTTGATGCTCCCTTTAGTGTTGATTTTCCAACACCTTCATGGCCTTTCCCCATTGGTGTTTGAGTGTTGATTAGAGCCTACGCTGAGGCAACAACTAGTGTCTTCTCCCTCTAGGTTTGTGCCTCTTCTACATTCCATTTTCACTTGTGTTGTTCTATGTTGTTTTGTTTCACTTTCAGAAAAAATTATCGGTTCCTTTTCCATAAATTGTTTGTATTTGTTGCTTCCTTTCTGTATCCCCGCTCCATTTTCTGATTCTAGTCTATCAGTTGTCTATGAGACTTCATGGTTGATGCACATCGCCAAGATCATAGTTTTTCCAGTAGTTCAATATGCACGGTTTATTCCTTAGTGTTGGTACCTTGACATTGATGATCGATATCCTTGGTCCCTTTAACTTACCTTGGGCCCTTACTCTAATTGATACACATGTTCATGTTCTAACTGTTGTTTATCATGGTGCGCTCCTTATGCTTCATGTTCACCCATATTGTGAGGGTGAGATACATGATGCTAATGTGACGCTTGATGCTGATGTTGAGCGCTTTGATGCTGATGTCCAAGAATTTGTTCATCTTTCATCTCCTTCAAATTTACATGTCAGATGGTTGCATGTTTTTTGATGGTCTAATACAGACTATATTCAAGCCTTGTTCAAATGACATTCCACAGGTTCGACATATGCTAGATGCTTCTCCAGATTTTTATTGGCCAATTTATGTCCTCTCTATCTCTATTTTCTACACCTCTGATTGAGATATGTGCTAGTCCTATTGATGCTTCTATGGTTCATTCAATGCTTCCACATCCATTGTCAAAGGATCTCTTTCAAATCGTCATTGTTGCTTATCTCGATAAGATCCTCTACATTATCCTTGTGCTATCACAAATGGGTTTGCTACAGTTGATGTTGATGTTATATAGTCTTGGGCTTTATGCATGTTCTAATTGTATTTTTGTGAATCCTCTTTTCAACCCAACCCTTGAACTATCAAATTCATGTGGAACTTGCAAGAACCTTATTGAAATGTCAAACTTGGAAGACTGAAGTAGAATCTTCAAAACAAGTAAAAATCAGCATAACCCACAAAAGATTTTTAGTTCAAGTTACAAAAATCTACTATTCTTCATCTAGATTATAACTACTTTCAAATTGTTTCATCCACAATCTCTACCATGTCTATTACCTTACATATAATTTCAATTCACTCGTCCAAATAGATGCTCACAAAGCTCTTACATGGCATCAAAATTGTGCAATCTGGAGATAGCCAACCTTTCTGCAAAAGCCAATGAGATCCCTGTGCATCAAAAAGAACCCTATCAAAACATACAAATGCTTTACGAGTCTTAGAACTTATCTAGAAAATAGCGCTTCACGTAATATAGGTATCTGTATTGACCACTAAGGGTTGCATCTTAAAACCTTACTTTGAAAGACTCTCATGCACTTTGTTGTTATTAGAACATTTTAGATTTTAAATTTGAGCAATTAATAAGTACAGAAAATCATGATGTTGACAATATTTAAGCTTTCACAACTAGATATAGAAGTAGTATCGACTTTAATATTGAAAGTTGCCAGCAAAGGTTGATCTCGTTCAAGATATATTGAAGTTTCCTTTACTTATGAAGGAAATAACAACATAAATGATGCATCACTTGCAATGGCTTATAATACAACACAAATGACAAGGTTCTATACCAAAATTGATAAGTCTCATCTATACTTCTGAAAAAAACCCTTTTAATGACTTGTGTATGCTCTAGATAGTATTTTACTCACTCTTTCTTGTTTTGATAACACAATTCATTCATCACAATATGAAGCTAGTTTTTGACATGCAAATACATCATCTTAAAGCTCTCAATCTCTTCTTTCTATCGAACCATAGAGTGCCTCAATCAGATCAATGTTGTTACATTTTATCCTATAAAGTATTCACCAGATATGCAAATCGTTTGATGTCCTAACCATTGGATTTCTTGTAGGAGGTTATAATAGGTTACATCCTATGGCAGTTATTACAAAAATACAATTCCACAAATATATTCCAAAAGAAAAATGTGTACATCAAGAGGATTTGAGGGAGTGGGCCATGACCAATGTTTTATGGGGTCGTTTCGTACATCGTTTCGAAACACATTTGAAATGGCTGGTTCAGGTTTGAAACAGGAAAAAAAAATTAGGTTTTTTTTTTTTTTTTTTGAAAATGTGTTTTTATGGGTTTTGGGGATTTACACGTCATAGAAAGTCCAGTACCAAGTAGATACATCCAATTTCATGAGAATGCACTAGAGAATGCAATTTCAAGAGGAGAAACTGTGTATGGTGACTTGCTTTCCTCAGTCAATTATTGATATTGTCATGGATAGGTTATTAGGTGCGAGAATCTATTCATGCCCATTGCCAATACAAAGCTTATGGCCCTTGAGAAATCATGCTCAAGTCACAAGTGCATTCAGGAAGTTTGCAAATACACTACCATCATCTTTAGAGTCTTGTAACTTGTAAGAGAACAAGAAGTTTAGCTCGTGAGGGTTTGCATGCCCATTGCCACATGGTAGTAGGTACTCGATAACATGTCAACAATCACAATTCTATGCACGCAACACATCACAGTCTCAGACATCCAAGAACTTCCAGAAATTATAAATAGTAAAGTTATAAACTATACAATGTGCTGACCAGTGACTGACAAATCACAAATTACAATTCAAGAGTCAAAAGTATAAACTTTAGTCTTTAAATTAAAAGCATAAATAACAAGAGTTTCAAGCGTGGCCTCAAGGCTCAAGCCTAAGGCCCCACGAGTCATATGTATAAGTACTATGCTAGAGCCTAGAGTAAACCACTACCATCTATGCTGAGTACTGAATGCCCCCCCCCCCCCCCCCCCCCCCCCCAACGCTCTAGTTGCCCGCCTCGGAAGCTATCGTCGTGGAGGCACTGGCATGGCCTCAAGCTCAAGGTCATCCTCCCCATCATCAGACTCACCCTCATCCTCACCCTCACTGGCAGATTCCTCATCTGAGTCAAAGGGACTCTCAGAGGTTTCTAAGACTACTGGATGGCTCGGACCCTCTCCTGCGCTCCTGGTCCTACGTGATGCAGCAGCTCGAATGGTAGGCCTTGCGCATTCCCTGCGCATTACACACAAGGAAATTGGAATCGGGACTTCGGATCAACATTACTTTATACTTACAAATTTATAGTTTACAGTCTACTATCTAGTATATCTACAAAGTACTAATATAAAGCAATCAATCGCGGAATCGGGCATTCAAATCAACCTACAACTGCTAAGGCCTCCCGATGGAGTAAAGCATACACATCGTCCTCCTCTTGTGATCTTGGTCGCAAGTCTGGAACCCTTGCCACATCGATGTTATCAGGATTAACCTATGGAATTAAACCAAGATCTCGATTCTCAATACTGCTAAACAATTTCAAAAAATATAGCAAATTTAAACGTTGAAACTTGAAGCCTGAAGGTTCTTAGTCCAGACTCTCGACAGATCATGGTAGACTCTGCAAAATTCAAATTACCTGTATGGGCTTCCCGGTCTCCCTTAGCTTCTTCATAAGCCGTAGGTTGGCATGCACATACACCAACCTCTCCAGCTGCACAATAGAAAGTCTGTTCCTCCTCTTCGTATGAATCAGAGAGAACACACTCCAATTTCTCTTGCATGCAACTACTAGGACGCGGATGGCAAGTTTCTGCAACCTACGAACATCATTCCCATACTTCATCCACCATGAAACAGGGCGCAATTGCCCTTCCCTCAGCATGGCAAGTTTCTGCAACGGAAGATCATCCCGTACTTCATCCTAAACCATGAAACAAGGCGCAATTGCCCTTCCCTCAGCATGGCACCTGCACGACCGAAGTCGAGGTGCTCGGTCTTGAACATTCAACATTCAACATTCAACATTCATCACCATTCAAAATAGTAAATACTAAATACTTACTACTAACTTAGACTTCAGTACATACTACATAGATGAAATTTGAATCATGATCCATGATGGCACCAAGTGGCAAGTAATAAGTTATAACTACCAAGTACTTGCTACTAGCTAGTAGCTTGTAATTAATAATTACATACCTGAATAAATTCAAGTCATCCATGAGCGCATCTTGATCCCTAGGATCAGGATAGACAGAGGAGAAGTAGGAATGTCATCCTGCCTGAGCTCTCGATCATGGAATTGATCTTCCTTCCTCCATAGTGGATGAAGCAAGTAAGCCACGACATGCAGAGGTTGATGGAACCACTGCCACCTATCTAGAAACAAGCCCCTTACTTCTTCTAGCCTGCAAACAATCAGGAGAAGTTTGAACATTCGAGTCTCAAGAACCCTAATGCCAATTATGAATATCAAAATACTCATTGCTATTAACTAATCTTGAATGGTCAATGAAGAATCAACTTTCAATGTAGTAATATACCTATCAGCAGCTATGTTGTTGCAACTCAAGCTACTCTCAGCCTATCCATAAACTCATAGAGAAGGCCTAAAGTGCAACCCTCTCTATCAGTAAGGTGCAAAACACTATAGATAGGCTGCATGGATGTAATAATGGCACATGCATCATCCCAAAATGCAGTAGACATCACATTCGCCTCAAATCTCTTGGACCTGGCTTCTCATGATGGGCCCCACTATGCCTTAGGCTTGCATGCACTTTTATGAGCCGCTCCAAAACAAGGAACATATAGGAAAATCTAGAATGAAATAAGAATGGTAATTGGTCATCGGCAGCAAGCTATAGCAAAATTCAAATTGTATCAGCATTGAGACTTGAAGCTAGAACAAAATTGGAAACAAGTTGGAAGTTAAACTTGGTTACCTAGTGGGGGAAGGCCTCAGGAGATCCAAGCTGGAATGGGACCTGAACATGCTCAAGACCCTCTGTCTCTTGGTGACAAATTTCACCAAGAATCATGCCATATCTACAACCTCCTTGACCCAGGGTAATCTTGCAGGGTCTTCAACCAGGAGGTCAAGCAGTGTACAGCACATGGAGTCCAGAAATCCAAGGGTACCTCTCATTCACGAGCTTTCCCATGGCAACACAATTGGATGCGTTGTTCGTGACAACCTGCATTGGAATTCTGACAAAGGTCGAATCGTAACTCATGAACATTCAACATTGAGCATTCCGGAATCCGCAAAGTTCAAACAAGTCACAACGAACGTCGAAATTCACAAAAAATTGTAAATGCCTAAATGGCAAATGCAAATTGCAACGTTCAACACAATAATCACGATTCACAAAATGTAAATTCAAAGTTCAATGTTGAAACTTGAAAGTGCATACTTAGACAGCATTTTCTCTTCCGACCTCCTCAATGGCTTGTGAGATGTACTCAAACAATCTTCTGCCATCCAATGCCATGCCTGGCTCCGATGTATCGATGGACCTCAAAAACATGGAGCCCATGAAGAAGACACCAATATATTCACAATATGGCGCCTCCTTGCATCGGTCCAACCATCTAATAGTATGGTGCATCCATACCTAGAACATTCAACAATAGTTTCAACTATCAAGTGATTTGCAGGCCTTAGGCTACTAGGTTACCAGCTAGAGCACTCAACATTGAACACCAATTTCCAAAGAGTCAAATAAAGTAGAAATTTGAAAGTTGAGGCTTTTAACTGACTTGCAAATTTGGAAATTTAAAGTTCAAAGTTGAAACTTGAAAGTTGTAAGTGCAGGCTGTAGGTCATTATCCACGGATTGCTGCTCAACATATAGCTCTCTCATCCTCAACTGCTCCATACTCGAGCCCTCCCACTCAACACCGATACGAGATACGGCTCACATCGTATCCCTCCATGCAGGGGTCATAGCCAAATGAAAGGGGAGGTCGCACAGGTAAAAGCACCTCCTAACAACAATAGCAATTGCATCTGTATTCGACTGCTGGAAGACTGCCACATAAACATCCCTGCCTCTCAGATGTCCTTGACCCCGTCCCCTATCAACTCCAGCCCTACCAGCAGCACTACTGCCCACCCCACCTACTGGCATTGTCCGAGTCTCTCCGGAAGAAGAAAATGAAATGGGTGCGGCAACGGAACTAGTGCCGGCTACAGGGTGATGGTTGTGATGTGGAATCTCGGCACTCTGCCGCACCTGTAAAAATAATGTTGCACATGCCACAGTGCAATGTTTAAACTTTAAACTTTAATGGATTCGATGACAAACACAGACATCTGACAGGTCACATGACACAGAGTCACAGATGTTAATAAATAGTAATCACTAATTACTCATTAGTAATCAAACTTTAGACTGAAAACTGAAGTTTTACCTTTAGACCAAACGAGAATCACCTGTGGCTGAAGTAGTAGCATGAGAGTCGTCCCCGATCCCAGCAATCCTTAGCGACTCTGGTGCCTGAGTGCAAACAGCGATCTCATATCCTCGGAGACGTAAAAGATGCGCCCTTATTCGAACGGGGCCACCTCCATAAGTATTCCCGCAATACTTGCAAGTCCACTTCTTCGTGCCGGACGTGCCATAACTTGAGTTAAGGGTGACGTGACCCCATAAAGGATCCCGTTGTCTGAGCATAGCTAATAGCTATCTAGTGTCAACAAAGTAATAGTATTCAATTCAAACTTCAAAATAAAAACTAATCCTAAAACCTAAGCTCTAACCTCACTCTCCCTCACACACAAAAACTCTCCCTTTCCTTCGCACAGTGCACACACACACACACACACACACACTCTCCCTCTCTTTCACACACACACTCTCCCTCTCTTTCTCACACACACACACACACACACACACACACACACGAGGAGATATACATGGAACAGCCTCAAGGATTTATCAAGGATAAATCTAAGGTGTGTTTGCTATTTAGAAGTCTTTATGGCTTGAAGCAAGCACCTAGATCATGGTATTCAAGACTCAACAACTTTCTACTTTCATTAGGATTTGTGCTTAGTGACTATGATCCTTCTATGTACTTAAAGTTTGATGGTAGTAATATTGTCATTCTTCTAATCTATGTAGATAACATTATTCTTAGTGGAAGTTGTTTGATGCTAGTTCAAGAAACCAAAGATGCATTAGGAAAAGAATTCAAAATGCAAGATCTAGGAGAGATCCATTACATTTTAGGCCTTGAAATTGATTTTCATGAAGAGTATGCTTTTATTTGTCAATCTAGATATGTCTTTTCTATGTTGAGAAAATTCAATATGCAAAATTGTAAAGGCATAAATACTCCCATGGAGCAACATGTAAAAGATCCTATTAAAGGTGGTTATAATGTCTTTGTTCTGCTGTTTTGACGATCAGGAAGGCTAGGAATTCTAATGAGATCAAGGAACTAAGGAATAAAAGAATGAGCAGAGGTGCTTATATCCAGTACATGTGCTCAGCTACCAAAAGATTTTTTATCCACTCCAATCCAAAAAACTGATCACTCTCCCTCCTCTCTCTCTCTCTCTCTCTCTCTCTCTCTCTCTCTCTCTCTCTCTAGCGCCAAAAGGTGTGAAGGGGTCAGCTCTCGGGATCATGCAGTATTTGCAAAAAATTTGCGTTTTTTTCCGAGTCATTTCAAACAACTGAAACGGCATTTCGCAACGGGGTCGTTTCAAACGCGTTTCAGCTTTCGAAACGCATTTTGATGAAACATTGGCCATGACACAATGTATTGGACCATCAAATGTGAGGAATCCCAAAAGCTCGATACTGACAAGCAGCTTTTGAGATGCTCAGCATAGAGTTCATTATTAGAGAGGAGCTGAACAATGGAATCTAAGTGGGTGATATGGTCGGCTTATGGAGAGTAATATATAATGTTGTCATCAAAATAGATGGCACGTCTACCATGTAAGGGTTTGAGGATATTATTCATAGCAACTTGAAAAGTCAGAGGTTCACTTGAAAACTTCAAAAGGCAGAACAAGGAATTCATACAATTGCGATGAAGTACGAAATGTTGTGATTGGCTCATCTCATGGATGTATGTGAATCTAACGATATATCTAATGTCAATCTTGGAGAAAATAGAGGCCTTCCCCAACTGATATTCATATGTTGTACAGGGTATCAAGTCCTCACAATAGCTTCGTTAAGTGCCCGATAATCAATACATAGCCTCTTAGTACCAACTTTCTTGTCAACAAGCAAAAACGAAGCACCAAAAGGACTCATAATAGAAATAATCAAACCTCTCTGCAACAAATCTGCTACTTGTCGCTCAATGTCTACCAACTCATACATGGATAGTCAATATGGTGTTCATGAAACAGGAATCTTGCCAGGAAACATGATAATACAATATTTTTTGGCAGCTTCTAAGCATGAGTACAATACATCAAAGGCAAAAGTGCTTTTCATAAGCCAAGGGGAGCAGATATTATAGTCCACTTGAACATTTTAATTTATTTGGAGCATCCTTTTTGGAGTGACACTTGCATTCTTCAATGGACAGTGCTTATTTGTTTCAAAATGATTTTCTTTTGGAATAAATGCTTGCAAAAGCCAGAAGACACCACCAAGAATCAGAGGCCTAACAAGGACAAGAACTCCAGCTTTAAAAAGCTCCCATACATTCATAATTACAAAGAAGGTATTTTAAAACTGCTCAAGAGGAGACACAAGGACATATACCACCCAGATCATACATAGGATTGTTTGGATTCTAACCAGATTCAGACATGTAAAAGAAACTTAGATTGATTGCTTTCTTAAAGATGGCAAACATGGACTATCTTCTCACACCAGTGTGATGGGGTTGTTTCATTGGAAATTGTACAAAGGGACAAAATCATCATGAACACATACAATGATTGCAAAAAACTGTCTTGAAATCCACCAATCAACTATCGTAAAGCTCCCCAATCTAAAGGAACCACTCACCTGTCTAATAACAACTCCAGCAGTAGCCAGTCCTCCAGATGTCAGTACACAAGCTCTTATTATGGTACTTCTGTCAAGTGGAATTACCAGCTGAGTGACTTCCTCCCCAACTACAACTTTGTGTTTTGTTGCTCTAGGCTTCTCAATTTGTTCAGTCCTCTCTGATTGAAATTTTGTGTCTAGCTCCTTCAATGTGCCTTGCATTCCCCTCTTCTGAATGGAACTTTTGCCTGCCTGCTTGATATTCCAGGACCTAGGCGTCGTTGCATTTAATTTTTTTATCTTCTCCTGATCTTCACTTTGCTTTGCTGCTACAACTGCCAAAGGAATGAAAACCACCTGCAAGAAGAGTCAGTCCTTTAATGTCTCCTAAGACATAATGGTTGACTCACAAAAGTGACCAATTTATGTAGTCCATGTAGAATAAAACAACGACATGCTTTTCCACGCGGATATGTAGACTCTAGGAGATGAAATATAGAGATCAGAACAAAACGTTGAGGAATATTTTGGTACATGTTTGCATTTCCTCTCTGGCATTTGGCACACAAGATGCCAAATACAACACTTGGTTGTCCCAGAGATTCTTGTATACACCATATTCATGAGTTTCCTGGATCAATTTGCTCAATGCACCTTGGAGGAGGCTAGTGATTAAGCTAGCAAAGTGGCAACGTGTCCACTTCTTCCACACATTATTTTAACGCTTACTCTCCAGTGCATTAAGGACTTTTTGGGTAAAAATTGTTGATAAACACCACTGTGACAGCTCCTCAGAAGCTTTGAACTCCAACTAGCTAGTAATGAGAATGAAGTTCCTCCTACATAGGAACCATTCTCGTTCTTTGGCTAGAAATTGTTGATAAGCACCGCTGTGACAGCTCCTCAGAAGCTCGTGAACTCCACAGAATATTACATCTAATGAAGCATCACATATATAATGAGCCACATAATGATGTTCAAATAACAGTCTCCAACTAACATCATTGTATAATCAACAATGAGATAAGCATGAAATGGAACATCGAGCCTCCTACGAAAGAACTATTGTATGAGTCTCCTACAAACAACTCAAAGACATTAGGATCGTCAAATGTAGAACACCTAGGATTATGAGTTAACCTACTTATTGTTCTAACTTCTAAAGGCCCTTAGGAAACCTTCTAAGATGCCACAAAGTAGGACATACTTGGGCAGTGGCATGGGTCCTAGAGGGAATGTGAACTTGCACTTGGCCCCTAGCCTAGTTACCCTAAGCTTATCTACTTCACAAATAAAACATGGATCATGGATCCAACTTTGTGAATAACCGTGTAAATAATAACAATAAAAAGCCTAATATCATCAATACCAGCCATATTCATATGTATGTCACTATAGGAGATTTGAGACCCTTAATAGCCTCAAGCATGCTGGTAGAGCTCTCTTGGAAAGAAGATTGCGAAGCTCCACTCTAAATACTACATAACCATGCAAGATTGTTGGCTATGAAACGATGTATAATATCTCCACCAACATAATAGTACAACAAGCACTTTATTAAGTAGTCGACCTCTGGTTCCACCTTTTGGCCCAAGAACTTTCAAGAGGATACTTGAACCACCCCATGATGTAAAGCAAGTGACATTTTAAAATTTGATCTCAGCAAAGGTTACTCCACAAAGGATGCATTTCATCTTTACAGAAAAATATTTTCCATGTGTAAGCAATTAATTTGAAAAAAGATCGTATTTGAGTTGATTTTAAGGACGATCAAGAGAAGGGGGCTTATTAAATCATAAGGTGATGGAAGAAAGGCTTGTAAAAACCCCAGAAAAAATAATAGGTTAAAGCAATCTGTCCGCTTAATCCAATGTCAAGCAAGGGTAGTTAAAACATCCAATAAGTATCTCCAAGACCTGAGGCTCATATCAAGAAAGTCGATAACCCTCAACAAGGTTAGCTTAGGCAAAAAATCTTTGAACAAAAGATGAGATGAATCTAGGGCTTTGCAATGGATTTTTAAGCCAACAAAGTTTGTTGTTCATCATTCAGCCTCCATCAATATGGGGCAATGTCATGGTCCTAAATAAAACATTAAAAAGTAAAAATTTCGATGGCACATTTTGGAAAAGATTCAGCTTCAAAGGGACTACAAAAGTATGTACCTTCTTCGAGTTTGCTTGGACAAGATTGAAAAATGACAAGGTATGTGCATGAGGATACCACCTTTAAAATTTGGCAATATATAACCACATTAGATTAAGTATGATTCATTGAAGATCAAGGTCTTCCTTCATCTTCAAGTAAATCTTAGCTACTGCATTCAAATATGCCTGTAGACACATTCTAGAAGAAGAGATTGACATCCAATCATCCATGTAGAATATGATGCAAATAAAGATACATGGAAAAGCCATCCATCACTACCAAACACCAGGAATATTCAACTTTCTCAAAAGAGAATAAAGAGGCTTGGAAAAAGAACCCCATTCTTCAACTCTTAAGATAGTCAAAGCATGTACCTAGCTTGCGACCTTCTCATACAATGGCATAACAACAATGATGGCATTACCATAGAGTCTAGACCTTAGTTGCCCGTTCCGGAATGGAAAGCGTTCCATTCCTTGAAAAAAATAAACCCGTATGTGTATATGAAAAACTGATCTCCCCTTATCTATTGGAAACAGATCCGTGGAAAAAAGTATGAATTGGTCACGGACCTGATTGCCGCTTTGGTCTCCATTTTAATTTCCCGTTCTTTGTTTTGTGCCAGCCAGATTTTTTATCTGCTACCATCTCAAAAAGGACACAGTTGTATGAAAAAAGTATTATGTTTATTTTTTTAGATATAGGCGCACTTTCCCTCTTTGCTATCTGTGAAATGCACGCTACCTTGCTCGCTATCTGTGAAATGCAAAAGCCGCGGGCCAAAAAGGTCTAAATTCATTTTTTTTTTTTAATTACATGAACTCGTTCCGACCCATCTTGCTTGGAACGGGCTTCTAAGGTCTAGACCCTCCAGACATACAAAGCTAGGGTTAGTGATATAGCATGGCACAAGAAAACCTCCATATCCATTTAGTCCTCCCTCATCAAACCATCTGCTTGATGAAAAGAGTGATTTATAGTCAAAAAGAAAATCAAAGTTCAAACCAACAAAATATTTTTGCACATGTTTATTCACTTGCTCTATTATCCCCAGTTATGATCAAAATCTCAGGTGTTGAATCAATGAAGCATAAAAGACAGCAATAGACTAAAGCCCTACAAGCAATAGACAAGACAATAGGTTCTCCCACGAAGAGCCCAAGCAATACCAATCAATAATCTGAAAAATGAGTGTACAAATGCCCCTATAAATACCCTACCAATGAACCCTAAAATAGGAATTCAAAAGTAAAGGGAGGCAAAATGTGGAGGGAAAATAGTGCGCCCTCCTACGGGCCCCCACTCCACATATAACCATATAATAAGGGCCCAAGGCCAGTCAATGTCATAAAAAAGGACCCAGTGCGGGTCATAAGCATATAAAAAGGCTCTGGGGCCTGTACAAGTTATGGACTCGGCTCATTACATTCGCCGCGTCCATTTACATTTACAGTTAATTTACTTTATGCATAAGCAGGCCTTGGGCCCTTTTTTATTCATTAGTGACATTCAGACTATATGGTTTGCCTTTGGCCTTATTATTCATTATTAGGCCATTTGGACATATTACTGGAGAGTGGGGGCCTTCTTGGAGGGCGCACTATTATCCTTCCCAGTTGGGCCCTAGCCATTGGAAGCTTCCTTTTAGGGCTTCCTCTTGGCTATAAGTAGGGAAACTGTGTCATTTGTCATTCAGCTGATGATATTGATCTCTCTCTTTAGCCTCCTTAATCTCTCTCTTTCCTGCTTTCTAGGGTTAAGTCTTGCTTATGTGATGCTTTCATAGCTTAATTCTAGATCAGCTGTGGCTCTATTCGTAACTTGGTATCAGAGCACTTTTCTGAGCACAATCTGGAATTTCTTCTTTGCTGCCTTGCCTTGCTCCTCCATCGCTGTTCCTACAGCTCCATTACCGTTTTGACAGCCCTGTTCCATCGCTGCTCCTTCCACTCCTTCCTGCCCAGCGTTCCCCCTGTTTTGTCCCCTCTTTTCTTTGCTGCCCAGCACTCCTCCTCTTCCTTTCCATCGCTGTCCCTACCTTCCGACCTATCACTTTCGTCTGATATTTTTCCAGTTTGCAGCCATCTTCCACAGTTAGTTCCCTGACTGTCCAGCGCCCATCCTCATCCAAAAACTACCCAATTCCGACATCATTTGCTATTCCAAACAGCTAAAATTCTTCAACCTGTAAATCGCTGCCTCAGCACTCCCAACTTGTCACTTTTGCCTTTTTTTTTCTCCAATTCTAGCCATCTTTTACAGCTTATCAAAAGGCTGTCGCGCGCTCATTCTCCATCACATTTTCAGAAATTCTGACTCCGTTTACTCTTTCAAATTCACATTGTATCCCTGGCTGTCCAGCGCATTTTTACAGCTTCTCCATTGTTCATTGCTGTCTGTTTTTTTTTCAGTTGTGATAATATTGGTTGTAATAGGCTAATTTGGGGTGACGACAAGAGTCCGCTCCCTCAAGTTTTCGTCTATTCCTTCCACTATCATTATGGCACATTCACCTACCCCGAGTGAGACTACTCAGGAAACCTTATCCGATCAGTTTCGTCGCATGGATGAGACCCTTTCTGGCCTCGTTCTTCGCTTCGATTCAGTTATGACCGGCTTTGCTACTATGCAGTCACAGATTGATTCTTTACAGCCTCATGGTCCTGGTAAAGCTCCTGTTTTTCCTACATTTGGGACTCCCCCTCCATTTGGATTTCCATCTTCTTCTGCTAGTCAGCCTGGTGGTGGACCGTTCATTCCATCTAACCCACCTCCTGGTTTCTTTCCTCGTCCCCCCCTTCCTGAGCCACACTTTGCTCGAGACTTTCGTGATAGGGTACAGCTTGCTACCTATTCCGGTTCCTCTGACGGGAACTTATTAGAGAATTGGTTTGCTACGCTTGACACATATTTTTAGATTTACCCCAAGACTGATCCTCAGAAGATCCAGTTGGCTACTTTACATTTAGATGGACGTGCCGCCACGTGGTGGCGAGTTTATAGAGTTGATCCTGATCGGGAAGGGCTCCATGTATGGCATACTTTTCGCCGTGACCTCCGCCATGGTATGATTGATCCTCAGTGGCTTGACCGCCAACGTGATACATTCCGTAGTCTCACTCAGACCAGTGATCTTGCTTCTTATACAGATCAGTTTATGGAGCTTTCTTATCTTTTCACAGATCTACAGCCCACTGAGCTTATTTCTCGTTACATTGCTGGGCTTCGTGGTGCTTTACGTTATGATGTTTCTTCCTTCCATCCTACCACACTTGTTGAAGCGATGTCTCTTGCCAGTACTTTACAGCATAAGTACTCTGACACCCTTCCTTCCCGCTTCTCCCGACCCCGTCCTTCTGCTTCATCTTTTCCCACTACGTTCACCCCTACACCGGCCCCTTCTGTTCCAGCTCTCTCCATTGCCCCTTCGCCTCCTCGTCCTCCGACTCCTCGACCTGCTTTTGTCCGACGTTACACGCCTGCAGAGTTCGCTGATCTTCAGCAGAAGCATCTTTGCTTTCGTTGTGAGAGTCCTGACCATCTTGCCCGTGATTGCCGCCAGCCTCTCCCTACTACTACTGCTGTTTTTTACCATGAGGGCACTACTCCAGATGATTCCGATATCTACATTCATATTTCTGATGAGCCTGACTTATCCTCTGAGCCTTCCCCTCATTTACTTCCTGCTACTTGCCATGCTCCGCTTGCCTATGCTACTTGGACAGGGCGTCCTGGTCCTCGCTCCATTCGGTTACGTGTGCGTATTACAGGTCGAGAGTATATTGCTTTAGTTGATACTGGTAGCACTCATTCTTTTATTAGCAGTTATATCACTAGTCGGATCCGTGCTTCACCTGTTCCTGCTTCCCAGCCTCTCACAGTTGAGGTTGCCAGTTCTCATTCTTTTCCTAGTTCTCAGATGTTTCACATTTACCATACCGCATTGGAGATTTCTCTGGACAGGCAGATCTTTGCATTATCCCTATGGAGCGTTATGATCATGACGCAGTTACACACTCACTTGTGGGCATTGATTCTCAGGGAGACTTCCAGTTGATTACTAAGAAGCTTGCACCACGTTATTATGGGCCTTATCGCATTGTGGAGGTTCTTAGTCCAGTTACATATCGCTTACAGCTTCCTGCTTCCACATGCGCCTGTGATGTATTCCATGTCAGTTTATTACGTGCTGCTATTGAGGATGACGCTCCTTGTGATGCTGAGTTTCCTACTACTCCAGAGTTATTTCCATTTTTACCTGCTGCTATATCACAGGTCCGTCTATACCATAGTCGACGCCGCCGGCAGATTCAGTTTTTGGTCCAGTGGGATGGTCGTCCTATTGAGGAGGCTACATGGGAGCCTATTGATGTGTTTTATCATACACCATTACTTGCGGATCAGGCTCGTGCTCTTGCTGCACTTGTTGATTCCTCTACATCAGATGTTCCTCTAGCTGTTGATGCACCAGGGCTTGCTGCTACTTGATCCGGTTATCTTTTCGGCAGTTGGGTCTTTTTTTTGTGTCAGGGAGAGTTATGGACTCGGCTCATTACATTCGCCGCGTCCATTTACATTTACAGTTACTTTACTTTATGCATAAGTAGGCCTTGGGCCCTTTTTTATTCATTAGTGACATTCAGACCATATGGTTGGCCTTTGGCCTTATTATTCATTATTAGGCCATTTGGACATATTACTGGAGAGTGGGGGCCTTCTTGGAGGGCGCACTATTATCCCTCCCAGTTGGGCCCTAGCCACTAGAAGCTTCCTTTTAGGGCTTCCTCTTGGCTATAAGTAGGGAAACTGTGTCATTTGTCATTCAGCTGATGATATTGATCTCTCTCTTTAGCCTCCTTAATCTCTCTCTTTCCTGCTTTCTAGGGTTAAGTCTTGCTTATGTGATGCTTTCATAGCTTAATTCTAGATCAGTTGTGGCTCTATTCGTAACTGTACATGACTAATATAAAATGCGTAACCAGCAATATACATAACCAACAGTAAATGTAAAGAGGCCTGCGGAATATATGCAGAGTAGCCCAGTAGGCCTGTATCCCGAAAATAAGCTGATAGTCCTGCCGAGATTCAATACCGAAAAATACATGCTGAGTACCATCATGAGAGAATGTCAATGTCTGTTGCTGGAGGTCTACTGTAACCGCACCAAGGGATGCAAACCAATCAGCACCGAGGATAAGATCGTACCGTGTAAGTGGAATAATATGAAAATCTGCCTCACCAAGGAAGTCTCCAATCCGATATGAAAGCCGCTGATACATCTGCGTGCTAGGAAAAGAGTGTGCGCTGGCAACCTCAACATGCAGGGGATGAGGCGTAGTGACTGGCATAGCACGAATGCGTGTAGTAATATGACTGCTGAGAAACGAGTGAGTGCTACCCGTGTCAACAAGGGCAATAAACTCACGACCAGTGATACGTACGCGAAGACGGATATGGCGTGGACCTGCCTTACCGGCCCAAGTAGCATAAGCAAGCTGAGCATGGCATACAGTTAGATCAGGGGGATTAGAAACAGGCTCAGTGGGTGTGGCAAACTGATCAACAGGTGGGTCATTATCAAGAATATGAAGGCATATGGCAGAATCAGGACTATCATCAGGTGTGTCAGCATCATGGAAATAGACGGCAGTAGTAGTGGCAGGCTGTCGGCAATCACGGGCGATATGATCAGGACTCTTACAATTGAAACATAAGCGCTTCTCACGGATCTCAGACATCTCAGGCTGTGAGTAGCGACGAACAAAAACAGGACGAGGAGAAAAAGGAGGACATGGTGCAGAAGGAAGAGTGGACGAAGGTGAACTGACAGATGTGGGACTAGCAGAGGATGGAGAGGAAAAAATAGGACGTGTGAAAGGACGCGAAGGACGAGAAATAGAGGAAGAGAGGGGAGAGTACTTGTGCTGCAGTGCGGTAGCAAGGGAGATGGCGTGAGAAAGAGTGAGTGGAAAAAAAGAAGAAACATCATACCTGAGTGCGCCTCGTAGACCAGCAACGTAGCGAGAGATGAGCTCCAATGTAGAAATATCTGGGAATAGATAGGAAAGCTCTGTAAACCGTGTCGTATAAGCAGCCAAGTCACCAGTGTGAGATAAACTGCGAAAGATGTCGTGCTGTCGAATAAGCCACTGAGGATCAATCATCGCTAGGCGGAGTGCTGTCATAAACTCTGTCCAACTAGCAAGACCAGGGTGTGAAGCCGTCTGGCGAAACATGTGCCACCAAGTAGCAGCACGGCCCTCCAAATGTAAAGCAGCCAAATGTATCCGTTGAATGTCAGTCTTAGGAAACATAAGGAAGTAGGTCTCAAGCTTAGAATGCCAATTCTCGAGTTCATTCCCATCAGATGACCGAGAATACACAGTAAGCTGTGTTGAATGTTGCTGAAGCAAAGAGACGAAAGCCCTCAGCAAAGAGAGACAACAAGGAAAATGGGCACCCAATCAGAAAATCAGATCTGAAATTCAGCAATCAGGAAAGTGCTTTGATACCCAGTTATGATCAAAATCTCAGGTGTTGAATCAATGAAGCATAAAAGACAGCAATAGACTAAAGCCCTACAAGCAATAGACAAGACAATAGGTTCTCCCACGAAGAGCCCAAGCAATACCAAGCAATAATCTGAAAAATGAGTGTACAAATGCCCCATGCCCCTATAAATAACCCTACCAATGAACCCTAAAATAGGAATTCAAAAGTAAAGGGAGGCAAAATGTGGAGGGAAAATAGTGCGCCCTCCTACGGGCCCCCACTCCACATATAACCATATAATAAGGGCCCAAGGCCAGTCAATGTCATAAAAAAGGACCTAGTGCGGGTCATAAGCATATGAAAAGGCTCTGGGGCCTGTACATGACTAATATAAAATGCGTAACCAGAAATATACATAACCAACAGTAAATGTAAAGAGGCCTGCGGAATATATGCAGAGTAGCCCAGTAGGCCTGTATCCCGTAGTCCGTAACTTCCCCCAAAAGTGTAAAATGATGGTCTGAAGTAGAGTGCCATGATCTAAAGTCAAACCCTCTTTTTATCAATTTATGCACATAGACGTATCAAAACATACAAGATAGAACCAAATTCCAAACAACTTTGCAAACACATGATTGAATATTCTGCTATAATCATTCTTTGTACCAAGTGGATCCCATTGCTAATGAAAATGGCATGCAGCATCAGCAGAATGGATAGAGACCTCTGCCACAAGGTCATCCATTTCTTCAACCTAGACTCTAGTGCATATTGTATGAATAAACTCAATTATCCAAGGACTACCTCAATGAATATAGATCAAGGAAGAGAAGGATTAATATTTGACCAATAACCAAATACAAATTTTTTTAAGATTCGTGTACAGTCAATGAAGCCCTTAAGTTAAAAACAGTCTTTACAACAACCAGGTCAAATGACAACTAAAGATTAAATCCTGAAGAAAATAAATGTGAGGAAAGAAATAGCATGCAACAAATAAAATCTTGAAAGAGGCTAAAGTGCTTACTTTAAAGGCCAATGTATGTGTATGGGAGGAGGATTTTATTGAACAACTCTCTAGAATCTAGAATGACAACTTGTCACAGCACCCCAAGACCGAATATTTCGATGAAGCTTACATGTGGATGAAGTTATTTTGTAAGAAGAAGGATGCTAAATTGACTGCACAAACTTTTTGTACAGTTAGCTTGCTCTAGAAAAATAGCACATCTAGAAAGGTGACTCCTAGACTACAGCATGTTGTAGGATTTTAACACAAGGATCTATGATCCCCACTCACATGGACTACATATTTAAGCTTACAAGTACCTAGACTACAGCCTATTGTAAGGTTTTTAAAAAAGGATCCATGATCCCCACTTGCATGGACTACATATTTAACAGCTTGGAAGTACCATGGGGTTCGGTCATCTTCATTTTGTGCTCCATTCTAGACGAGAGGAGGTTTTTGCTTGCAATACTAGCAATTGTTTCTCCTGTGTGTGGGGCACCATCTTTTAGGAAGCGTAAAGGTCGAGCTACAAGAATATGTGCGGTGACCATTTCGTTCAATTAGACAACCATACTGCTAAAGATTGAGTGAACATTAGATTAGACATTGGAGGCAAACTATTATAAAATTCAGGCTTGGGTATCAAAAGGACACCTTTCTGTTACAAGCTTTTAACAAAATATTGGAAATTGTAGAAAACTAATTTTCTTGACTCCACTAGGATTAGAATGGAATTCTGCCCCAAAGAAGAGGATATGTGTCACTTACTTTTGAGCACTTCGTTCCAATATGAAAGGTAAACTTCAGCCCAAGTGACTATGTCTTCGAAGACAACATAAAGTGCATAAAAATAAGTCCTCAAATATGGTCCTAGAAGATCAGTCGATTAAATCTCGGGTAAATCGCCATGCATGCTATTATGTTGTCCATATGGAAGCCATTAAACTAAGAATGATTGGATATTTTAAAGACTTCAAGAAATAAATTTAAGCTGAAAATTAAGAACAAGTGGCTGTTAATTAAGAAAGAGCATGGCCTCCTTCGACATTAATTCTACTAGCGATACAGGTTATGGATTTGAATTTTCATATCCAAAAGTTTAATGGCGGCAGAAACTTTTCCAAAGTGAGTCTATCTATAATACCTCCTACCAGCCTAGATCCAAGAAAAGGTTATCTTGGATTCTTCTTTCACCAATGAATCGAGAACATCATTGTCAAATTTCACCTCTTCTTTGGTCAACTGAACTTATATGTTATCCACAGTCTCCTTGGACTCTGACTAAGATGCGATTCTTTTATCAGGTCAGTCAAAACTTTGCGATTCTCTTCCATTCTCAAGGTCAAAGTTCTTGGCCTACAACTTGTTGATGAAACACGAGATGGACTCTACCATAGTAGGCTATTGTTTATTCCTCCACATCTCATGTGAACCACTAAGTTCTTTCAAAGACAAAGTGTGCACAAAGTATTCGGGATGATCAAAGTAAAGGGATTCCATTCACTTCCACCCCAACAGAAGCAAATAAAGTATTTCAATGGCATATAGGGGATTTAGTGGATGGTGCAAAATAAGCAGCTGCTATTGACCTTCATGGTTTACTAGACATTCTAGGAAAACTACAACAAACAACGAAGTCCTCTCAAATAATTAGCCAAAATTTCAAAAAACATAGATGAATTTGCCCTTGAAATTTCGGTACCTTCAGAACAGAGACAACAGATGATGCTTTTCCATCACCCCCAAGAATATGTTTACACTGAATGTTTTTAACATACATGCCTCCTGCACATATGAAAAGCAAAATGAGTTTGCAACCTTGACCAAGCCCGCATATAAAGCTTAAGGGAAACTATAAGCCCAATGCAACAAGATTCGTGGTGCCTAAATCAGTAATGTATTGATTAATTTTATCAACCTTGCATACCTCTCCAGATAATCTACTATTTGCAAGAATATTTAAGTTACGCTTTGTTGTATTGCAAATCAACAAACACTAGATAGTGGTATATTAAAACTCTACTATTTTCAAGTTATTAACCCAAAGAACTAAGAACTTTTGCTTATTACTAATGTCTTTTGACAGATTTACATTCAAAAAAACAAAATCGAGACAAGGTAAATTCCAAGGTCGAGATTTGCAATCCTCAGAATCTTAATGATTGTAAACTACAAAATGATGACCCACTTAGGGCTATTTATGATCTTCCATTAAGGTTCTCCTTCTAGAAAGCCTAGTTTTTCTAACTTTGATTGATTGGACTTTAGGGGTGCAAATGTAATTAGTAATGCCCCAAACAATAAACCCTGATCACATATCCTTGACTCTCTCCTACTTAAAAGCAAGAGTTGGTATCACAAAGCTCCTGCTTAAAGTAGCAATAGTTAGGTCGTGTCCGTTTTCTAACTATTTCCTTGTGTTAAACCAATTGTAACTATCAAAATTTAAATTCTAGAAAATCTTAAACTTAAACATAACAACATGTACTGTAGAGCCTTTTCACTCACATTTGGAAACATGGAAGGCCTTTGGAAAACCAAGACCGTAAAAAATAAGATTTCTAAAATTGTCGACATTGTAGCTTTGTGCGACAACTTCTTATCTACTAAGGTTGATTGAATAAAATAGACCACAAACATATGACTCTACACCAAATAGCCTAAGAGAGATTTACACCACCAATATGCCTAAAGGCTCATCAGTTTTTTTTAAATTACCAACCCATCGACTTTCAAACGCACAAAGATGAAAGTGTCTTGTCTCCATTAGTGTAGCTTCACTACTGTGAGTGTGTCGCGCAAATGCATAAATATTGTCATAGTAGCAAACAAATGTTTGAAGCTTCTTAACATTTTTGACATTTAGAACCCTTTTTTTTTACTTTTAAGTGAATAAATATACAAATATGATAGGTTACCAAGGATATAGGCACAAACTAACTATCATCACAATATGTAACAAAACTCATGTGTTACTAACATTGCCTTTAGAAAAGCATGCAAGAGGAATGTTTGCATTCAATAGAGTTTTTGTTCATGTTTGGTCGGGTAGAAGAGCTGCAACATTTGTTCTATGTTATTAGACGTATGCATTTAATATAAATAGTTTGCCTTATAAGAATGTACTTTGCATGTAAGTAGCTAGCCAACTCATTTATTGTGTGTGTAGTTCTAATCAAATGCACTTTATCAGTCAAATGTACTGACTACATGGATGGATGAATGTACTATTTATACCATTGACAGCTTTTAGAAGATCGAGTGAACTGAACATATATTGATGTTTTAGCTTTGTTCCTTACAATAGCATTAAAGGAAAGTCATTTGTAGCTTTGTCCAAGTTTATATCTCATCGAGCCAATACTTGCTAGACCATTTTATTGCATTCTTACTCAAGGAGGTGAGAAAAACTTACTCTCTGTCCCTTGAACATGTGGGAGATCGTCGCTATCATTCTCATGGTCACCTTATGAGCTACTTAAAAGATTGATTGTCTTGATACACATCAACAAAGGGAGGAAACGGGTTTGCCCAATGATACCAAGCACTTCAACAACATCCTGGACCATTTCTCACCAGTACTTATGGGATAATCATTCCCTCATGCATGTCCAATCGAGTGGTCCTATAATTGTTGTGAGACGTCGACTCCAATTAAAACCTAACCACTCTAGGAGTCCTTTAATCACCAGAGGCTAGACACAGACTACACTTAGGCAAATGGACACTGAAGAATGCACAATCCACCTAAATAAGCATACTAGCAGCTTACAAATTTTGATGATCGAAAGATGCAATTTTTGTTTTGCGGGAACACAAAGCTGAGTTCATGGATCGGAAATTACCAAGGATGAACAAGAGAGTAAGGTGAGGCTAACAAGTATGTAAAGGCTTCAACTTTCTATGCAGTGAACATTTGCAGGTCTTTTCTATCACAGCTACTCTATGCAATTGATCTAATTCTCAGCTTTCAAAAATCTCAATGCTCTAGTTACCGTTATCTCATATCTGCCGAGTTGAAACACGCCATTCGTTGCATTCAGATTGAATGACATCTTGAACCCCGACAGATAACTTGAGCTTTCGGCCAAGCCACTTGAACGATGAAGCAATAAACCAAAGCATGTCAAGAAGAAATTTAGTACCTAATGACTATGAGATCCTGGGCGAATATCTAGTTTCCACTGGAAGCAGAGGCATGCTGAAGAGTAAACTAAAATTCAGCCGGTAATCAATACGGCAATCTGGGCAGCAAGAATTGAGAACTTCAAAAATCACGTTGCAATACCGTGAAGATTACATAGATTAAAATCAAAACAATCCTGGAGCTCAGAATCTAACTTGCTAATGTGGGCAGCAGGAATCAAAAACTTCAAAAATCAGGTTGCGATACTGTGAAGATTACACAGGTGATCAAAACCAAAACAAGGCTGGACCTCAGAATCTAACCTGATGAAGGTTTCATGGTTGCGGAAGAGAGCCACATCTTCTCAGAGGAGAAGGATGCCAATGGATGAAGTACAAACTTCCAAAGCCTCTATCCTTTTAGCTCTTTTTTTTATGGATGGCATGCACAATGGATTCTCAGTAGGCATTTTCATTGGAGAATCCTACCATAAAAGATGGTAGACACTTGTAAGGACCAGCTATTTCATTGCAAAGATGCATCTTAAGAGAAACTTGAACCTCTAGGAACAAAGAAACTAGGATACCAACCTAACCAACTCACCAGACCCACTTTTATGGCAATGATCCAATGGAAACCAGTGAGTACAAAGATAATCCAATGGAAACTCATTGAGTACAAAGACAATCCATTTGATTTGCTTAAGAAACAAGAACTTTGTGGCACATCACAAAGGCCTTGCCATTATTGTGGTGTTTTTAGATTTGTAATTTTTTGACATGAGAAATGACCATTCATTAAGAATGGATAAAAATTAATTAGTCATTTTTTAACTTTACAAATTATTATTTTTTCTATTATCATTGAGTATTTATTGTGTCACAATCTCAAAACCCATAGTCACAAAATTATGCATAATTCTTAAAATACTAGATTCACATATTGTAATCATTTTTCAAAAGTAACTAGAAATTTTATTATTAACTATTTGTAGCTGTATAGCTTAATACAAAAATTTCAAGCTTAATGTTCACGAAAAGACTAGTAAATTTTGCAATGTAATATTTATGATTTCATGATGCACATTCACAATTGCATAAATAAATATCACAATTTACTACGTACGTATTGATGAAAGTATGTAGTGGGTTTCTTTCCTTGCCTAACCTAAATCCAAGATCTAGTCAATCTAGCATCAAAGAGACGAAGTTAGTTGTCACGCGTAGGTTCGTTCCCATGAGAGCAATAGTATAGTTCAGATTTCAGCATGAATGGAAGATCCAAATCTAACTCTAACATCCACTAACCCTAACTATTAACACTACGCATCCATTAACACTACGCATCCATTAACACTACGCATCCACAACAAAGATAGCTTACTCTTTCTCTCTCTCCCTTTCTCTCTCACAAAAAGTATAATAACATACAATCCCAATAACATTCAGATCCAACAATTAGCAAAAAACCAAAGAAAGCATAAGAGATGGAAGAAAAGTGAGAGAGCAAGGACATTCATCAATCCATTCCTGAAAAGAACAAATCTGCTTTATTGAAATGAGGAAATGAGCATGAGGAGCAACTCGAGTTGGTCCCTTTTTATAGTAGAGAGGAGGACTGTAGTGGGTTTCTTTCCTTGCCTAACCTGAATCCAAGATCTAGTCAATCTAGCATCAAAGAGACGAAGTTAGTTGTCATGCGTAGGTTCGTTCCCATGAGAGCGATAGTTTAGTTCAAATTTCAGCATGAATGGAAGATCCAAATCTAACTCGACATCCATTAACCCTATCCATTAACACTACGATCCATTAACACTACGCATCCACAACAAAGATAGCTTACTCTTTCTCTCTCTCTCTTTCTCTCTCATAAAAAGTATAATAACATACAATCCCAATAACATTCAGATCCAGCAATTAACAAAAACCAAAGAAAGCATGAGAGATGGAGAAGGAAAGAAGAAGAGCCATTACAAGAGTTCTCAAACTTAGAAGGGTCGTTTGTTACGAGTTTTCTTTTTTTCCTCGTTGTTTATGTCCATGTGGCCCAATTGGTTCTTGACATAGTGGCTTCTATGTAACATAACTCGCCTGACCCGGAAAACACAATTCATGTTTGGGCAAATTTGAATTTTCGGTCCGGTAGATTGGAAGCATACTATTGGCTGGCGCGCGCGACGACTGGTTGACTAAACTGCTTGGGTTAACCTCAAGTTAAAATTATCTTGGGATATTATTTTATCTACAATAGAGGTCATATTCTCGTTATTGTGGGATGGAATGGAGGGAATGGAAGAGGAACTACTTGAATAATTAGGGGTGGTGGGAGGAGAAGAACGCACTGCAGACTGGTGTGATGGTCCAACCAAAGGACAAGAGATGTGAGGGGGGGATGGTGATTCGCTGAGTACCACCCATTGCCTGGCAGGCCTGGTGGGCTTGGTCTGCTTTCTCCTTCTTCGTTGAGGAACATGCCCTCTCTCTGTAGGTGGTGGCCTAGAGGTGAAGCCACTCTTAAAGACCTGATCGTATGTACTCCTCAGCCTCATGACAAGATGCATGTCCTGAGGCATGAGGGTAACTCTCTTAGCGTGCATTGTGCAAAGTGTGGAGTCCTCAAAGAATTTGACTTGAAAGTCCTCATAGGCAGTATGGAGGGCTTCCAGGGCTATTATGTTCCAGCGAACATCATGTGAGAGTGACCTTGTCACTAATCTCACATACCTGTAGAAAGGAGCACAGGAAATCAGAATATTGGTTGTCCTCTGAAGTCTCTTGATATCCCTTAACCATGGTCTTCTGGGGCGACCTACTCTCCTACCAATGCCCACTGCCCTTTGTACAGGAGGGCGAGGAGGCGGGGCAAATGTGGTAAGGCGTGCTGTCTGCTTGGTACGGGCCATTTCAAGCAAAGGTATCGATATGACGCACCAATGAGAAAGAAAAGTGCATATCCGACATGAGGCGCATGATGGCGATATGGCAGATGGCATATCGCCATGACACACGGAGGGGGGAGCTGTACTAGTATGTGAGTCTCTGGGCGCGTGGTAGCGATATGCGTATAGCGAGGAGCGGAACTGAACGAAGAAAACTGAGGAGAGCTAGGGAACGAAGAAATCCGAAACTGAAATATGAGCCGAAAACGTCCTTTTATACCTGTAGAACGTCCCATCATATTCACACGTGTGATGTGACACCTCCACTCCTCGCACGTGTGGTCACACATGTCATAACATGGAGCTGTCACGTGTCAGGACATCAGCGGTTCGTACGATCATACGATTGGCATGCACGTGCGAGGACACGTGTTAGGATCCGAAGTGTACACGTGTCATGCAAATGATTTGGCCATCGTTTTCACACGTGTGGCAATTTTGACCGCACGTTACCGAAACACGTGTATGGTTCAGATGCTCTATATTAGATTATATATATGAGTGTCATTTTTGGAATTCGTTTCGCATATTGAGTCCAGGAAACCGACCTGCTCCAAAATCAGTATATACAATATCACTACCACGCGCCCAACAGACAGTTCCATAGTTGCACTGCTTCCCTGGCGCGTGGTTCCGATATCCGAAATCGTGTACATTGCATATCGCCATCACGCGCCCACGATTACACCGTTCATGTCCCCTTGATAACCAGTGCCTCATATCAATATGGCCTCCTCTTCTACTAGTTCGATCTATTATGGAGCTCTTAGTTCTTTCCTTGTTGATGTTGAGGTTAGCGACAGACAGGCCCATTTTTTGTCCTATTTCGATTTTCAGTTTGACATAGAGAGATTTGTTATTGAGCACAAGAAAGTTTTTCCTAAACTGTACAAGGATTTTTATGAGTGCTTGCAACAGGGTACCCTTCTGATGGACGGCCTGAGATTTGTGCATTTTACAAATTTGACTCATGCTCAGCCTAGTGCCAAGCAAAGGCACGATCGTAAGTTTACCAAACTTATCGATCTGTTTAAATGTGTCATACCCTGTGAGGAACACAATCGAGTATGTCACTTCGTTTAGGAGGGTATGGCCTTTGTGTTTTTCTTATCTAGTCTTATCCCTGATGAGGCAGAATCTTCTGGGTCGTCCATGATTGGTTTGCCTGCCCCTACCACTCGTGTGGCTTCAGAGGTTTCTATTACTGATGAGGTTTTAGGAGATGTAGAGGAGGCCAGGCAAGCACAGCAATATGATCCTACCAAGGCTCGTTCTCTGTCTATCTCTCCCTTATCTACCGTGAGTGAGATTGACCAGAGCAGAACCCTGATGGACCTCCATGTGTACCATATGGACGATATTGCATTCTTGTCCATTAGCGACATCGGAGATGTAATGGATCTCAGAGAAGATCAGATATTATCTCTTATGTCAAGGATGATTTCTGAATTTAATGATTTTATTGAATTTGATGATGACGACCTCATAGATGGCATCGACTATGAGGACCAGGTAGAATGGGCAAGTGGCACAAATGCCCTTCAAAGGATGCTATCTGAGAACAGGGCATATGAGGCTAATATGCCGAGTGAGGAGGAATTTTTGGCTTTTCAGAAAAAGTATCCACCACCTCCCATATATACTATTCCAGCTGACCAGCAATCCACCATTATTGCTGGTCACAATTTAGAAGCTGCTGGTATGATCCAAGCTGACAAGGAGGATTTGGTAAGTACACCTTCTCACAAAAATCATTTACTATTTAACAACTGATTATTGATCTGCTAGTTTGACTAACACTTGATTATGTGTTGTAGGATATCGTTGAAGTTGATGCCTTTGCTAGCAGATATGGAGGATTGAGAGAGAGACAAGGCGGGAGATAGAAGGATGCCTCATTGGCTCATTATTTGAAACATTTTGTAAATAACAAAATTTGTATTCTTCATGAAAGGTTTTTTGTGAATGCGGGAACCTTAATCATTGTCATCAAGGCCCTATCTTATGTTGCCCAAGGGCATAAATATCCAAAAAATACATATAGAATCATTTTTGTCAAAAGAGATGTTGCTCTTAAAGTGTTCAATTACGTGCCAAAAAATGTTCCTATGAGATCATCTGCTCTGGCAATTCTATCAAAATATATAGATCTGAGGAAAAGGCGATCCACTCGATTTTTAGATCCATATGGTAGGAAAAAGTTCCTTCATGACCACACAGCAAAAATTGTTCTTAGAGACAATGAAAAAAAATGATTGTACTCTTTTCCATTTAATGTATGTGAAATTTGAGAATTTGTTATCACGCGCATTTGATCTTTATTGAATGCCATCAATCTAATTCTGGCTTATAACTTTACATGCTTTTTTGAATCTTTGATATTCAGTTGATCTTGTTGTGTATCGAACTTGAGCTCGTCTATAAAACCATTGGAATAGTTGAATGATGTAACTATTTTTTGAGGATGTTCCATCTTGTTGTGTATTTCGATGAAATGCTGCTCTTGCCTGCCAATGTGATTTCTCCATTCCTTGTGAGGACCATATACTCAAACTGCCATACTTTTTTGCAAAAAATGATGCATGATGCCTTAGTATGTGCTGCAATATCAAAGATTTATGCATTGATTAGAATCTATCCCCACCCGAACTGCATCTACAAACTCTATTGTTGTTTTCTCTGCATATGAAATTGTATCTTTTCTAAGCACTTCAATCATATTATCGAGCTTTTTCCAAACTTCAACCTTCTTTACCCTTGTTGTTCCTTTATCTTCAAAGTCTTTTGTTGTAGAAATAACATCTTTCCAAACCAAGTATTGGATCTTAGACAACTCTTTAGAATGATTCGATAAAAATCGACGAGCTTTGACTCCTCCTATGCTAGGTTTATTGAATACATTTCCTGTTTTTCCCGAAAGCTTTTCATCTTTTTGTATTTTAACATGGCCTTTATGAAGGCCTGCTTTTGACAATACTTCCTCTAATCGAGCGATTTCTTGTTTTGATGCTGACTCTGGCTTAGTATTCCATGCAAACAAGATATGAAGATATATTAATTTCTCTATGATCCTCACCTCTCCATGAAGTGTGCAAATATGCACATTTTGTAAAGGGATTGGTAGTATTGGTTTCCAATTGGGATCTTCAATATCTCTTGAAACTCTTGTGTTCCTTGAAATGCCATTTGATGATTTCATACAATATAGACATGGATGTTTCGAATTTGCTCCATGAGATACATTGAACATACATTTCAATGACTTCAAGTCTCCAGCTAAATGCCATTCCACCAAAAATTCACCTCTTTCAGGAACACTAAGTACTTTGCCATTCATATGATCCTTTATGATATCTGGATAACTTGTTCTGCTAAAAATGAACCTCCTTGATAACCTGTTCAACATATGGAATAACAAGTTTTTATGTATTCAAAACAATTACCAAAAGAAATTGCACATGAATAATAGCCATTTTTTACCTAAAAACATGCTAGCCACCATATGTTGTTTTCTGATTGCACATTGAAGTTGAGATCCCTTGAGTTTGTTGCATTGCTCAATGCTCCATTCATGAGAGTAATACTTACTCTTTCCAACTTTTGTCTTTATAACTTCCGATTCATCTAGCTTGACCACCAGAATAAGTTTGCTCATACTAACACTTGTAATATTATAGAATTTCACTATAAATCTCAATAAATGATTCAAATCCACAAATAAGTTGTTGGTAGAATTATATGACAAATTGCTAGACTTTGAATTGTAAATCTCATTGATGTGAAAAGGGATTCCATTGACATTTTGCATACCCTTATTCAATACATCTCTCTCCAATCTTATCTGAAAAGGGTGAGGAATGAGAAATTTTCTTACATGCAATTGTCCAAAAGCCTCTTTAATAAATTTAAATATACTTGCATATGCCTCCCTGCTAATACTTGAGAAATCACATGCTCCCTAAATTAACGTTCAGTCGATAACCTTACCGACCTCGTTCATCAAAGTCTCAGTGACCTTGGACTTGATTCAAGAATACCGATTATTGTCCAACAAAGACTTTGTGGACTTGGTTGTCAATACCGAACTCAATGATTTTCCGATCAGGTCATTGTCCTTCAGATGCTCATTTGCAACCAATGTCGATCCACAAATGATTATGAGAATCAAAAAACCCAAATAGGACACATAATAAATGTCATGCTACTTCACAAAACTAAAATAAAACTGATTCAAATCAAATCCTTACTTGAATGCTTGAATTTTTTTTCTCCGTTGGCCTCCATTTAGCGAAAGCTCATCAATGTCCTTCATAAATCTTTTTCGCTTATTTCTTTTTTATTTCTTATCTAGTATGTGAGTTTCTTCTTTTAACTGGTCATTTGATATACGTAATGTCTGAACAACTTGTCGGAATTGATCATTACTTGCATTCAAATTTAAGATAATATTATGTAAACGTGCATTATCTTCTTTTGTTTATAATAATGCGGTCTCTTTTTCTCTTTAGTCGGCAAGCAAACCATTTAACATACATTCTAAACTCTGTATTTTCTGAATCGAGTTTGCAGCACCATAAATCGTCAATATTTCACAATAACCCAGTAAACCGTTTTCTCCGTTACACAAAAACTTTACTAATTGTGTGATGGATTGGAATTGTGGAGCTTGCATCAAGCTCGGATCCAATGGATACAAACTTCCGTCAATCCACAAATCGTAATTCTTTCTTTGGTTGATTCTGTGAGCGATCATATCAAGTGGAGAAACTATGGATTCTTTCACTACTCCTTTTTTAGCTATCGGAGCATTCTCGGCAGGGAGAACAATGTGTAGATGAAACTAAGACATCTCCGCAAACATCAGCTAACGAACCAAAAAGAAAAAAGACACTATTCTTCATCCATGGCATACCTGAGATTCTATGTTTATTCTCTCGCTAGTTAAAACGAGGGACACAATCTGATTTTCAAATTTGAAAAAGTTAGTTAATGAGCGTCATAGGTTCTTGAAGTCGCAGTTGCATGCGTCATAATCATGTCATGTTAACTACACATTAATAGTAAGGTTAAGCTAAACTGGACCTGAATGTTCGTTGGAGTTTTAAAATTCGACTTTTTTTTTGGTCCTACGTGGCATTTCTTAGACGGCCCTTTTGATGTTTGTAACTCCTCTAATGAAGGACATTCATCAATCCATTTCTAAAGAGAATCAATCTGCTTTATTGAAATGAGGAAATGAACATGAGGAGCAACTCGAGTTGGTCCCTTTATATAGTAGAGAGGAGGACCCTGGCCTCTAAATCCTATTAGCCTATTTCTACCTCCCTAATTATTCAAACTTAAAAAAGTGTGGGAACCATCAAAATTGGAGGGAAACCCAACTTTATTCACTAGCTTGACATTTAGGCCCTACGACATTAAAAGTCCCACAAAAAGGCCAACTAATCAATCAAATAACTATGTGATCATCGGGTTGGACTTACACACGCAGGGTGCCAAATCCCTCTCACTTATTAGCTAGGGTTAGGGTTGCCTAGTAACCTTCTCCATAAAGTCGAGGCGGGCAGTATTAAAATCCAAGTTGTGTGGCATAAAGCAATGGTGGGCTCTGGCAATCCACTTTGAGGTTGTCCATGATATGAAGCGTGATTTCCAGGAGCCTCCCATCATTGCTGCACGAAAGTATAAATGAGCAACCGGCAGCTGATCTTTGATTTGCTTTGAGGCCATCGGCTTATTTGGATCGAATGTCAGAAAAGGGAGGCAATCATCCCATCTGGTTGCCACTGACGCCAACAAAGTTAGATCTTTAGCAAACATTGTCGATTGTCGCACCGTTGGATCTGGAGAGTGGATATACTCTCGCTACACTTGCAAAGCCTGGTGGAAGTCCACTGAGATTGTCCAACTGTAGGGCTGATGGATGATTAGCCAATTGGGCGTATGGATGGTGATCTTGTCCATAGCCAATCCCAAATCTTTCCATTTATTCCTTCGCGGCATTGCACATAATAGGGATCGACCCACAACTGGCGAGGGCTGGCGACGTAACTCCTAATTGATTTCGAAGTTTTCTCAAAAATAGTGATTCTCCGTGCCGGCTGCTCTCCCAATGTAGGTATTTTCTTGAACTCTTTGTCGGCCTCTATCTCGGAAGTCTTAAACTTCAAAACCCATCCACCACGCGAGGACTCATGCGGATGTTGCTTTAAGACATTCTGGATCAGGTCCTTGACGCTGATGGGCCTTCTGAATAGAGATGTGGTCCTTGATGATGATGGACCTGCTTGTACTACCGGTAAGATTGACGGTTGTTTTGATATATCTGGAGCTCCCCCCTAGTCCATGCTCGAATCTACCCATGTATCCATTAGTACAGCTTCTTCCGCGTCACATCCAATTCACCTTGAAGCCACGTGCAATCCTATTCGGCCATCTACAATTGACCCTTCAACAGTTGCATCTATTGTTCTGCATCCTGCACAGCCTTATCCAACTGATCATGTGCGGTTATCAGGGTGTTTTGCAAGGACCTGATGTATTCTTCCAAGCGATTAGCTTGTTGCTGGGCCAACTTCTTTTCGACTTCAGCCTTGTCTTCATGTTGTTTGGCAATCTTTAATTCTTGATCCAGCTGGACAATTTTTCGGCTGATCAGAGTGTTTTCGGACCCCATCTCGGAGATTCTCTGCTCCATTTCCTTCTTCTTATCCAGCATAGACTGGATCACTTGCGCAAGGCTTGAGACCAAACCTGACATTTTTCTAGATTTAGAGAAATTTGATATTTGCGGCATCTTTCAAATACTTTCTCCAATCGATCCAGGTAGTCTGTATCTGTACTATGGACTCCCAGGTCATCCAAGTAAATTTCAAGAAAGCAGATAATCTTTAAAAGCAAATTGCATTACTCTTTGGAATGAACTTGGTGCATTATAGAGTCCAAACGACATTACTTTGTAAACATAGGTGCCCCTTTCTGTTGCAAAGGCGGTTTTGTAGTGATCGACAGGCGCAATCTTAACTTGATTGTAACCACTAAATCCATCCAAGAAACTATAAGCTTCCGCTCCAGCAAGGCGATCCAAAATGCTTTCAGTAAAAGGTAACGGAAAGTGATCCTTCCGCTTTGTTCAACGCTTTGAGATTCACACATATTCAATTTCTCATTTTTCTTAGGAATAATGACAATCGGTAAAATCCATTCGGTATGCTCGATCTCGTAAATGAAATCAACATCAAGCAATCTCTGAAGTTCTTTCTTTATCAGGTCCGCCACATTAGGATTACAGTGATAGAACTTTGTAACCTTTGAAACTGCATCAGGTACTAAAGGTATGGTATGTTCAATCACTGATGTCGAAATACCCTTCAAATCTTGATAAGTCCATGCAAAGCAATCTTGAAACTAAATAAGTAGCATGTGTAGTGCTTGATACTGTTCAAGATTAAGTTGTGATCCAACTTGTACAATCTTTTCCGGTTCTAGCTTCATTGGCTACGTCCTAGCTGGGCCATCGTAAACCTCTTTCGATTCTGGCACGTGTTCTTTAGGTTCACGATGTGCTTTAGGTAACATGATAACCACATCATCCAGTGTATAACGTTCAAAATGCTCGGGCATATCATGCTGGACTACATCTGCTTGTTCTTTTTTAAAAGGACTTGTCTTGGATCTTCGCTTAGCCTTCTTAGCAGGCGATGACTTCCGAGATGATAAACTCTTCTTCAAAGGCAAACATTTCCTAGACGATGATGTCTTACTAGAATTCTGACTTGAAGAATCATCCTTGACTTTTCCTTTGCCTTTATACAATAAGGGTGGCACTTTCTTTGAATCAATCTTTTGAGGGGGATTTTCCCATTTCAGGACCGTATTATAAAGTTGCTTAGCTTGTTTCTTTGTTATCGATCATGTGATCCTATCATCCTTCAATATAACTGCTTTGGGCGGTTTTATTGTTGGTTCATCAGGAACATTACGCACTCCAAATCTAGTCGGGTCCATATGATTTAGAATCCGCTCATCCATAAGTTCTGCATTGCCATCATAAGTCAAGGCATGGCTCACTGGTATGAGATCATCCTCAATCGCATCTGGTATAGGTTCCGTTGATATTCGGGCTACATTCAGCACATTCAATGGAAACGTGATTGGTGTATCCAAAGTTTGATCTAATAAGAAAATCTCGCTCAAATCCGATTGATTATCTTGTTGACACATATATCTTGCTGTACAATCAATCGTTGCAAGAGCTTCATTCCAATTGACAGTATCCGTTTGAAAATTGTAATGAACTCCCAAATTTTTCTCTGGTCGGTCACAAGTATGATCTGTTGTTGACAAATCGTCATCTTCTTTTTGAACCAGTGGTTTGATAGTCCAAGTTGTAGGATCAACTTTAACTGCACATTCACGATTTTCAAAAGTCATTTTTCCGGTACCCCCAGTTATGAATTACTTGCGCAACTCGTAGCCATGGACGTCCCAATAGAACTCAGTAGACATTTGGCGCTTCTGGTAAGTCCATCACTACAAAAGTAATGACGAACTTTACTCCCACAATTCTGACAGGCATATCTTCAACCATTCCCTGCGGATGAACTGTCGTTTGATCAGCTAGCTTAATAGCAAAAGTAGTAGGCTTGATCTTTGTAAGGCCCCATTTTGCACATAGCTTTGTTGAAATCAGGTTAACTCCTGAACCGCCATCTATCACGGCTGCTTCTTTAGGAAATTGTCTATGATATATCAGTAGAGTGATATTCTTTTGTTCACTTTTCCAAACGGCTCCAACATGGAGTACTTCATTAGATTCTTCAAATCCAGCACAAAAAAGTGGCTCCTGATGGACTTGTGGTTCTTCTTGAGCTAACTTTTGCGCTAAGACTTCTCTTGCTTTTGGTACCAACTTTAGGAACTCTCCCAATGAACTATTGATCTTGCTAGACAACATGTTCATGAGCAATTATGTTTGTGGTGCTTCCGGTTCAGTCATCTTGAAGGGTTCTTCATGATGATGTCACTGATCATTCATATCCATACGTAAATTTCTTGGAGGCTGCAATGGTGAAGAATGAACTTCAGTTGTTGCTTTAGCAGCTTCAAGCTCCTCTTCTTCTTGCAGATGTTTAATCCACTGCCTCATATTCTGATATCTTCGTTTTTCTACATTAAGATTTGGATAGACTCCCGATGTTGTTGGTATATCATTCAACGGTATAGAATCAGCAGGAACTGGATCCAATACTGGTGCTTTCTGCTTCTGTGCTCTGGTGACCACCATCAAGAGTGCACTTGGTTTATTTTGAGCTACTGGTCTTTGCTTGATTGTTATCAAATTTACAAGTGTTGTAGCTGGTGGTGGCTTTGATCTTGTTGGACAGTCTTTACAGCAATGCCCATAACCACAGTCACGATAGAATGGTACAAATTTTTCTTTATTTGGACATTCTGCAACTCTGTGATTTTCTCCACATGCAAAGCATCCAAGTGGTGATCTGGTCCAATTTCTAGAGGCTTGTTGTTGAGCGGAAGCATAAATAGCATATTATTCCATTGCTCAGCAATAAATAGTTCCATTGCTCAGCACTTCCGTAAGGTTCTGGTTCCATCAGATTGGCAGGAAGAGCGGAGTGCTTTGGTGGGGCAGGTAAAGCTAAAAGTTCCGGATATCCAAGAGCAAATTGTCGCGGTCTTGCTGTTGGATTTCCTCCATACTATGGTTCTCGATATTCCATTTGGACATACCATTGCTGAATTATCAGAGGGTTGAAGTTGCAAAAAGCAGTCTCATGGTCAGGTGAATTACACAGATAGCAAACACTGATTTCCGTTCATTTTTTCAATTGAGGACACTCGTTCACTGTGTGATTTTCTATACAAATAGAACACCGGACATTTTTCCTGGTAGGGAAAGTCTTCACAAACTTCTCAGGTTTCTTGTTCGCTTGTCCGTAAAAATTTTCCAATGCTTTGATCTTCTCATCAAATTGTGACTGCAACTTTTCCATCTGTTTTTGCTGGTTCTGCCCAAGTTTCTTGAACTCATGGAGCATCATTTTTGCAGTAGCATTGGCATTCGTTGATGCAATAGTGGTGGATGTCGTAGTAGTCTGCCCTGCTGTATAAGGCAACATACTGATATTCGGCTCATCATCTGAATCTTCATCCTCCTCCCGAATTGCATCGTCCATAGCATTTTGCAAGAGTGCATATTCATTATACCGTTTCAGCTCACGTCTTATCCGTTTAGGTAGACCTGACAAAAACCACATAATCATGGCATTTTCTTTAATCAGCTCAGGTTCGCATTCAGATCTGAGGCGTTTCACCCGTTCAATGTAATCTCAAACCATTTCCCGCTTTCCCATTTTAATTTTACTTAGAAATAGAAAAAGGTCTTCCATAAACTTCTGCGGTTTGAACCGTGTGATGAGGGCTCATTTAACAACCTCTCAATCTGTACGCTCAGTTTCATCTTGATTAAAGTACCAATCTTGTGTTGCGCCTGTTAAGGCCATAAGAAATAGCTTAAGTTTATCTTGAGGATAATTCTCGCCATAGACTTCACAGGATTCAACATAGATTTGAAGAAATCTAACTGGATCTGTTAATCCATTATATTTGGGTAGATCCAAAGGGGATGCTCTTCTAACAATGATTGGATTGACTTCATGTGGAGCACCTCCAGGGGCAGCCATCTTTTCAACTTCAAATCAAATAGACAATGAGATTGGATCTAGATTTTTCAATCAAAAAACTATCTCAGATCATATATGCTAGATCTATTACTCTTTCCAAAAATCTGATTCTATACAATGAAAAAGATTTCGAAAGATCAATCGATACTTCTCAAAAATGATAAATCTCTCATAATCCAAATCAGGATATATCAGATTTGATCCAAATTTTGATAGAGACTTGATCTGAAAAATCAGAAACTAAAAATAGGATTGGCGAAGGTTCACTAGGCGAAGGTTGGCTCAGCGACCTTTTAGATGAAAGATCTGACATAGATAAAACTATGGAAAACCGGACAAAGATTTCTGACACAAGAAAATACAGTTTTTGTAGTTTGGCGAGGGTAAAATTCAAAAATTTTCTATGATCTGATCAAGAAGAATTTTTGCTGAACTCAAAAATAGTATTTTACTATAAATAGAATGTCCTAAAAACTCAGCAAAGGTTCTGGCAAAGGATCAAGAGTGATATTGGTATTTTTGCAAAAAAATGACTTTTTTGACAAAAATATGGCAATATGACAATTGATTCTCTGAAATCCTTTCTATTATTGGTATTATTTTTTGTCGACCTGGCAGTAGATAGATCTGAATCACATCTTTGCACAGTGAATTGGGCGAAGGTTCTTTTTCTGTATTTTAGAGTTTTGGTGATTTTTTGGTATTTTTTTGCGATTTTTGTTTATGTTTCTGAAAATCTGCTGGGAATTAATCTTCGCCCTTCAAACTGAAGGTTTTGTAAACAAAACCGAAGGTGTTTGCAACTCGGCAAAGGTTTCTTGAAAGAGGACAAAAAGTTATCAAATCTAATGACATTTTTTGCCTCTTTTTGACCAAATCTGACAGATTTGACCTATTTTTGTTGTTGTCTCTGATATCTCAGATCCAAATGGATCTTAAGATTGGTGATCTGAATAGCTTTCCCCGTTTAACAATTAGATTAGATTTCAAACAAGAAAATCCACTCAAATCAAGCAAAATAAATTCCAAACTAACCCTAAATGCATATCTAACACTATTCATGCCACGACAAGATGCTTAATGCAAGCTATCCATCCAAAAATCATGCTGCAAACTGAAAATTGACGTAGCTCCCCGGCATCAGCACCAAAATTGTAGTGGGTTTCTTTCCTTGCCTAACCTGAATCCAAGATCTAGTCAATCTAGCATCAAAGAGTCAAAGCTAGTTGTCACGCGTAGGTTCGTTCCCATGAGAGCGATAAAGATCCAAATCTAACTCTACATCCATTAACCCTATACATTAACACTACACATCCACAATAAAGATAACCTACTCTTTCTCTCTCTCTCTTTCTTTCTCATAAAAAGTATAATAACATACAATCCCAATAACATTCAAATCCAACAATTAGCACAAACCAAAGAAAGCATGAGAGATGGAGAAGGAAAGAAGAAGAGCAAGGACATTCATCAATCCATTTCTGAAGAGAACCAATCTGCTTTATTGAAATGAGGAAATGAACATGAGGAGCAACTCGAGTTGGTCCCTTTTTATAGTAGAGAGGAGGACCCTGGCCTCTGAATCCTATTGGTCTATTTCTACCTCGGGGTTAAAGAATTTGGAGTCTTATCTTTAAAAATTTATGGATAAGTAGCAAAACCATAGAACTTGCATTTTGTCAATGTGCAAGTCCTCAATGGTCAATTAATTGTAGCACATTTGTGGTGACTTATAGTACTTTTGTGCGTACTTCTTTATGTAATCAGAATATCTGCCTGTTAACAATCTGTTTCCTCCTCAGAATCGGTCAAGTTCCTGGTCGATAGACTTTAGTTTGATTCCACACTTGTCTATCACTCGTTTTAAGAATTTTTATCAAAGACATCACAACTATCAACGATGCCTTAATTGTCTCTCATAATTCTGTCTATATTTCAGAACTTATCTTATATATTTCTAACATAATATCAAAGCTTAGGCTCTTATGAACTAGTTCAAAAATTGCAAGTATGATTAATTTGATTTTCCAGCATGGTATTAGAGTGGGTTTACAAGATTCTGAATGTTTATTGAAAACATGTTTCGAGAGTCAATTTGAAACCAACCTTTAGATTTTATTCCTAGTCAATCTATTGTGTGTATTTCGATTTTAGAATTATGGAATCAATTTCAAATGTTTCTGTTGTGGAGAAACTAGATGGTGTGGGATGTTGTGGAAGGCACTAATACTAAACCCTTAGTGGATGCTGCTACCACTACTAAATGGAAGCAAAAAGATGGAAAGGCTCTTGCATTAATAGCCTTAGTTTGAAAGATTCATTAGTCTCCCACATTAGTTTGGCCAAGACTTCAAAGGAAGCTTGGAATTCCCCCACCAGTCTTTATGAGAATCAAATTAATCAAAACATGATGTTTAAGAGTGAAGATAAATACACTTGTTACTATGATTTACTCAACCATAGCAAGATCTTGAAGTATTTTTGCTGAAAAATGGAGAAAATTATATGTCTCCATATTTGCAAAGTTTTAACTTGTTTGAGACAAATTTTGTAGAACACTTATTTCTCAACAAAAATTAGTGTTTGAAGGCTTTGTGGAGGGCAAATCATATGGGTAACTTTAGTAGTGGCATCCAGTAGAGCTTATACTTACTCAAATATGAAAAATGGCTGTAAACTCTAAAAAATATGGAGACTTCTAGCAAAAAAGCTATGTTGGACACATTGTGTGAATTGTATTTTCTTGGATAAACTAGGTCAAATTAGCTGGTAGAGCAACTGTGACCAGTGAACTCTATATCCTAAATAGTCTGACGATCAAAATTCACAAATCTTGTCCAAGAGTCAACGACCTAATATGCATGGGTCCCATAACTTTCTTTTTTGAAGTTTGAAAGATAAAAGAATGTAATTCTTCTTTAAACTTTTCACTTAGTAGTGTGAAGAGAATTGAAGGGCAGCACAGCCTTAAATTCAATATAAATAAATAAATAAAAAGCTTCAAGGTTACATGATAGTTCAAAACCTTAAAATTCATCTTCAACGAACAAAAATATCACTTCAAAGTGGAGAAACATCAAATTTTACATCCAATGCAACCATTAGAAAGTTGACATTGAATGTGAATTTGGCAAATGGTGCACAAATTAGGAGCCACAAAAGCCTCATTTCTTATGTTGTAGGGATAGTCATATAGTTTATGTTGGATCAAGAAAATCTCATTAGTGTGTAACTTGGAGGATACTATGATATGTTAAGGGCACATATAACCATGGCCTTGAGTATGAAAGAGATGCTTGACTCAATTTTCCTGGCTATTGTGATGTAGATTGGTCTAGTGACATAGAGAAGAAAAAGATCCATCACAATCTACTTATTTTCATCTATTTAGCAACAATCGTATGGGGGAGTAAAAAGCAATCAAAGATTGCTCTCTCATCAATCAAAGTAGAATATAGGATAACAAATGCAGCATGTTAATGCATTTGGCTATCATGACTACTAGTTGAATGCAACGAGGACCGAACATTCTTTTATAAAAACAAAAATTCTAGCTAAAATAACTGAGTTCAATAAACAAGCAAGTGGCTAAAATACTTGCAAAAGGACTCGGCAAAATAAATTTATCATTTTTTTACTACTTGTGAGTTCGAAGAAAAATAGATTAGTCATTAAGAGGTATAATTGGCTACTTGGTTGGTACTTGTATATCAGCATTGTTTACAGGTGCTTACGATTCCTTTAGTGGACATTTAACCTAGTGAGGCCATCAATAGGAGCCTAATAGCTAGTGGTTAGGGCAATCTCTATTTTCATATAATCATTTTTCACTCTTAACTAATAAAGTCTGGGATATATTTTGCGACCTCTCCTTTTTTGCTATGAGTTTGTGTGTGTGTGTGTGTGTGTGTGTGTGTGTGTGTGTGTGTGTGTGTGTGTGTGTGTGTGTGTGTGTGTGTGTGTGTGTGTGTGTGTGTGTGTGTGTGTGTGTGTGTGTGTGTGTGTGTGTGTGTGTTTCTATGTTGTCGTGCAAGGTTGCTTGAGTGACATTGTAAGGCAATATACTAGGACCTTCACTTGACACATCCAACTTGAAGGCAAAGTAATGCCAAACTTCATACTAAATGGCTTTGCACAAATGCACATTCATTTACATATTGACATAAAATGCCAATGACATTTGGAATTCATTCACAAGAGGGAGAACGACCAATGCTAATCAAACTCATCAAAAAATTGAAACGTTGCTTGAATACTTGATTTCAAAAAATTCAATGAGGCAAATGGATCAACCGCATGATGCTCTCTTTGTGCTTTTTGTTCTTCTAGCATGGACTTCAAGGGAGACAACGCAGCAAGCTTGATTTGACCAGAAGGCATATTGAGCAAAAATTGTATTCCTTCAATAGGTAACCATAAAACTGAATTTGAAAATTGTTTGCCCCATAGCAACGTGATGCCAGTCTCATTGCATTTGATTTTGAACTGATGTTGAAAGCTAATATCATTAGTAGTAGCAACACAATGATTTGTTTCATTGGACGCCTTAATGTATTCACGAAAATCAAATGTGTGCCTAATTAACAACACATTTGGCTTTGGCAAGTATGATTCTTCAACAATGCTCTGAAGCACTAGTAAAGAAAATGCCTTCTTGCGTCTTAGTCTTTTGGAAAAAAAAACTAAACATCTGATCAATTTGATCATGGGTGTGATCCACCAATTTGATCATGAGTGTGACCTACCAACAAAAATACTATTTTTATTTTTTTGAAAAAAAAAATTCTACCAACATCGATAAGTAAGCCAGTACAATTTGATTTTCATTTTCCCTAGCAGTCTTGTCAAGTTGCAAATACAATATTTCTGGAAGATTATCACCAAATTCGCAAATTATCTTTTGTACAATGGTTATGGTCAAATCTGGATCGTTTCGAACATTGGGCAGCAAAAAAATAAATTTTTTAAAGTATTGAAAGTAAATTAATTTTTACCTTTCTCATCATTGGTCTTTGCTAGTTGTTTGGCAGATTTTAACAACTTGCATGTCAAACAAACTGTCATTTGCAATTTTTTACAAATCTTCACCAAACCAAAATCTCTCTTCCAAAGTCTAAGAAAATATGAGTAACTTAAATAGGCAACATTTTTTGTCTTAGCGAACTCCTTGTACGTCAAATATATCTCCAATTTTGTAAAATTATCTGGCAAGTGAAAATATATTGAAATGGGTAATTTCTCTCCATGCACATCCACAAAATGCTTTAGCCAAGCCATAGCATTCAAAGCATCCAGAGACACGGTTCTACCCTACAATGATCCTTGCAATGTTGGATCTTTTTGAAGTTGTGCGTGCATTCTTTGAAGATGTGAATTTCCAATTGCATGAACAGCTTTGTAGGCTTTTCGACAAATCTCCGTTGTATTTAAGAAATATGCATACGAGTTTTTGTCAGGTCTCATTGTGGCACACAAATAGTAATTCTTTTCATCTTTACTTTGCAAAAAAAACTTGGACCACAATTCCTCGATCTCTTTGTTATTTAATTTTTGTAAGCAAGAGGCTGAACAACAAGTAATGGACCGTACCTTCCGAATCTCGTGTCTTGTAATCAATTGTTTTTGACATTTTGTCAAAATAGGTGAAGATTTCAAGTCTCTCTTGTATCTTTCCTTTCTTTTGAAATCAAATTTGTAAATTGACTCCGTGGCACTTGTAGTTGCTCGAATAGGTTGAGAAGGTGTGGGAATGTCTGTCTGAACATCAGGATGTTGTTGATTTGCCTCAACTGGTTCTGCAGTGCCAGAAGAATAAGGATTTTCAATAATATAGCTCTTTTAGATTTGACCGGATTGGAGATTTGAGAAATGGACCTTCTTCAAATATGTGAAAAACTTGCATGTCGAGGATCATTTGATTGACGGGGATCTATAGATTTACTTGAATCCGTGACTGAGTGAATTGAATCATGTGAATCATCACTCACTAACTCTTTTGATTGGTCAAAACAATATTGCAATGTTGTTTCTCTAATATCTGAATCAGAAGACGAAGAACTTGAATTTGTAACAAGTTGTGTCAAAGGAGTCATTTCTTGAAAAGTTGTTAGATGGGAAATTTCATATGATGTTGTTGACGTGGAAACAGAAAGGGTAATAGGACAAGAACCCGAAGGAGTGGCTGTTAAAAATTGTAAAACATATCTATCATCTGTTGTTAATGTTTGTGTGAAAAATGCAAAAAATAAACTTGGTAGAGGCCAAAAATCTTGTATATAGATAAACACACATGTGTGGAGCCTATTCCCACGTGTGAAAATAGTGTACTTGTCATGTACCATAATCATATAGGTTGTACATATGATTTAATTCAAGTTCTAGTGGCTAAAAAGGCCAAAAACTAGTTTTCTAGACATATGACACATGGCATCAATCTATTGCTTGCATGAGCCACATCCTTTGGTTAGGTGTCACATCCCATGTGTAGAGGACAGCTCACATTTGTGGAATAAGCTGAAGTAGACGAATTTTGACTTCTAGAAAATTTTCAAGTAGATCTCCATATAGAAGGAAAATGGACCAAAAGTGCTCAAAATAGAAGGTTTTGTCAAGTGTCGGTTTTGCATGATGAATCATCATATGACAAAGCACCTTCACACATGTGGGATCAAAGGGATGATCAGCACTTATTGTATATATAGAGCCACATTTGGCCATAATCAGTGTGAGACACCAATCTTGGGTTTGGAAGCAATTTTGAGTGATTCTCTCCATTTGTCTACATTTGTTTTGATTGTTTTGAGGTTCTATCAATGTGTACTTGATTTTCAGGTTGGAGTCCATACTCAGACAATGTTTCACATGTGTGAAACCAGAAAGTACACTTACCTTCAATTATTGTGTTCTTGTTAGGATTTTGTGTCTAGAATCGATCTAGATTGATCTTAATCTGAAGTAGATTGATAGATCAAGTAATCTGACAACCAATCCCTCTTGAGGATCAGATTAAAATCCACTCTTGGTCCTTTTTGTACTTTTTGCACATGGTATCAGAGCCTAGTACAAGAGGTGTTGTTGAAATTGATAGGGTTAATCCAAATCAAAGCCAAAATTAGCAGTTTTTTGTAAACTAGTCAAATTTTGTGTAGCGAGTTGGATTTGATAGATATTCTCAAAATTTTTGGACCAGAACTTGTTGTGGGCTGTAGGAACTCTTTTCACACATGTGAGGCCATACAGCTCCGGTTTTGGCTGAGAAAATTCAAAAATTTGTACAATTTGACTCACACACCCAATTTGAGAGATTTTTGGTGCAAAATCAAGCATTTTCTATAGAGAATCTAATCCCTTGATTAGTTTTTGGATTAGATCAGCCAAAATATGGTAGACCGGCCCTCTAGTACTCAAGATTATTGGTCACGCCATGATTTAATTCCATGTCAAGGCCAGTTTGTGACTAATTACCTTGAGAGGACCTAGACCCTCTAATTGAGACATTTGGAACATTGCATGTCTGTGTGACAGATATAGGCAGGAGGACTGCATGAAGAGGTGTGATCTATTATAGTTGACCTGCATGGAGATTGCATGGTTACATGCACATGACTCTACTCTCTATATAAGGAGGTGGGGATTCTCCCGTCGACATATGAGGTTAGGTTACCAGTTTCTCTCTTCTCCTTGAGTGCATGTTGAAGTTGAGAGAGATTTTGTCAAAAATCATAGATTAAGGAGTGATATACAAGGTGAGAGGATGAAATCCATTGTACCATCACTCTAGATTTGTTCAAGAGTGATAGGTCAAGTTTAGAAGCATCAATTTGCTAGAAAACATCCTTAGATCTGTCCTCCAAGAGAAACCTTTGAGAGTTTCTAGTGCATATAGAGCATCTATGAAAATCTTTTGTAGAATTTGACATAGATTGGCTTCAATTGAAAGTTCTAGAAAAGAGATTGAGATCCAAGTCACATTATTCAATCCTACTCGATTTGTTTGAGTGTTTGTGAGGTTTGAAAAGAGTCATTAAGGTGTCTATGGCAAATGTTTAGAGAGAGATCCAATTTTCTAAGAGTTCCTTCCTTTGTAGAGGCCAAGATCTAGAAGCTCATTTTGTGTTGTCATTGGTGAGGAATTTGTCTTCTCCTATGTGATCAAATCTTTCTAAGTGGCATTAGCTCTTTGAAGCACAATATCTTAATGAGAAAAATCACAACTTTTGATTTTGAATTTCATTCCAAGTCTTAAAAGGTAGAGTAATTGGTGGAATCCAATAGGAGTGATTTCAATTTGTTGAGCGAAAATTGACATAGTATGTATGAAACTCAAATTAGTTCTATTCAACTTTCTTTGTGAGAGTGTGAGGGTCAATTTGTGATCCCATTTGATGTCTAGAATGAGGAGGAGTCCATATTTGAGTATTCATGTATGGTTGAGATCTTTGTGAATCTCTAGTTGTCTAATTTTTAAGCTTTGTGAAAAATTGGTGGTATAGTTTGTTTTCAAATCAAATCAAATTCATTCTAAATCTCAAGAGTGAGATTATTTGGGTCAAGAGTGAGTCCAAAAGAAGTGATTAAGTTTTATTTTCATGTGTTTGAAACAAAACCCATGTTTTGTTCAAGAATCTCAAGTGTTGAGAGAACTAGTCAGGTGAAAAAGAAAATCTAGGTGTCAAATCTTTTTCATATCCATTTCAACTTTCAAAAGAAAGAGTCATTGGTATTTGATGAGTCCAATAGGAGATTGGATCTGATTTTTTTAGTGATTTGATTCAAAGATTGTGTGCTTTTGTCTTAGTGATCAAAGCAAAGTTTCCAAGTGACTAGTCATTACTGTGAAGATTTATTCTTAGGTTTGTGAGCTAGATCTTTTGTAGATCCTTCTAGATTGTTGAAGATGTTCAAATCTAGTCTCTTGAAAGTCACAAATTACATTTGTAGAATCATATAACAGGTTTTTATTCACATGGCATCAAAAGGTAGCATCCTATTGAAGGAAAGAAAGGATCCTGAGTGCAACCTTTGTGGCAAGGGAGGATATTTTTTCTCAAGATGCTACAAAAAGAAGACCAATCCATCCAAGGAGAACCAAAGCAAGGGGGCCGAGGTGAAGGATGGAGCTTCAAGTTCAAAATGCAAATACAAGAAGGACAAGTCCAAGGAAAGGTGTTTCCTTTGTGGAAAGGTGAATGAGGCTTGGAGTCTCACAAGGACTTGCAATATTTGTCTTCAAGAGTCCATCACAACACATGTCAAATCTTTTGAATTTTTTCAGTTGGAAGTGCATTGTTTGGTTCAAGATACAAAGATAGATGTCACTTTCATGAAAGTAACTTGGATTTATTTTATGTCCTTGGAAAGTATTTTTCTTGGAATTTTGGACAAGTTCAAACTTATTGTCATTATCCAAGAGAAATCAATCAAGAATAAAGAGCAATCACAAAATGAAAATAGTTTCATTTATGCTCTCATGTCAACTTATGAAGAACCATTTTGCTTTGAAGAGATTTTTGTATCTCAAAGGTGGATTAAGGCAATACTAGTTGAGTGTGATGCCTTAAAAGATAGCAAAATATGTTTTCCTTGTAAGCTTACATTAGTTATGAAGTCAAGGAAATGGAAATATCTTCATAATATAGGATCTTTTGGTTTCAATAAGATATGAATGATGTGTTCATTCATAAAGATAAAAATTGTAACTTTTCAATCTTAAAGGCAAGTTGTAAACTTCTTATGAGAATAAGTGAAGCATCCAAAGTGGACACTTATATCCATAAGCAAGTAGTTAGCCTTATTGAGATGGAAATACCTTTTGATTTCAATATTGGAAAAATTATGCCAAGTTGTGGTGATTTTTGGACTTATGTTTCTAGCATAAGTAATCTTGATAATCATAGGAATTGCATATTGAATGGTCATACTTGTTGTGATCATTATGAGACATGGAGGTCTCGGATTTCCATCAAAAAGGAGCACCATGAAGAGGATCTTAAGGAGTCATCTCAAGGTTCAAGTGTGCTAAGGATTGAGGAGGAGAGACCTTCTCAAATTGTGATTCCAAAAAGAAACTCAAGAAATATGGTTGAATCCATGTGGCTCACATTTCGAGGGAAAGAGGAGCATATCTCATGTAGTATACATCTCATACTTACTTCTCTTATGTCATTCGATAAATCAATTTGCTTTAGTGAGATCATTGCATCTCAAAATTGGAGTAAAGCCATACTAGTTGAGTATGAAGTCTCTCTTGAGAACATAGATGATGTTCTTAAAAGATTGAAATTGATTTTGAATCAATTAGAAAGCAAATGGTTATTTCATCAAATGTATGCTCTTGAGTCATGCAAGAGCAAAAGTGATTTGTTCACTCATAGTTTGAAAATTTGTATTGAGGCAAATTGTAAACTCTTTGTGAGAGTAAGTGAATCATCTTATAAAGACACTTATCTCCATAATGAAGTATTTAGCCTCATTGGATCTGAGATTAGCATGGTAAATAAGCATGAAGATATATTGCAAACACTTTGTTATTATAGCATGCATAGTCCTGCCAATTTGGATGAGACTAATTCTCTAGATCATGGTAACATGACGTTAGATCTTCGTGATCCTAATACATCAAAAAGAAATCTTTATTTTCTCATGGAGGAGCATGCACATGAAGAAGGAGCAAGCCCCAAAGTCAAGCATCTACATGAAATTTGGAAGGAATCAATTTTGGAGGTGCTAGGATGGTGCAAAGCTCTCAAGCTCATCAAAGATGTCAACATCAAAGAAGCACTATCATGGATATGGTGATTTCAGATCAACATCAAGCTCATTGGCTGATCTTCACACCTTTTGAACCAGCAAATACCAATTCAGCCCATGGAGTCAAGCTCAAAATCATCATGTTTTCCATCAAGCTAGATTTTTGAGGAGGAGTGTGAAAAATGCAAAAAATAAACTTGGTAGAGGAAAAATCTTGTATATAGATAAACACACATGTGTGGAGCCTATTCCCACGTGTGAAAATAGTGTACTTGTCATGTACCATAATCATATAGGTTGTACATATGATTTAATTCAAGTTCTAGTGGCTAAAAAGACCAAAAACTAGTTTTCTAGACATATGACACATGGCATCAATCTATTGCTTGCATGAGCCACATACTTTGGTTAGGTGTCACATTTCATGTGTAGAGGACAGCTCACATGTGTGGAATAAGCTGAAGTAAACGAATTTTGACTTCTAGAAGATTTTCAAGTAGATCTCCATATAGAAGGAAAATGGACCAAAAGTGCTCAAAATAGAAGGTTTTGTCCAAGTGTCAGTTTTGCATGATGAATCATCATATGACAAAGCACCTTCACACATGTGGGATCAAAGGGATGATCAGCACTTATTGTATATATAGAGCCACATTTGGCCATAATCAGTGTGAGACACCAATCTTGGTTTTGGAAGCAATTTTGAGTGATTCTCTCCATTTGTCTAGTTTTGATTGTTTTGAGGTTCTATCAATGTGTACTTGATTTTCAGGTTGGAGCCCGTACTCAGACAATGTTTCACGTGTGAAACCAGAAAGTACACTTACTAATGATTGTTCTTGTTAGGATTTTGTGTCTAGAATTGATCTAGATTGATCTTAATCTGAAGTAGATTGATAGATCAAGTAATCTGACAACTAATCCCTCTTGAGGATCAGATTAGGATCCACTCTTCGTAATTTTTGTACTTTTTGCACATGGTATCAGAGATCCTACCCATGTAAATATTTTGTACATATCCAAGGTATGTGAATTGAGCACATATCCTTGCAGAATAGGACGAGTTTGGGTTAGGTAGATCAAATTTCAGTGACATGCATAAAGTCTAGTTTGTCTAATATGATATGCAATAATGTTGACAATGTCTAGTTTGACATGCATATAGAGATTCACATGGAATTGGTCAATTATGACCTTGTAGAAACTCGAGCCACAATAAATGCATAATGTCCTAAGTTTCCATAGTGACATGCAAAGCATGCAATCACTTTAATGGACACATGCATGTAGATTTGTACATGGCTAGTTGAGAAATTGCCATTTGGAAAAAGTAGGTAAAAGTTAGGTGCAACATATGCATGCTAGCAGTTAGGTGTCAAGTTAATAGTTGTTTGCACTTGAATAGGTGTAGGATGTGCATTGAATGCAAGGAGTACCACGAATTCTGGCTCTCCTATATATGTACATATCATTCTCATTCACAAAGTAATGAAGAACCAAAGTTTTGTAGCTATCTCATGCTTGGTTGGATCTAAATGTGAAAGATTTCAGATCCTTAAGATCCAATCTACTTGAATGATCTTTGGTTAGAAAGAGAAATACACTACCAATTTCACCAATGTAGAAAAATCAGCATCTACACATAATTTGAGATGCAAACACTAATAGAACTTGATCAAACTTGAATGAAATGATTATGTACTATTTTTGTCCATACAAAACTAGCAAGCTACTGTATTTCACACGTGTGGATCCAAAATAGCAAATATAGATCATTCTACACATAGAATCGCAAGCAATCACCAAGATAGTGCACCAATGGATAGTAGAACCCAAGAGAACCATGTATAAGCATGAAATGAGATAGATAAGAGAGAAGATGACTCTCTCCACGAGTTACATCCTTTTATAGCAGGTCCAAACCCTATTTGGCCACTTAGCTTTCCCACCAAAATGCTAACCCTACCAATTTTGGGTCTAGATTCAATGTACCCAACTTATTCAAATTGAATCTACTCAAACTCGCATTCTATCTTTCCCACACTTTCAAAAAGTGTTTATTCAAATGAAATTTAGACTAATGAACTTTGAAAAGTCAACCTCTAAGTCTAAAACAAGTTTCGGCCTCAATATGCCAAATATGGAAATATTGCAAAATGTGATGAAACTAGTTGAATCTTTCACTCCCTCTTCAACTAGTTTTAGCATAGACTTTGATAACACACCAAGTGAAGTCCTATGCTTCATGAACAAGTCTTTTCCCAATGCTTTGGTGAAGATATCAGCTACACATTCCCTTGAAGACACATGTTGAAGCTCCACCTCCTTTGCAATGACTCGCTCCCTCACAAAATGATATTGTATCTCAATATGCTTGCTCCTAGCATGAAAGATAGGATTGGATGCCATTCTTTGGGCTGATTGATTGTCACAAAAGATGATTGGGATCTCTGAAAAATCCAGCAAGTGAAGATCCTTGATCATCCTTTTGATCCATACCATCTCCTTTGTGCAATGTGTAAGAGCTTTGTACTCGGCCTCACTAGATGACAATGAGATAGTGGCTTGTTTCTTTGACATCCATGATATAGCTCCATCACCTATGAAAATACAATAAGAAGTAATGGATTTCCTATCCATTACATCTCCAGTATAGTCCGAATCTGAAAATCCAAAAAGATTAGGTGATGATCCCTCATACAATATGCCAAAATCTCGAGTTCCAATGATGTACATCAAAACTCGCTTTCCTAGCTTCCAATGCTCCTCACTAGGATCTTGCATGAATTGACTCAATCTTCCACACAATAGCTTAGATCAGGTCTAGTAATGGCTAGATAGATGAGTGAACCAACTAGCTTTTTATAGAGAGTAATGTCCTTGAAGGATCTTTCATTACCTCTTATAGTAAGCTTTACATGAGACTCCATAGGTGTATCATTAGCTTTTGCATCTACCATATGAAATCTTTCTAGAATAGAATTAGCATACTTCTCTTGACAAATGAAAGTAGATTGAGAAAATCTAATGACTTCTATTTATTGCAAAATGTGATGAAACTAGTTGAATCTTTCACACTAGACTTTTTTTTCTTGTTATCTCTCTAGCTCTCTCTCTCTCTAACTCATGTTGAGGCTAATGCGTATGCATTGTAATCTTGTACTTTTTAATCATTCTTTGATTCATTGCTATCATAGTCTATTGATTAGCATGCTAGATTGTGAATTAGCCATATCTTCTGAACTAGATCTTGTTGAACAATCTAGAATCAGGGTACTGTGCCAATCACAAAGCTTAATCAAGATCAGTCACTCTTGTGGACATTCCCCACACGTGTGAATTCTGGAATTCTCAACATGGTATCAGTGCCTCATTAAGCTTTGCATGCTAATTTCTCTGATAGTACAAGAAATTGAGAGATAAACAAGCAAAAAAACAGTTTTTCATCTTTTCTAACATTTCTCTAAAGTGTAATTGGATCAAATCGGACCTGAATTGAATTTCAGACTGAATTGACGTAGTACGGAATTTTGGAATTCCGCACGTGTGAAAATCAGAGATTTTCAGTCCCTTTGTTCTCCTTACTGATAGATCCAAAGATAGCAGTGTTATAGCTTGATGAAAGCTTATGATCTGTACTGAAATCAAATCAATTTGAAGTGTCTAGCAAGAGTTATAAGCTCCTAAAGAGGATTAGGATAGGTCCATAATCCCAGTGAACACATTTTGATTTGAATCAATTTATACTTTGTTCTGAATTCATGGTTTTGAGCATCCTACACAAGAAACTAAAGATCAAGACTGATTTTGAAGTAATTGAACACCCTTTGAGCCTTCTGAGTGTCAATTGTGTTTTCTTTTGTTGCATTTCACACGTGCTAAAAGTAGGATTCAAACTAACCAAAGTGTCTCAATCTTCTTTGTGTATCTGATCTAGTTAGCTTGTCTTGTGGAATATTTGAGATCTGTCTCAAATACAATTGCATGTGTTTCACATAGGAAGGTAGTACATTTTTTGAAAATACCTATAGTGAAAGAGGGCAGCAACTCTAAGTCAGATAGGAACAAACTCAAACATATTGCAGTCCAATTACAAGAGTCTTCACATTCATGGCATATGTAGGAGATTGTCTCTTTCAAGCTAGTGAAAGACTATACACCTTTAATTATTCAGTTTGGAAGGATAGGATAGAATCCTTGTTAATTCTCTATGGTGTAATGGATATTGTAACTGGAACTGAAGTTGAACCTGCAGCTTTTGATGAGGCTCAGAAATTCAAGAAGAGTTCTTTTGTTTCTATTGAATCTGTTCTAGATCCTAAGAAATCAATATAGACATCAGTTGGTGATGCATGTGCAATTGAAGGTGTTGGAAGTTGTTCCTTAAAACTTACATCTTCTATGAATTTTACACTTTCCAATGTTCTCTATGTGCCTAGTCTCACAAAGAGTGTGATTAGTGTAGGAAAGTTGTTAGATGATGGTTATGAACTGGATTTCAATATCAATGGTTGTTTCATAAAAGAAGATAAGATCCTTGCAAGTGGATCTAAATATGGAGGTATTTTCAAGCTAGATGTGCACAAAAATTCAAGTTTATGTGATGCTGCATTGTTGACTTATGTTTCCAAGAAGGAGCTATGGCATAGGAAGTTGTATGTTTCCAACTTCAGGTCTATGCCTATTATAGTCAAGGAGATCAAGCCAAGAGTGGCTTATTCTATGGCAAAATCACTTATGGATCCATATTTAATGTCTTCTAAAAAGACAGAGCATTCTATGGAGTTGGAACATTCCGATGTTCATCTTTTTTTTATCAATAAGCAAGGAAGGTGTTTCTTGCTTTGCATGTACCATTGATGGATCCACAAGTTGCAGTTGGATGTGTCTTGTCTCTTCAAGTTTTTTGGTGCATGTGTATGTTCCATCATGCAAAACTTTATGGAGTTATGAAGCTAATGGAAGGAGTGCACTTTATGAAGTCTTGTTCAGTTATAAGCCTAAGGTTGTATACCTCAGTGTTCTTGAAGACTATTGCTTTGTATGTGGTTTCTTGGAAAGAAAGAAGGATGATGATCCTAGTCTGTGGATCATGGTTGGACGCTTATCCACCAAGGAAGGCTACATAGCCTTTACACTCTCTATCTCGAAGGTGTTTGAGCATGGAGAAGTTCTTGATTTTGAAGATCTATTTTCTATCTTGGAAGTGGCCGAGAGCACAGTGTCTCATAGTGCATCACAAGTCATTACTATGGCAAGTAATCAAGTTGTGATGAGGTCAAGGTTTGAGGAGGAGTATCCTCAACATGCATGTCCAAGGAGATCTTCATCAGTGTACAAGGCCGAGTCCTTGTTGATCTTATTTCATGGAAAAGAGAAAAAAAGTAAAGGTGGTTTTCATTTTGTTTTACTCACCTATTGTTCTTTTTCTTTGATTAATGATGTATCTTTCTTAATTGAGATTTGCTTATCTCAAAGATCAAGTAAGACTATTCTGTTTTTGAATGAAGTCTTTAGTTTGGAATTACTTCTTGTCTTTTGTGACTTGATTATGTTTCCAAAACATCTAGAAAGCAAGATGTTGTACCATCATTTGTATGCTCTTAAATTGAGTAAGATCAAGTATGAGTTTAGTACTCATAGTTTGAAAAAAGAAGTTTTTTCATGTATTGAGGAGTATTGTAAACTTCTTGTGAGGTTAAGTGAAGCATCCACTGAGGACACTTACACCCTCAAGAAAGTATTTAGCCTTAATTTGATCAAGTTTGAGTATGGTTTCAAGATTAGATCCATTTTGGATAGAGTTCATATTTTTTGGACTAATGAAGCTAGTATGCTTAATCCTGAATATTGCTCATGGTACAATCTTGATCTGTATGATCTTTGTGGTCATGATGAGGCATGGAAGCCTCAATTTTTTCAGTCTTTCTTGCAGCCAACTTCATGCATGTGGACTTTGCATACCCAGGATCGACATCAAACATGCAGGAGGTACATTGGCATAGTAGTAGGTTGGGGGAATATTTTTCAAAGGTATTTGGAAAAGATTTCTATCAAAGGGAACTTATCATGGATTTGGTAAGCATACTGCTATGATGGATTCTTTGTTCATCTTCACTTCAAATGCAAAGCAAAGAATCCAAACTCAAAGGATCTTCACCAACATCAGAAAGATATATTTTAAGGAGGAGTGTTAAAAATTGTAAAACATATCTATCATCTGTTGTTAATGTTTGGGGGATCCTACCCATCTAAATATTTTGTACATATCCAAGGTATGTGAATTGAGCACATATCCTTGTAGAATAGGGCGAGTTTGGGTTAGGTAGATCAAATTCCAGTAACATGCATAAAGTCTAGTTGGTCTAGTATGATATGCAATAATGTTCACAATGTCTAGTTTGACATGCATATAGAGATTCACATGGAATTGGTCAATTATGACCTTGTAGAAACTCGAGCCACAATGAATGCATAATGTCCTAAGTTTCCATAGTGACATGCAAAGCATGCAATCACTCTAATGGACACATGCATGTAGATTTGTACATGGCTAGTTGAGAAATTGCCATTTGGAGAAAGTAGGTAACAGTTAGGTGCAACCTATGCATGCTAGCAGTTAGGTGTCAAGTTAATAGTTGTTTGCACTTGAATAGGTGTAGGATGTGCATTGAATGCAAGGAGTACCACGAATTTTGGCTCTCCTATATATGTACATTTCATTCTCATTCACAAAGTAATGAAGAACCAAAGTTTTGTAGCTATCTCATGCTTGGTTGGACCTAAACTTTTTTTTCTTGTTATCTCTCTAGCTCTCTCTCTCTAACTCGTGTTGAGGCTAATGCGTATGCATTGTAATCTTGTACTTTTTAATCATTCTTTGATTCATTGCTATCATAGTCTATTGATTAGCATGCTAGATTGTGAATTAGCCATATCTTCTGAACTAGATCTTGTTGAACAATCTAGAATCAGGGTACTGTGCCAATCACAAAGCTTAATCAAGATCAGTCACTCTTGTGGACATTCCCCACACGTGTGAATTCTGGAATTTTCAACAGTGGCTTCATAATAATACCTTTCATTAGGAATATCAGACGAGGACGACTCAGATGTGGCTACGTACTAAATTACAACTACAGGAATAGAAGAAGAAGAACTACTTGCCATGACAAAAATCTAAAAGAAAAAAAATTATTCCTATGCTAAGCATAGACAAAAATAAAAATATGAACGTAAAATTTTACAACAAACCAAATTTTTTTCTTATCCTATGCTAGTCATAGAAAAAGTTAAATAGGCTATGCTAACACTAATACAACTAGACACTGAAATTCGCAAAGAGCACATTTAACCTGAAATCAACAATAACAATGATAATTTCCACATGCAAAATACTTCTCTTGAATAATAAACTGTTAGGGTTAGGGTTTCATTCTAAAAGCAGGGCTAGAGTTGGCAAACTTGACATGTTGCCGGTTAGGGTTGAAACACATGACACGTTGGTAAACCGTAAGGATTGGTGCTAGTACCGATATTTTGTCAAAAAGGGGTCCCATTAAAGTCCGGCGGTCAACTTTTTCTATTTAAGGACCCACAGAGAAGAACAAGGCACTTCATTTGCGATTTTGCATTAAAGGTTGTCGTCAAAGCAATCTATGCGTTCATTCGACAATCTTCTATAATCTCGTGCATAGCTTTCAGCGATCCTTTTCTAATTAAGATGACATTTCTAATTTTTTTCTTTTTCAAAGTTTTCTTTATGCTCAGCATAGTATTACAAACATTTAGTTTATTTAAATAGTTAAAGATCTTATGCTTGGCATAGCGTAGATCGGCACTTTGACGATAATCTGAAGAGAAAAGTTTACTTTCTTTTATTTTGCGATTATTGGCTATGCTCAGCATAGGAACCTTGATTTCTCTCGTCAGAGCCTTATGATGAGCATAACATCTTCTCTTTCTTTAAGAGCTAATGTTATGCTCAACATAAGATATTATCATCATCTCTCCTGGCTTCTATACTGAGCATAACATTTCTACTCACTCCACGCGTTTATATTATGCTGAGCATAAGATCTCCTCATCTGCTCACTCACATTCTATGTTGAGCGAGCGAGCGAGCGGATGAGGATATCTTATGCTCAACATAACATAAACGCGTTGAGTGAGTAGGAATATTATGCTCAACATAGAATTCGAGAGAGAGGATGATAATATCTTATGTTGAGAATAACATTAGCTCTTAAAGAAAGAGAAGATGTTACGCTAAACATAAGACTCGGACTAGAGAAAGCAAGGTTCCTATGCTGAGCATAGCCAGTAGTTGAAAAATAAAAGAACTTCCTATTATTAACATTGAAGATACTTATTATTTTTGGCTTAGATACAAAAATTGAAAACCTCCAAAATCTACACAAAAATGTAGGTTTCTAATCATATTTATTGTTAAAATCTTAAGAAACAAACTTGAATCTCACTAGATTTGTTTGGTTAAATTGTACTAAAATGGCAATAATAATTGTATTTGTGCAGACTTTTAGATCGGTAACTTTGCAAAATTAAGGATGTCAAAAATTTCTTTTCAAATGTCGTCCCGAGCACGATGTGTTCCGTTAAAGGACAAGAAAAAATACATGTTTTATTTTACGAAAGGTGTAAATAACATGAAACTTGATGAACTATTTATCAATGTTGTTGAGAAGAGCGGAAGAGGGGATAGTCCATTTAAAGTGCAAGGTAGAGTACTTAAATATCGGCCCGACGATGACGAGGAGCAAGAGGGCTTGGTCAAGGTTCTTGTTGGATGAAGGAATGTTGAAGATTCGACTTGGCCGAGATGAAGTTGTTAAAACATATTTTGACAAAGCCCTTGTGACATTGGTAGGTACACTCAAAGAAGAATTTATAAATTTTTACTTAGATCATCAGTCTCATTTGGAATGAATTAGGTTTTGGATTATTTAGTACTGTAACAATTGCATTCTATGCTGAGCATAGATTACATTATGATTATGCGAAGTTCTCTAATATTATTTTTCTGTTTTTTGTCATATAGAGCCTCAAACAATGTCTACAGAACGTGTTGGATGTTGTTGCTGAGAGGAAGGATCTAATCTTTTCTTCTCGTGGTACAAAGTCAAGGGCTTTGGGACGTGGCAAAATAGCTTCCTCCACTGTCCCTTCCAACATTGATGGTACCGAAAGATCTGCACCCTCAGAATCAGCCCCTTTTCCGGAAAAAAAAAAAAGATCTCAGGCTCCTATACATACTGAAGAGGGTATAAAGAAACCGAGGTCTAGAAACAAATCAATGGCCAAGCAACCCAAAGTAATTCCCTCTTAAGAAAGTAGAAAAAATAAACAGAAAAGTCCACTTTAATTTTGCCCGGAGCCTCCATCCAACCTCTGAGTGCTTCATCTAAGATTTCCAAACTTAGAAATGAAATTTATAAAACAAAACCAATTAGAGAAACTACTTTGATTTTGGATATAGACCAATGTGATCATCCTCCCATTGATCCTTCGACCAATTGAGGTTCGTGAGCCCAATGAAACACATGTACATAACTTAAAAATTAAATTTAAAGATCATATGCAAGCAATTGTGACCTTGTTTATTGTTTTGGTAGATCCCACTGAGTGTGCCACTGTCCCAGGAGTATCTCCATGTTGTTTCTTTCCGAACTATTAGTGCCATTGTGTTCGCTGGGTTGACAGTGGAAGAAGCTAAACTTCTTGCCTGGGACCACAACATTGACCAAGACTATCGGATGAAGATGACGGTCATACAAAGAAAGATTTTCTCACAAAGAATTTGTCAGAGTTTCCAAAGCTGGAGATATTAACCAGTTGGAGCTGAAAGCACTTTGTGCCCAAGAAACGGGCCTGCCATTTGATTCTAAGAATCCAACGTAGAGCTTGATTAAATATGATAACTTTTATCAGCTTGCATTTTGTAGTGGCCAAGTAATTGTTTTACTATGCTTAGCATAGAATGTTTGGTTCAAAAGTTTTCAAAATTAATAAATAAAATTTTCAAAGCTTTTAATATTTTATCTTTGTGATATTATTTTTCAGGTTTGGGCGCTTGTGGATAAAATTTTTGAAAAATGAAAAAATTTTGAAATAGAGGGCCAACCAGCTCGAGGAGGCTCAAATTCATATTAAAAAAAAAAAAAGGTTATTGCCACCACTCACACATTAAAACTCATACCAACAGAGATGGGTATTTTTGAATGAAAAAACATACAAGGTATAAATTCCTCCGAGCTCGTAATCAGTGTCCTTTCGAGGGTTGTCCTTTCGAGGATTGCTGATCGTCAGCTCTCCCTTGCTGAAATGGGCAAGGAATTTCAGAGGTCAAATTTTTTTTATAAACTTTTAAATAACATTTTTTTAATAGTATTTGCAAGTTTTGTTATTTTTTTGTGATACTGATCAATAATTTGTTTTTTAATATCGGCATAAATTATTCATGAAAGTTCAAGAGGCCCTCGTAACAGAGTTGAACTATAATGATTTTGAGGAGTGTCAGAGGGTTTATCCTCTGAGTAGTAAAAATGAAGCTCTCACTCTTTTTTTGATATTATTTAGAGGTATGGTATTCACTTCACTCATGCTTAGCATAGAAATATACTAATTTTTTATTTTGAACATTCATATCTTATGCTAAGCATAGTAATTATATTCTCTTTGCTAGTTTGATCTCAAGCCTAGCACAGATTTAATTTACTAATTATTTATTATGTTCATCGTTAGTACCTTCTTAAAATCGAAATTTTTTAATTACTTGTTTTGTACATCTTATGCTAAGCATAGTTGCATTCTCTCTTCTTTCAGTCAACTAAAGAAAATAAAGTCCTTCTAAAGCAATTTAAACGACACATTCTTAAAGCGAAGGTAGAAAAAAAAGACAGAGAAAGATTGGCACGGGGTGAGACTATTGTCAAGGATGATTCAACAGAGACTTTCCTCCCGAAATGTGTCGATGATCAACCGTGTTTTTACACAGTGGAAGAAGGAGATTGTAGGAAAATTTTAAAAATTTTAAAGAAAAGACTCTACACTCTTTGCATAGCAGACATCTCCTATGGATTTCAGATGAAAGAATCTCTAAATGATGATTCTCCATTCAAATTCACTGAGATCCATAGTGTGATGCAAGGATGTCTTGAAATCACAACTTCTCCTATTTGGAGAGTTGTAATATTTCATTCAAGCTAGCAGTCAGCTTCAGTGCAAAAAGCTCTTCTAACTTTTTGCAATGCTGGGATTGAAAATGTTGTATGGTATGTCTTTAACTTTTTTAAAACTTAACTTTATTTGTTTTAATTTTTAAATAGTTTATGCTTAGCATAGATCATTGTTTAAAATAATAATCTACTTTTTTTTTGTAGGTACAAGCCCAATGTTCGCAATGCTGGTGGTGCACGGTTGTGCAACGAGATTGAATACATAACCATTGGTTATTATTCATTGGATGGCAAACGTTCGATATCGGACTGACCAGCCTTGGGAACTTGTTCTAATTTCCAACAGTAACAAAGAAGTTGAAAAATCCGATGACAGATTCCGTGGCTTGTCCTTATCAAAAGCCACAATAATTAATTAATCATCTTGTTGAATTTTTTTCACACCTAGTAGATTGGGTTTTAGATTTGTTTAGCGGTAGCAACACTACAAGCGCATGCGTTGTGCAAAAAGGCAGACATGTTGCTGATGTAGAATTAGATTCTAGCTTAGTAGAATTTATAAGAATGTGAATGAAGTCTATCTCAGTTTTGCCGGATGAATTAGCTGAGGTAGGATCCTCCTGCTAGTGGAAAAGTGGGTGACACAAGGGAGTTTGCAGATGTACTAGTTCAAGATTATAATATTGTAACTGTAGAGGAAACCGTGGAAGAGGTTGTCGTTGTTTCTACTGAGGCTCCTTTACAAAAGCCCAAAGATGTCAATGACCTTAATGACTTTTGGGAATAGTGTACTCATCTAGCTATTTTAAACATATGAATATCAAACTTTTTCGGCAGGAAGTTTTTAAATTCATTTACATTTTTTAGATATTATTTGCTACTTGAAATATTTTTAAATTTTTTTAAATATATTTTTCAATATTACTCTGTAAGGTAAATTACTAAATGTTTATTTTAATTAATGTTGCTCTGAAATGACAATATTGTTTTCAATTTGTTCTAAAATCATATTTTCAAAAAAGTAATGGATATTATCAAGACCTTGTGACATTTCACATGTCTTAGCATTCATATGACACTCAATTTTTACAATGTGTTATTAGAGTGCAAAAGTGAAATTGCAAAAGTTTTGTTTGTATCCCCAAAAAAAGAGAAATTATATGATAAGCGTTATTGTGTTTCCACGAGATGTCCGGAGACCGGATTATTTGTGGTGATGGTCCGACCAATGGCCCATTACCTCACGTAATTGTCGTTCGGCTGATTTTTTTTTTACGTCTCTCACTCTCTCTCTCTCTCTCTCTCTCTCTCTCTCTCTCTCTCTCTCTCTCTCTCTCTCCTGCGCTCTCCCTCTCTCTCTCCTGCGCTCTCTCACCCTCTCCCGTGCTCTGTTTCTCTCTCTGTGCTCTCCCTCCCTTTCTCTTTCTCTCTCCTGCCCTCTCCCTTTCTCTCTCCCATGCTCTCTCTCCTGCGCTCTATCTCTCTCTGCCCTGCTCTTTCCCTACCCCGCTCTCTCTCTACCGCGTTCACGCTCTTTCTCTCCCTACCCTTCTCTCTCTCTCTCTCTCTCTCTCTCTCTCTCTCTCTCTCTCTCTCTCTCTCTCTCTCTGCTGCGTTCACGCTCTCCCTCATTTAAATTAAAAGACAGCGTTCACGCTCTCCTCTAAAACGAGTAAAAAAAGATAGGCCCTATATTATGCAAAATAATATAGGGCCCAAACAGGCCCAAAAATCAGCCAAACGGCAATTACGAAATGGGAATATCTTTTCCTTTATCTATGTATATATTGTGCAAAGAATGATTCTAATCCGAAGTACCTATCACCACAACAACAAATTCTTCCTTGGATATCAATTATCCTAGGTGACTTCAATTAAATAACAAAAAACAATAAAAACTTTGATTCAATTTTGTTTAGAAAATCTTTGATCCAAAAACTTTATAAAATTATAAAAAATGTAGTAGATAGTGGCCATGGGAAGTATGTGTATCAGCAAGCCGAGGACCGACAAATTATTTTTGGACCTAAAAACTCATGACCATTAGGTGACTTGATGGTTTCCTGTCAATAATGTACTGTTGCATTCAAGTTTTAGGTCATCGTGCATCATTCATCATTTCACAATCATTAACAATGGATGTTGCATTCAAGTTTTAGGTCATCGTGCATCATTCATCATTTCACAATCATTAACAATGGATGGTGCAGGATAGAATTTTATGAAATCTGTACCTTAATGCCTTGGTTTTTGGTGAATAAATAGTGTCTAGATTTATTGCAATCATTAAAAATCCTTTGTATTAATGTGCTAGTTTTGGAAGGTTAAACTCACTGTAGATTTGTTCCTACTATGTGAATTCTTTTAATTTGTGGAGCATATATGGTCACCATAACCAGGTTCTACCAGCCATTTGGTGCACTTGGCAGATTACAAATGGTAGAGACCCATAATCTATCACAAAAATTGACATGAAATCATTCGGTACTAGGTAATGGTCATTGGTAGGGCCATTATCACAAATAATCCAAGACCCCAAGCAATGAATGGTGGAAACCACGAGCTCTCAAAGGACCAATTATAGCCTGACCAATTAACTATTAACTCATGTGATTGTTACAAAGATGAGGGTCCGGGCCGGAATGCCCGCGTCCAGCGTCCGGACCCAGACGCGTCCGACCCCCTGACGCGAGGTCGGTCGCGTCCAATTGTTTTTTTTTTTTAACTAGAAACCCTAAAAAATTAAAAAAAATTAAAAACGGACGTGTCTGTACCACCAGAAGCACCCCTGGCTTCATTTTTTTTTAAATTTCTTTTAGTCTAGATTTTTTTTTAATTATAAAAAAAAAAAAAAAAAAAAAAAAAAAACCAGATGCGTCCGGGACGCGGACGCGTCCGGGTCCCGCTTCCTTAGAATTGTCATTCCCTGTGATTTTTATGTTTTTTTTATGACTCTAGAGTCTAGACATAGTGGAACTAATCTTTTATGCTAAATTTAAAGTTTTTTTTTCATTTTCTGGTCAAATTTGTTTGATTCCTTGTGGGCGTCAGATCTAGTTTTGGAGCTTTTTGAACAGCGCAAGTCTGTGTAGTGGGCAATAATTTTCAAAGCAGGTTTGGAGCCCTATATTAATTATGCAAAATAATATGGGCCACAAAAAGGCTTAAAAATCAAGCGAGTGACAATTATGTAATATGTGAACCCTTTTTGTAGTACAAGCAAACAATGAAAATGCTCATAATCAAATAGCTCGCGCAATAAGACAGCAAAACGCAATTTTTTAAACTTGCATTGAAATACCAGTTAGGAAAGAGGCGCTTCATAATGTTGGCATGTATCAATTTGCTTCTTACATTGCCCTTACAACCAGAGAGAAGTGGTGCTTCTCCACTTATAATAACCAACAGATTTCACCCACAACCTGAGTTTCTTACTTGTAGACTAATTGTAATAGCCTTCCTGGAGACAGAGTTCTCAAACCTACCTTCATAATATGTAATATAGCAACTTTACACAATAACCAACTTATGCAAAAGTGTAAGTAGAGATTTACAGGTAGCAGCATACCATGTACACAAACACACTAATGTTACGAAACAGATGGCTAGGACTCCCAGCTCTGACTACAAAGCATCTCAAAATGTATCGTAAGATGCAAACAATTATCATCCTCCAGAATTTCATCTGATAGATAAAAGGCAAAGCCTCATAAGCTACTAAAGTCACGACCAAGATATATAAATTCTCTTCCTGGATTTGGGATTTTACCAAATCAAGCGATTGAAATACTTGTCTTAGTAGACTGAAGACTGCAGCAAGATTTCACCTCGTGGTATTGATCACAGACGTGAGTGAGGAAAGTGGCGTAAATCAGCCACTTTCTACCATGGTGCAGTGGACCATGCAGACCAAACAGCAAAGAAACTCCCTGACTGGGAGAAAGAACGGACCTAATCAACGACGTTTGCTGCCGACCTCTTTCTGCGCATTAAAATAGACAGCTGCTACAGGCAGCCCAAGCCCGTGTTCTTGGGCAAAAAGTCTTGTGATGAAGTTTTGACGTACAAGAGGAGGCGTCATCAGCATTGGCCCTCTTTGCTTGAACAAAGCAAATACATATCGATGAATACCGATTGGTGGCTTTGGGGGAGTGTACGGCACGATTTCCCTGCCTGCAACAGATTGCATTAGAGTCTTAATGGCACTCACACCTGAACAGATAGCAATCTCACTACAGTCTGTTGGTCCCACTACTAGCTTCTCGAAAAATTTGTACACTGAACATGTTAAATAGCTGGTGCTTCAGCTAATTCATTTGAACAGAATAACACACAATACATTAACACAGCGATCATGTCTTTCAATGCAACGTAATGGATGTTAGATTGGAAAATTGTGCCCATTTTTAGGATCCTTAAAAAGAAGTATGTTATTTTTTTGGGCGCAGATGGGCAGAATATTCAAGTGCCATGATACAGAGATAATACATGGCAGAATTTCATCCTGCAAGAAATATACATTTATAAATTCTGATGTAGAATACCATTTCAAAATCATGATGTGAGAATAAGCCATATATAATCCACTACACAATGGAAGATGGGTACGGTACATATGACATTCTCTTCAGTTCGAACTCCCAACTTTTGTAGGTGAGTGTAAAAACTTTGGGTCTGAACTGGGAAGAATGGCGTGTGCCCGATTCCTTCCATAATGCGTAAAGGATTCTCTCAAATTAATAAAATTAGTATGCACATCCATTCCACAATGGAAAGTCCCTCCACTCCTGGTAAGCCATAAAAATCCATAATCATAAATTTGCAAGCCCATGGAGATTTTTTGCTGCCGGAAAAATTTTGAAAGATCATAGATTGATACATTCTGGAAAATGATGCCAAAAACAAATTTCCAGCACAAAGTACAATCATGGCGGGTAATAGTAAGTAGGATGTTTGCTCATCCTTTACATAAGAGAATGGTCTGTCTAAAGACTTCATGGTGGTCAGAGTAGGATTTTGAGTTACTCTCAACCTAATGGGAGCTTCTCAAGTGACAGTACCACCATGAACGGTCACTACAAAGACCACTCCCCCATACAAAGTGCAACATAAAACCAATTTACATGAGACTAAATAACCTGTTGATTGCCCTCTACTACTTTAACATGTTGAACGAAACAGCACAGTGTAACTTGGTCCAACACCCAAAGCTGAAGCTTTAAAAAACCCCTCCACTAGCTTCTAGTTTCTTGAAGATGCCGAGACAAACAGACTGTTGTAATAAAAAAGGTTGAATAGTGGCTGCTATTCAAGTGACATGATTCTCAAATTACTATAAATGCATCAAAAACAGTCAAAGTTTCTAGAGCTTCTGATGCCAGTCTGTCAACCAATCCACACAAGGACTGTCATGAAATTGATTTGCTGGTTATAATGAACACGAGTTATTTATCTTTGATGCTCACAATTGAATCACAGCAAAGAAAAAGGATTCCAAACAGCTGTTGTGCTGATACCATTCAGATTCTTAATCTCACCTTTTGTAACATCAGTGGCTCCTGGAATGTCAGTAACGATCCTGCAGAAAGGCAGAAAAAGCCAAAGTTCAAAATGGTACATAAAGGAATAGTTAATGGCCTTTTTAACAATAAGTTGATCAAGAACAGCAGCAAGAAAAACCAAATCATTGAATTATAAAAAGGCATTTTGATGTGGTGATTCCACCAGACCTGATGTATATTCCACAATCGCCAACAACAGAAAAAACACAAACAAGGACCTAGTAGATGAAAATTCAAAAAAAGAAACCTTTTACAGCTCAGGTATGTCGACCTAATCACTCAGTTAGGAGCTTTTCAAAAAAGAGAAAAGTTCAGCAAATTTGGTAATGTGGGACTTGCACATCTGAGTATCATACTCTTTAACGTTTCAGCCACATCCCCCTCCATCTTTTCCTTTTGGAGAGGAGGCCATTGAAATTCATGACAGCTATTTGGAAGACATAGCTCCTATGACTTCACAATAAACAATGCCCAAGAAGATAAATAGAGGGAAACTTAAGGTAAAAAATTGTGTCTTACATAAAGGAAAAAGAGGATGATCCAGCTTAAACAGTGACATCTTAGAAAAATGTATTCAATCACAATGAGCAATGTAAGCCTTCTGCACTAATAACGTTGCAAATTTTTGGCAAGGTACCAATATGATGTTACAAAACCTTTTGACTAGTTATTTGGTATCTACTTAGATAAAAGGTCTAACAAATGAAAGAAACGAAACATTGTAGAGATCTCCGAACTCTCACTATCTCAAAAAACGTAATATAATGTTGAAATTTTGTTTTTTAAATACGAGTACAAAAGCATGACACAATAGGTCTGTCTACTTCGGTCATTTAGCATATATACTATATAGCTGAGATGTTAGAAGACACCAAAGAAACCAAAGACTAATATTACTTGTTGACCTCACCTCAGTGATTAAAAGTTTAAAAACAAACTCCCGTTCAAAACAAGATACAGATAGGACTACCAAAATATTCCCCTATGGTATAATTTCAAGGGATGTCCTTTGACGTTGACTAGCTTCACAAGTTCCTTGACATGTTGAGCGATCTTGCCTTGCAAAAGAGTTTTGAGTACTATTTGCTCCCATCCAACTTGCACTACCAATACTGCTTTCAGAAATTAGTCTTTCTACATATTTTTTCTTGTTTGATTTCATAGCCTTTATTCTGCTATAGAAAAATATTTCACTTCTTTTACATGCATGAGAACCAAGCTAGCACAGCTTTGATTTGGGTTAATAGCCATGCAGGATTCAAAGGCATCTTGAATTGAAGTTGTTATATTCCTTAGAAATGCAATCACTACATTTTATTGTCAACAGGACTCAACACCATAACAATTATGGCATGTGAAAACAAAAGTCCAGGGTAACTAGGAGCTGGACAGCACAATTTAGCTAGTTTTCAAAATGAAAGCTAGTTGCTAAAACATAAACTAAAGAGGTGTTTTTTTTATGTTGACAAGCTTCCCATTAATCGTTTGAGCACATACTCTTCCCATTCATCCACTTGGCAAGGTTGTCTTTCCCTACATATCTCCCCATTCAAGTTCTCTCTCTCTCTCTCTCTCTCTCTCTCTCTCTCTCTCTCTCTCTCTCTCTCTCTCTCTCTCTCTCTCACACACACACACATATTTTGTCTTTTCGGTGGCTGCATAAGAAGCACTAGCACATAGCTTTAGTTTGGGAAGTGTAGCCATACAATATACAAATGCATCTAAAATCAAATCCTTTGAATCGCCTAAAATGGAGACTACCATGCTTCATGTCCAACATCATGACAACTACTGGCATTCAAAAGCAAAATAAAAAAGTAAAGGTCATTTTAGGTGGCATTAGCATTTGAAAAGACATTCGGACGCTTTCCTGAATTAAGATACTTGCCAAAACACTAAGTTTTCAGGCGTGTCATTTCATGTTCAGTAATCTACAAAAATTTCCTTATCACATCATCTTATTGCAAGGGAAAGCCAAAAAGAGTGCCAATACTTCTCCATGTAGTATGATAGAATGATACTCATTTCTGCAAAAATAATTTGTTGCACAGTCACTCTTTCTAGGTTTTTTCTACAACCTACTATAGGTGCCATCAATAGCCCATGCAATTTGCAGAAATGACGTTATATTGTAAAGCTTTTGTATGATTCTATCCAATTTATCACTAGTTGAAACATGTATGAGTCCAATTTATCACTAGTTGAAACATGTACGAGTCCCATCCACTTGATACTTTCTACATTGTGAAGCTTTTGTATGATTCTATCCAATTTATCACCAGCTGAAACATGTATGAGTCCCATCCACATGGCACTTTCATTATCGATTTCTAAGGTTGGACTCTCTCACTCTCTCTCTCTCTCTCTCTCTCTCTCTCTCTCCCCGGTTGCTGCTGCTGCTGCTAATTTCCAACGATGACTGTTGCCTGCGATTAGCAAATGTGCCTGTCCAGTAATGGCTCCCTAGCTCCAGCAATCCCTAGCTGCGGTGATGGCTGCTGCCGCGATTAGCAGATGCGCCTATCCAATTAACAGGGGAAGCTCCCATCCCTGCTCACATGCAGATTTGCAAGCAGTACCTTCCTTTGCTCCTCAGTCATCTTCTTTTGATTCCATTGCTTCCTCTTCCCACACCTCTAGCTATGCTGCTCCAATGCCTCGCTCTGATTTGCCTCATGCCATCCCTATCTCTCCTTCTATGCCTGTTGCAGATCCTATCTCGCCATCAAATCCTATTCTTCACAGTAGTGAAGCTATATGCAGCAGACTTGGAGCTCCCTCCCACCTTCCCGCATTCGACTGAGCTATTACCAGACACACTTTCGCTCTCTGGATCCTTCTGGTTTGCCATTGTTGCCGCTCTATCTCTCACAGCCCCTATCACACAGCCTGCGCTATCGTCTTGGGCAATTGCGCATTTCCTCTCATCCGCTTGCTATTGAGGTCGGTCATGCATGGGATATTCCCCGGAAGCGTCGTCTATGTCGCTTGTGCTCGTTGCAAGAGGTGGAAGATGAAGCCCATTTCCTCCTCAGATGTCCGTTGTATTATGAGATACGGGGGAGGTATTATTGTCTCTTTCGCGAAGCCCGCATACACTTCGCAGTTTTTTGTCTCCTATCCAGATGCTCGTTGCTTGGGACTTCTTGTTCGTGAGATGCTTACTCTCCGTCAGTCTCATCTGCCTATACCAGATCACCTAAGGTTAGACTCCCAGTAGCTGCTTCTCACTAGCTTCTTTCAAACTCAAGCACATGCTGATGACTCTGATGATGATACTCCTATCCCTGTGCCACCGCGGAAAAGGCCCAGATGTAGTCGCCACTTGCCTCCATCAGGACCCACTGTACACTCCACTCAACGGACACTTCACACTTACTTTCTCTGATATGTACTTATTTTCCACCTGGCCCGGGTTGTGGGCATTGGTACTTTTTCTATAGTTCTTCTGTTATACCTAGCCCGGGTTGTGGGCTTATTTCACTTCTGCTTTGTTCTACTTTCATTCGTAGCTAGTTTATAGCATTTTACGGCCACGTCCTCCTATGGATGATGCTCCCACTGTTGCTTGTACATATTTTCTTTTTGGTCTTATACACCCACGGGTGCCCAAAGAAGTTAATAAAGCTCTCTCTCTCTCTCTCTCTCTCTCTCTCTCTCTCTCTCTCTCTCTCTCTCTCTCTCTCTCTCTCTCTCTCGTAAGTGTCGGTTGTTTGATACTTTTGTTTCCCCCACAGCATTGTACGTTGTAAAGGCATGGTGTCCAGGGCACACCTCAGTTGACTGGGCCAGTATCTCACGACTTCAAGTCCTTATGCTATCAAGGATGATACGGGCTAATCCCTCCGTCCCACACCAAATTATCCTAGCACACTTTTACTCAGATGTCCAGCCTACCATGAGATCAAAGGGAGATACCATTTCCTTTTTCAAATGCTTCAGCCACACTACGGTCCCTTATAGCATATGTGTTGCACTTATGGTCAAAGAGATGTTTTTACTAGAACAGGACCGATGCCAGCCACCGACTCATCCTGACACACAGCTCTAGATCACATCGTTATGATCCCCCAGGAGATTGCGGATGGACCTTGGTTCAGATGACAATGGCGACGACAGTGACCTTCCCCGACATAGAGACCGAGACGACGATGTCTCTCTCTCTCTCTCTCTCTCTCTCTCTCTCTCTCTCTCTCTCTCTCTCTCTCTCTCTCGTAAAAGCCTTTACAGACACTCTAGCATAGCTTTGAATTTCGAAGTGTGTCATGCAGTATACAAATTTCTCTTGGATCAAAGCCATTGAATTATGGCATCACATACCCAGCACACCATAATAATTATGGCATGCAAATACAAAAAATAGCAAAGATACATGGTAGTTCGTATTGGCATTTCGCTAAAATTCAAGGAGTGCTCTTTAGGACTTGACTGCTTCACAGACTTATGCTGACCATTTGAACAAACGACCTTGCTTTTGTGAGGAAATGCCAAAAAGGACATCAGTCTAAAATCAATACTTCTTATCGATCAAATATACTTCTTGTTTAATAGACTACAAGAATAAAGTTTCAAAACTTGTCATATGGTAAGCATTTTATCTATTTTCCAGAACATATAATCTACTGAACTCCCCACTGATGCATAGCCTTTAATACCTTTCAAAATAAAAGTACTACGGAATCATTACTAATGAACGGATTGATGGCCTTTATTCTTTCAAAATAAAAGTACTACGGAATGGTTACTAATTGCGTGGACTCACTACTGATGCAAAGCCTTTGATATATTTTCAAAAAAATGACTAACAAACTGTTAATAATGAACGGATTGATAAGCTGAGTTGGAGCAAGAAAAATAAGTTAACGAAATTTTGTAGACATACCAATGCACCCACTCTTTCATTGTCGGTTCACTTGGACTCGGCGCATCCGGGTCTGTCATAACCTGTAAGTAAAATAGTCAAAATTCAAGTATTTTCTAAAACAGCTCTCTGGATATCCAAAAATTGAATGATTATCCCCATAGACTACAGATCAAGAAAAGAAGACGGCATGCTCTATAGGGATAAGATCGACTCATCACGGCCCTTGCAAATAGTAACTAGAAACGTTATATGACTCTTGCACCTCACACTTTTCTCATTTGCAATCAAATTCTCCTAGATAATTGTGATTCATTTCAAGTAGGTGCATTATTGCATCAGGCAATGAAGCATTCATGTAGTTTACAGGGCCAACAAGAAGCTTACTCTACTAATTGTCGAGACACTAACATGACTGGCACGATAAGTGCTACTTTTCCAATGAGGATATGAATGAGTATCACTCAATTATATCTTATCGTCTCTTCGGAGACATCCGATAAAATTATATCTTATCACATTACCTGTTTCACACGAACGTTTTATATGAAACTGAACAAGGAAAAAGTTCACCGTGAATCTATCTTCCTACTTACTCCTAAAACCACAGAAACTAACAAACACACGCAATCAGGAAGTTGAGAATCCACCATTACTTTAGAGGATAAACGTAAATAAAGCTCATACGACGCACGTGCCAAAGTAACAGCAGCACGCAACTACAAAAGCTTAATCCGCCAAAACTCAGCAACATGAAATGACAGAATACATCATGGCTAGTGCACAACTCACCAGTGTGAAAAGAGAGCCATCCTCATACCGACCAGCAATCTGTACGGAAGGAGGCAGAAGAGTTGCAGACGGTTTGATCTCACATCCGTTGGTGACTTGTCTCACTCCGTAGTACACAGTCATATCAACCGAAGGAACAAAAGCATCAAGAACATCACCTATTACCCTGCCTACGACCAAGGGATCTGTGGATCTAGCCATCCTGCTATGAACAGGCGTCTGAGGCATTATTATTATTATTTCGGTATCAAGAAGTTCTCAAAACCTTGCAACCATTAAATAGAGAGCTCAATTCTTGAAACGATTCGGTTTCTATCGCATCACCAAGACGATGCTTCTTTAGATTCAAGCAATTATGAAGCTAATATCGTATCAAAACCATGGATCGCAAATATAATGCACAGATTAGCGAGAAGAATAGCACAAGACAGACGAGACGGTCTTCAGTCTTGGATCGTGAGAAATCCTCGTTATCTACAGGTTTGAGCCCCACGCCGTTAGATGTGATCCCAGTCGATCTATCTCTGCCACGTGTCACCAAAAAGTACCGTAGATTTAACTCCAACTGGCAAGTATGACACGTGGCTACAATCTAACCGGGAAGGCGTAAACGGACGATGCCGGTGAGCACACTCATGGACGAGAGAGAGGGAGCGACGGTACAAGCCCTCCGTTGGCGACGCGTAGCAAAGGATCTTAAACGCGGAGCGATTTAAAGCCGCCACGGTTCAGTTCTGCGATAGCCATTCAGATTTCGCCACGCGTTAGACCAGGCTCCGTCAGAAAGACTCCAAGTGGTGGCCAGCCACATGGCAAGCATCCAATTGGTCAAGGCATTACGCTAGCTGTGTAGAATACGCCCCACCGACACGTAGACGGACAGAGGAGCCTTTCAAACGTCCCTTTCGTGTGCCTTTCCCGGTCAGCCTTCAAGTTGCCGTGGACACGTGCCCCAATGTGGAGCCTCTGGAATATGGCAATAATAGGGATTTTTTTTTTTTCCGCTCGAGTCTCAAGGCGTGAGGGATATTTAGGCATACATGTGGAGCAAGCAGCTTTTGCCACGTGTTGAGAGCCCTGTTTCTGTCTGACCACGTTCGATGACGGGCAGACGTCGACTGAAGGGCACCAATTCCCCTTCACGCACGTTACTTTTGAACGGAAATGCAATTGACTCTTCTGCCAGGCAGCGTTCAGGAAAGCTGGCATTTTTTAAGGAATGAAATCGGCATCTTTTCTCAAAAACCTACAATTACGAAATTTTGTAAAAATTTTTACATGATAAATTTGAGATTTTATAAGGAAAAATCGGCAAGTAGAAGCATATCGCCCTATTAGTAACCGGAATACGCCTTAGGATATGGGATATTTTGGGGAAACCTCAAAAAAGTTTCCCAAACACTACTTCTGCCCTCCCCTCAACTATAACGTTTGAAAGTAGTGCTCGGGAAACCCTTTTTGAGTCATCCTAAAAATAACTTGCATTTTTTAAAACTTCTCAATTTATTAGGACTATTACTTACAAAGAAATACCCTGGTGCATTTATTCATTAAAAAAAACTAATTGGTACATTGATGAAAAATATATGCACACGCCAAAGGGGAAGTTTAAAAGTAAGCTCAAGCAAGAGCGAAGCTTGCAGTAAAGCTAAGATTAATCCAGATCCTTGCATTAAATATAAAAATGCATAAACTATTATGAGTTATGAACCTGTATGAGAAATCAAAAAACTTTTTATAATATTGATTTTTAGAAATATTGCCGCTTTCATTTCTATACTTTGCCGATTTTCTTAAGCACTAATTGAAAGCCTCACTTATTTATATATTAGATGAGTTTGAGTTGAAAATTTGAGTTTTATTTTTTGATTTTTTTCAATTGAAAAAATGTTTGAGTTTATTTTTTAAATGTGCACTAGAAAGCTACACTCAAAGAGAGAGAGAGAGAGAGAGAGAGAGAGAGAGAGAGAGAGAGAGAGAGAGAGAGAGAGAGAGAGAGCCTTGTTGTTTGCATTTTATTTTTTTTGGGTGGGGGAGTTCACCCTCCGCGGCAGTTCCACTGGGGAAGGGCCTTCAACAGAGGGCGGTAGCCCAAGGCGGAAGGCCCTTCCCACGGCGAAATGGCCGCGAAAGTGACCTTCTGCGGCATGAAAACTTTTTTACTTTTTTTTTATCTCTATTTTCTGCCATAAATTTTTATGACATGCACCTTCCGCACGAAAGGTCATGTAAATTTTTTTCACATGCACCTTCCGCATCTAAAATTGTTGTAAAAAAGAGGCGCAAAAATTACGTTTTTGTGAGGCACCTTTTTCTTCATGAAAATGCAAGAAAAAAATTTACGTCTTTAAAAAGACATGGTATACCATTCATATATTTTTGTAATTTTTAATCTAGAAAAATCCTAGTATTTCTTAATGATATATTTTTCAAGTGATCATCATCTTTCCACCAAATAAAGTAGCCATCATTTCTTGTGATTTTCTTGTTTACAATAAACTCCAAGGAAAGAATACATTTAGAAATAGATTTTTTATATAATATTTTCTATAGTTAAGAGACAATCTAAATTTTTTAAAATTTTGCAATTTTTCCATTCAGGAAAGATATGGAAACTTTACATGTTGAAAAAAAAGACTACAAACTACTTTGCACCAAGTAACAAGGTTGAATATGTAAAATCACTTTACTTGATCTATTGTTTATTAATAAATCCTTTCACACCAATAAACCACAAAGAGTCCAAACCCATTCTTTACCTACCTATAGTTTTTTTTCATATGGGCCACATTTTGTGGCCTTTTATAAGTCGTAATATGCTTTTGAATCAGCTTTATCAATTCACTCGGAATTATCTTTTTAGTGAACTTTGCTTGATAAAATAGTTGTAAAACCACGGTCATGTCGTATGGGGCCACACTTTGTGACCCTTTTGTTGTTCAATTTAGTAAGGTTGGTTTCCCACAAGCGGCAAGTCCTTTTGCCTGGCCCTTTCACTTGCCATTTCTTGAACCTTGGCAAGTGAGTTGACGGGCAATGGACCACCCATGTTACACACTTGGTTGGTAAGTGTTATAGAAGGGCCATAATAGGATTGGCCAATTTGAATCTTGACATATGATTGGTCCATTTTATTTCTTGTGTTTTGAAAAGCAAGTATGAAACTTTTCATGTTAAAAGATTGAAGGGTGCTATAAAGTTTTTTTCCAAGTAATCAACTTCCAATTGAAATGGTCAAAATTGAAAGGCATTTCATTGAAAGGAATATTGGCAATGAAGGGTTGAGAAGACTTCAAAATTTAATCCAAATGCTAGGGGCAACCAAGGGGACAGTGCCTAGCCTAAGATATGGCTTTCCCCCTATGTGGCAATGGGTCCATGCCATGTCATCCGCCACATAGTGACAATTGCATGTTAACGTGAAAGGATGGGAGTCCCATTTTTTCTCCTTGACCAATGGGAGAGCTCTATTGTAAATTTTGGACTTGCCAGACATGTAGTGTGAAATGGGCATATTGGAGAATGATCTTATTAGTGATCTGTGCACCTCAAAAAATGGCTATGAAATTATGGCTAGATAATTGAATTGTTGTTGAAATCAAGTGTGAAAGTCACCAAAAAATCTTTTTAAAGCATAAAAGATGGCGAGGAAGACCCATTTTTATGGCTGAATTTTGTCACGAGTCTAATTTATACATGTACGAGTCATAAATTCTCTTCCTAAATTTTTTCACAACCCTTTTATAAGCATAATGCTATTGTGAAAAATTCTTTGTGGACTTTAGATTTCATAATATGCCCCAAAATTAGGTGAGGTTCTAGAAAAAAAAAAATCAAAAATTTCAACATGCAAAAAGATAAGGTGAGGACACTTTGAAAGTTCATAAAATAATTTCATGAACAACTTTGTAATCACAGACTTGGGTGCACATAGCCTCAATTCATAATTTCTTGAGGAAGGGCAACCTTTGCAAGATTTCAGCACCTTCATGATCATGAAGGGATCTTTCGCACAAGTCCTTTACGTTCAAATGGTGTTCGTAGTTGAGTGATGATATTAGCATGTGGTGGTAGTAGAGATGAAGATCCTTTTAGCAATGGCAATAGCAAACTCTGCTTTGGCCGAAAAGATAACTTTTGACCAACTTTGGTTTGAAGGATCCCTCGCTCACATATTGTTGTCATCTAGGGAGTTCCTTGAAATTCATACTACCACATAGGCAATCCATACTCGTCTTCAAACATGTTTAGGAGTTGATAACTAGCATGTACTTCACACAAATCTACCAAATCCTAGGATTTTAAACATTGAAAAGAATTTGCCTTTTTCACATTATGTCTATCCTATGGATGTTGCCCACAAATCTTTCCCTCATCATGAATCAATGTGTTAGAGGAGGGCAATCTTCCTCACACTACAATAAGCTATTTATTGCTTCTTCTACATTGCTCACAAACGCATGAATTTCAACAATTGAGTATCAAATCATTGACAAGAACTACTCATTCATTTCAATAGGTTCCAATAATGTGTTTTGACTCAAATGTTAGATAAATCAACAATCTAGATTCAATTTGGAAACCATCATTCCCAAGGGCATAATAATGGGACCTCATTTTTTTCTATGAATATTATTGGATGTTGTTTCCAACCCTCAATATATATAGCCACAATGATAAAATTTCAAAATATGGAGTCCTCATAGATGGAATCTAGAAACATAGCCTTCATCAATTGAATCATTGGCATAACTATGGAAATAAGTAGCCACTTTCCTGGCCCCATGTATTACCTATAGGTGTTTGTAGCCCCTCACATATTCAAGCACTAAGCAAACCTAGTGCCTTGTGGGATTAAGTCACATTATGATTGTTTGTGGGCACCACATATACAAGCTATGTACCAGGCTTGAGCCATGTGGCAAGAAGTCATGGACCATAAGTGCTTCTGGGCCTGGCATATTCCGGCTAAATACTAGGCTCATCAATGTGACCCATGCATACACAGGTTTTTCACTTAAAATGATGGGGAGGGGGATGCATGTATGGGTAGGAGCATGCATGGCCCTCCTCCCAATAATAGAAACTACTAACTGTCCTAGGATTGCAAACATGGAAAAGAATTTGTCTTTTTCACATTGTTTCTATCCTATGGATGTTGTCCACAAATCTTTGAAGATCAATAACTGCATTATCCGATAACCCAGAGATCTCAAAACTCCATCTGGATTTTCAATACCATGAATCAATGTGTTAAAGAAGGGCAATCTCCCTCACACTATAATAAATAATTTATTGCTTCTTCTACATTGCTCACAAGCTCATGAATTTTGACAATTGAGTATCAAATTATTGAGAGGAACCACTCATTCATCACAGAAGGCCTGAGGCCCATGGGCCTTCCGCTATGTAATGCAAGGTGAGAAGGTGGAGAGAGAACGCACATTCCGTAGAGAGAGAACACACATTCCAAAGAGAGGTTGCACAATCTGGAGAGAGAATGCACATTTTGTAGAGAGAGAATGCACTTCCGCTTCACCTCCAAAATGATTGGACAATACCTAACCCTTACATAGAAGGAGAATAACTCACTTTACTCCCAAAGGCCAAAGATGTCCTTACATATAAGTTTAGCCTCAAGAAGGCCTACATTGACACTCTCAATATGAAGAATCCACTAGGCACAACTATCTCGATGCCATTACATCCTCAAATATTTTACTAGACTCATTAGCATGTCATCTTATTGAACCTATGCAGCAATCAATAGAAAAACATGGGAAACCTTTAGAATGTCCACCGATCAAGCAAGAGAATTCACATACTTTGGCTCCAATGCCTCTATTGGATACAAATTTTAGCCTTCCCATAGCCAATGCTTTCTTTGTTGGAAAAAGAGTAATAGAAAAACACAATGAACAAAAAAAATTTGACACAAGTTTGAATGTCCGGATCGCCATATGTGCACTATGAAAGACTATGATAATGAGCAATTAACTATGTTTACATGGATGGATCATCTACCACAACAAAACCGACAATTAGATTAAGTTAGAAGGTCTCAAGGGCGACCGAGGTGTCAGCAACAACCATGTAACACTTCAACTCAATCAACAAGTGCACAATGAGAATTGGAACATTTGATTCCCAATGAAAGAAGAAATAACATCAACCATTCACACAAGGTACAATTGCATTTGATGAACACAAACTATATTAAATATGTATGAATATAGAGAAAGATTATTGTAAGTGAATCTACTTTAGTAGTGTACAAGCCTAGAAGAGGAATAGGCTAGGTGTCTACGTAAAAGCATCTGGATTGCGCCTCGTTGTGTGCTTATCTACAATATCTACCCTTGATTATATAGCTATTGTGCTAATTTAATTAAGATTAATCAATCAATAATAGAAACTGCTAAGTGCCTTTAGACATATCTTAAAAGAACCATTAAGCTGAGCATACAAAGAAGCGCGCATGATGTGAAAATTTGTCAACAAGAAGCATAAGCACCAAACTTTCTTCTACTTATAGACAACAAGCAATGAGTCACAGTATCACACTATAGCTTCACTACATCACCAAGGTTCTATTCAAGCATTTCACAAGAGCTTTACATATGATCAACAAGATGGTTTCTATTGGCTACTTCAAGGAAGGGAGGATTGAAATCCTGACCCTTCAAAAGAAACACACTTCAATCTAGGTGCACAAAGAAGCACACCCCACCTACCACCACTAATTAGAACTTAACAAAACCTAGTTAACTTAAACTTTGGGCCATTTTGCATCCTAAAGTCCTAGAGCAAGTTAGGAAGTCAAGGACTAAGCCTTCGACTTGTGGTGAGCCAGTCAAGTATTCACAAGTCATGCGCTAGCTCTGGAGCTCGAGTCATGGCCTAGTCAGCTTATGGGACCCATGTCTACTAGACATATTGATTCTGCCCACAGGGACGATTTCGGGACCCATATCCGGGAGCTAGACTGATTCTACTAGGCTCGCCAGGCTTGATCAACAAAATAATAACTAAGTCCAAAAAGTGTGCTTTACCAAACAACACTATTATTGCATAATAGAGCAACATGCCAAATCACACCGGAACTATAGGGAGGAGTCCTGCAAATAGAAACTTGGGCAGCTCAACCAGCGCCAAGAATTCAGTCACCGATTCTTAGCTCCCTTTACTAGCACAAGCTAGGCACAATGCTAGCACATGTTGGTGGCCTCGAGATCAATCAGTCTATGTATGAATACTACTTCTTCCAAATTCAATAAAGTTGATCCTTGGGGATGATTACCATTTCAATTTTGCATCCGGGACTGGTCCAAGAGGAAGTATCCTTAATACAAAGTTCTTGCATCGTCGGCGCCTAAGGGTTCATCTCACTGATGTGAGGCCCGCTGCTATGCCATTTGGATTGTTTGGCGACCGCCATCCCTTGTCTTTGCCTTTGGTTACCTTTTGGGGATAGATTTTAAGTTGGCTTTCGGGTTGGTTGGGATTCATGTTTTCTAAGTCTAAATGGTTAGTCTTGTTGTGTTTTCTAAGTTGGCAGCGAGTTCATGTCGTATGAATGTTAGACTTAAGCATGTCTTGGGGAAACCACTCAAGTCTCAGTGCCCTTTGAGGCTCCGACGCAACACCTCATTAGATCCAAACTTAGTTATGTTGATTACCAACTTAGAGAAGTAATACAAAAAGTACTAGTAGTAAACATTTGTGGACTAAGTATTTTGGCATGGATGATCCTTGTGTTCAAAAGGGGCAAGAAATTTTCAAGAAGGAGGATACCTCAACATCAAGTGTCTTCTTTGAGCATGCAAAAGATTTGAAAAAAGGCTCTTCATGATACTTGGAAGTGGATCTTCATCGAAGAAGTCTTATCTTGATTGTAGTAAGCAGATATGATGTTAGATTGGCTAAGTTGTATTTTCGGATCATATTCCTGCTTTAATTATTGAAGGATAGAAAACCCCATCAATGTACAAATAGATGAAAGCACATAGAATAATAACGCCCATTGGCAAAGAGTAATTAAGCTAAAAAAGCTTAGTAAAACATAAAATATTAAAATAATTACTCAAAATCTACTGCTTGATGTAAGTCACTAACTAGAATAGTTGCAGTAATAGTTAATGCAGGAAGCTTCGAACTCGCCGCCCTTGCAAAATGAGCTTGTCGAAGAACTGAAAGCGCCAGTGAACGTTGCAATGCAACAGAAATACGTTGATGATAGAAAGATACAATGATGGATGGTAATGTTACACTTTGTCCCTGGCACTTCACAACAAGCTCCGCACATAGTGACAAAAAATAATTAAATTACTTATGAAGACATCCATGTGTTTCCAAAGCAAAGGGGATGCATTCTTCACAAGATGTATGAAAATGCCAACTTAGGCCAATGTGTTATTGTTAAACATTTGCAATTGGCAACGTAGGCCAACATTGAAATGCCAATTTAGGTTAATGTGGTCAGAAACTCGATTTCCTACTGCTCTACAAATTGCTTCAGTTCTTTCTTTAGTTTTACAGATTGCAGAATATTCCTAAAGTACTCTACTCAAAGAACGAGGAATTAAACTAATTCTACTCCAATCATAGATTCATCAACACAACTTTAACTAAATAACTGGGAATCCTACAAAGTGCTTGCTACAATTGTCACTCAACATTTGCAACAAAAACTCCTCAGGGAGTTGAAACTAGGAAACATCATAAATCAATGGAATAGTATATCAATTTCCAAGTCCTTGCACATCACCCGATGCTAATCCCAAACCAATCCTTAAGAGAAAAAAGCATCAACAAGCACATTCACACATTAGTATCCAAACAAAAATGCATGAAGATGGAGCATCACAGTGGAGATATAAACTATTTTTTGGATCAAAAGAATATACAGAGAATGTGTGTGAGTAGAAGAGAAACAGAAATAGAAATAGAACAGTTGTGCATCAAAGTCTGCCAACAAACAAAACACAGCAAAAGAGTAGAGCGTCAGGCCAACAACGAGCGAGACACTAATCATCTCACTCTAAAAATTAAACTGATAATACAGTTGCTCTATCTTATGCATTTCCTTGTCTTTTGTTGTCTTGATTGCTAGAATGATATATGTTCTGTGATCTGTAGTCGCGTGTCATGATCCTGTAAGCTTTTCCATAAGAAAATTCAAAAGAAACAAATACGTTCGCGATACAAACCAAACCCGTTCACAATAGACAGAGAGTTGCGGGAGTATCAGAGACGTAGAAGAAAAGCTCATCATATCATTAACTTGTCCATTAGAGATACGATTATTCCTCACTTTAGAGATGCTACTGCCAAGCTTGGGATATATTGGAATATTTGTATGAGAATTTGTGTGAGATGGTGAATCAATCAAGAATCTTGTTCTGGATTAATAAACTACACACATTGAAGATGAGTGTAGGTGAATCAATAATAGACAAATTTGTATGGTCCCATGAATTCAGTTTTATGGGAGACTAAATTACTTCATGCTATTTGTGCATGACTATTCTAGGAAGACATGAATCTATCTTCTCAAGAATAAAGGTGAAGTGTCCAAGTGTTTCACATGGTTTAAGACACAGGTGGAGAAAGAAACAGATAGACAAATCAAAATACTTTACTCGGACACAAAGGGAAAGTATATTTCGATAGAATTTCAAATATTTTGCAAAGATCATAGTATAAAAAGACAATTTGCAAACACGGACACATCTCAACAAAACGGAATTGTGGAAAAAAAGAACTCGTCTATAGTCAAAACTACGAGGAGTATGCTCAAGAGTAAAAATCTTTGAAATATGTTTTGGGGTGAAGCAGTTAAGACGTCGATTTATTTTTTGAATCGAAACGAAGGTTGTAGAAAATCAGATTCCAAAAGAACCCTACACGATTTGAAAACTATATGTAAGTCATTTGAGAGTGTTTGGTAGCATTGTCTATGCTCTAATACCATGTCAAAATTTGTCATACGAATTATGAATTCCTTTGTATTGTGTATGGACAGACCTACCACATAAAGTGTAACAATGAGTCTTGGTTGTGACAACGTTGCTACCATATTATTTTCAACAGATAAATATTTGAATTCTATGACAAGGATTTCTATTTAATATCTTAAAAACAAAACTAACATGAAGATTAATTCGTCTTGCATTTTGAATTTATAAACCTTGGTCTTTTATATGTGAGGTTTGGAATTCAATTAGATCTAGATTTGGCAACTACTTTTCCAAATTGACTTCCTAAGAAGAAGAATGCACTTAGAAAGTGTTGCGGGAAGAGCATGCATTCACAAATAAAACTAGATTGGCACATTTGCCCATATAATCTACACAAAATTTGTGAATCTTCTATAGGGGGTTCGTTCCTAAATATTTGAAAGTTATCCCTAGTGTGGCTAATGAAGTAAGTTTTGCAATCAAAATGCTCGAATAACTTTTAGACTAGGATCTAATTTTTAGCTCAAAGAGAATATTTTGAACAATCAAATCCAATTTCAAAGACCAATTATTTTTGGTAACACATTTTTATGTCTTGCATCATTGAAAAGGCCATTCAATTCTAAGGACCAGAAATTTAGATAATAACGTATCCCAATCATTTTTTCGCTGAAATCGTAAGTAACAAACCCACTTCATTTAGACTAAAACCCAATTAATTTAAATATGATGATGAACATGAATTTCAAGATGAAATCATTCCTTGTTTTTTTTATTCACTGGATTAGCACGTTTGCCCATATAATGTATACAGAAAGTTTGTGAAGCATACATAGGGAAATGGTTCTTGAATATTTGAAAGTTATCCCTAGTGTATGAGCTAATGAAGTCAGTGTTGGAACCAAAATGCTCGAATAGCTTCTAGACTACAATATAATTTTTAGCTTAAAGAGAAAATTTTGAAAAATGTTATCGATATTCAAAGACCTATTATTTTTGTTAGCATGTTTTTATGTTTTGCATCATTAAAAAGGCCATTCAATTTTGAGGACGAAAATTTAGATAACACAAACAAGGCAAGGTTGGTGGCTAAAGGATATGCATAAGAAAATGGTATTGACTATGATGAGACCTTTGCAACCGTGGCAAAGATGGTAAGAATTTGGGTCATCATCTCTCTTGCTACTCTTTTTGGTTGGGATATATGGCAAATGGACATCACTAATGCATTCTTGAATGGTGATCTTGAGGAGGAAGTGTACATGGAGCAACCCAAGGGCTACATGTCACATGGCAAGCCTAAGCATGCTCTACAAAAGAGTTTGTATGGTCTTATGCAAGCACCAAGGAGTTGGTATGCAAAGCTTAACACATTTCTACTCTCTCAAATATTTTTAATGAGTGAGTAGGATCATTCACTTTATTATAGATTTGTTGGAAATCATGTTAATATTCTTCTAATCTATGTGGATGATATCATATTAAGTGGAGGCAACAATCAAGATTGCACTCAAGAAGGAGTTTGAGGTGCATGATCTTGGTCTTTTACACTATATCTTGGGAATAGAAGTATTTAGATTTTCTCAACATACTTTCATTATTCAAGAAAAGTATGCTAATTCTATTCTAAAGATATTTTATATGGCTAAGTCTTGTGATACAGCTATGGAGTCAAATCCAAAGCTCACTATAAGAGGTAATGAAAGATCCTTCGAGGAAATTACTCTCTATAGGAAGCTAGTTGATTCACTCATATATCTAACCATCACAAGACCTGATCTTAGCTATTGTGTTGGTAGATTAAGCCAATTTATGCAAGATCCTAGTGTGGATCATTGGAAGCTAGGCAAGAGAGTATTGAGGTACATCTCGGGATCTAGAGATTATGGCATTCTTTATGGAGGATCATCACCTAACTTGTTTGGATTTTCAGATTCGAACTTTTCTGGAGACCAAATGAATAGGAAATCCATTAGTGCACATGCTATTTTCATAGGTGATGAAGCTATCTCTTGGATGTCAAAGAAACAAGCTACAATCTCATTGTCATCTAGTGAGGACGAGTACAAAGCACGTACATCATGCACAAAGGAGACATTATGGATCAAGAGGATGGTGAAAGATCTTCACTTGCTGGATTTTTCAGAGAGTCCAATCATCTTTTATGACAACCTTGTCTTCGAACTAAGTCAAGTGTTCTTTGTATACCCGGATGTCCTGTGCATGGACTATCATGACACTCATGCAATAAGGTCATTAGGACCAAAGACTAAAGAACTAAGGAAGTAAACATCCATCTCATTACTTCGAGATAGATTACCTGAGGTAGAAGCTATCTCGTGCAAGGTGACCCTCGCCATTGCACTTGAAGCACGGGTTCTTCTTACGAGCTTAAGCCTTATCAATGCCACCCTAATTGTTATTAAAAAAAATTGTTTTCTTAGGATTATTGGAATTGGGATGTGTTTTACTAACATTTTTCCTATCCTTCCTCTTAGATTGAAAAACTTTTTTCTGCTCATTAGGTTATTGACCCCTAGGTGGCTTAGGTGTGTCATCAAAAAAATTTGCAGCCCTAATAGCATCCTCAAGGGTTTTTGGATGGTTCCTACGAACATCCACTTGATAATCTTTTGGTAACCCATCAATAAACATTAACATTTGTACTTTGGGTGGAATGTCACTATAGAGTGGATTCAAGTACTCATGAAAATCCTGAATAAACTGTTCCAAACCTTTATTCATTGTTATATGACTCAACTTTTGAAAGTGTTCATACTCATCTAACAGTGATAGAAAATATTCCCTACTATGCAAAAATCTTCCCATGTACAAGGTTGATTGCCTTTTGCAACTAGGTCATCCCACCATACTAAGGCTCTTCCCTCAAGGAACATAGTAACAGTGGATAACTTTCCACATTCTGGGAATCAGTTCATGCCAAAGTATCTGTTCCAAACATTAAGCCATGAACTTATCACTTGTAAGTTCCTATCTTTCTTCTCTCCCTTAAACAATTTTACGGGAGGTGGAAGTACATGCTTCTTCTGGTTGGCTAACCTGGACTCCAAGTCTTGGTTCTTTTGTTTAGTTTCAAAAAGCTGTTTATTAGTGGATTGAATTTGTTGATACAAATGTTCAAGAGCTTGTGCCACATTGGATGGGTTTGATAAATCAAAAGTTGGGTTATCATTGATTTGATCCATTGGTGTTGCTTGTGTTTTCCTATTATGTAAATATAACAAAAGTGTTCAAATTAGAATGATAGAAATGCTCTAATTTTTACATCCAATGTAAAGTAAAAGCACTTAATTTCTACTCATTCAATCTTATTGTTTATAAGCTCAATCCAAGCCTACTATTTGCAAGCTCAATCCCAGCTTAAGAGAACAACAATAACAAGCTTCCTTTGTCTTAATCCAAAGCAAAAATGAATGTCAGATCTTTATGTATACTTCATTTAACTAAATCCAAGCTAAGATTTACATAAAGATCCCAATCCCATTTCATTTCTATTTGTCAGTACAAAAGAAACGAAAATTTTCACATTTCTCACTATTCTAGATCTCCAAATCCAATGAAACTAGTGTCTAAAAAAGGAAAATCAATGAAGCTTAATAGAAACTTCAAGTTTTAGATCTGATTTTTAGATTTACAGGTCTGAAAATCAGAACACCATGATGACAAAAAACAGAACTACAAAACTTGTTTAATACACAAAGTTACACTACCATTCCTTTCCTACATTGTCATTCACCTTCATGAAACTAGGAGATAGAAAGGTGTAACTAATGAAGTTTGGATGAAAACTTCACTTTTCAAATCTGATTTTTAGATTTACAGGTATGAAAAACAAAACTTCAAAATGAAAATTAGAACTTCAAACACTTCATTTATGCATAAAAAACACTAGTTTTGATCAAAACACATAGCTAGAATCAATCTTTTTGCAAAAGAAAAAGTTTGAAACTTCTCTAACATAATAAAAAATCAGCTCCTAAACAATTCTATAAAGATCACTACTCTTTTCTTAAGAAGAATAGATTCATGGGGTACTCTGTGGTGGCCTAGTCGTTATAGATTTTCACAAAATCAATGAATACGTAGTATAAAAGGTTTGATTGTTCTCCAAGAGAGAGAATAATCTCATCTTTTGCATGGTAAATGTATGTATGATGATAAACAGACTAGAGTGTATAAAGTTCACAATGAATACCACAGCGACATAATTGGTTTTCCAAAGGTATTTGGGTAAATTGGCATCCAGGAACACCAATGATGAAACGATTTGGTCAAGGTCTGTAATTGTAAGAATTACTTTATCTTTCAGACTCTTCAGGCATCAGGAAAACAATCAGTTTTTATCACAGGAAGCAAACAAGACAGAGGCTCAATCAATCCCATTATCTGAACACATAGCTCATTCATAGTTGAAGGCATTTCTGGTAAAAGTTATGTTTAACAGCTTTGGCTAATTCCCTGCACACATTAGTCAAAATTATTACTTGATGGTGTCATTTGAAAATCCGTGTTAGAGTAGCTGAAATTCAGTATAACTTGAGAAATGTGTGTGATGCAAACAGAACAATATCACAATCAATCACAGATCATACAAAGTGTGTTCGCACAAATGATAAGAAGTAATTCTGTGAGAGATAACAGAAGGAAAGAATGTTCAAGCTATAAGAACTTGCTCCTCGCTCTCTATTGATACTCAGCTCTATGTAGAAATGCGTATGTACAATGGCACATAGTGCTATCCTTATAGAAATGTTCTTCAGTCTCAATGTCGCTTACGAACCGTCAAATGTCGGTTTCGAACTTCTATTGCATCTCTTTAGAACGTCGCAACTTCTACTCAAAATATGAATTTACAAAGTGCGAAATAGGCCTTTACATGTATTTAGGCACTATAGCACATTTTATATATATGGAAATTGAAAATTTTTACAATATATGACAAAATTTGGATGATGTGAGATCATAAGACTCCACATATCCCCTTCCTCAGTTGTGCAGCAGCTCGCAAACAATCTAATTTATGTCCTTCTTTGTTGCTTTCGGCTATAGCTGGCTTGCCATGGAAAATAGCCTTGGATCGGGCTTCATTTTCTTGCTCCAATGTCAGTCCTTTTGTTGCCAAGAAATAGTTGTTCTTCTGGTTGTAGTCTTCTTGGAATGACAATTTGGATAACCACCCATTCCTTGATTGTCGATTGGTGCAAGGGGGTTATCAATTAATGTATTATTAACAAGATGTGTATACCAACTATCCTCAGTCAGAATTACAGACATCTCGGCATAAGGGACAGTTAGTGACAGGGCAGCATATGTATATTCGAGAAATTTCGCTTTAATATATAGTTGTTGAACAGACAGGAGGGCATACGAAATGAGAGAAGCAATATTTACATGGCTGTAAGTATAATATGGTCTAGTTACTGGGTTAGTGGAGCGAAGTATATTATTTGCTTTTACTTTCTCCAAATAACGAGAATAGTTAGTTTGTCAATCTATGTAGATTTCCCACAGATCAGGGAATAATAACTGATGAGTAACTCAGGAAGAAACTGATTTAGAGTTAGAAACAACTTCTTTCACATCAAAAATGTTAACGGATTCTAACTTATTCAAATACTCATCCAATGCTGGAAAAATATTATTTTCAAATGTTCTTAGGTATTCTAAGATGTATATATACAAGGATCTTGCGACCACATGAATATAGTTAGTTTGTACATTCAACTTGTTCTAAACGATGGCAAGGACGAGGATTCCTTTTTTATGTACAGTTAGTCTAGACCATAAAGTATTTATGTTAGAAAAAGTCCAAGGGTTCTCCCATTGTTCTTTTGTGTAACCAAAAAGTTTAGGTGAAAAAAGTTAATCCATTCTCCATTGGAGTTATGGACTACAAAAAGGCGGAATAAAAAATGTTAGTTCCTGATGAAATGTCTGAAATTCTGACCTTAGTCGTGAGTAGACAATCTTGTTTTTCTTTACAGCTGCTCCACTTGGTGACACCTAGGCTTGGTATGGAATGATGCTTAATGCCTCAGGTTGGTCTTCAGTAGCTTGTACCTCTACAGCATCATTGGTTTCAGTCTGTGTTTCTTGACCTCTCAGGATCTGCCTATAGATGGTATCTGTTTGGATGGCCTTTTCTGACATTATTGGTGCTAGTTCATCTGTCTGCGTCTCTTGATCTTGTCCTTGCGCTGGTTCTTCCACATCAAAATCCGCATTTGGCCTGATTGGAATTTGGCCTCTTCTAATTCCTCCTTCAGCTTCTCATAAGCAATCATCTATGGGTGCAGAGATTACATCTGGAAGGTCTGGATCATCCTCTCCTAGATTCCATGTTACCGGATCAATTCGGTACCTGCCATGAGATACGTAGGCATCGAGTGTGACTTCGGCGCTGGTTCGCCACAGTATTGCCTCTTCGGCCTGTTTCTTGTATATCAATTGCCTTTCTTTAACATTTTTGCAGAATTTTGCAGTTGGGCAATTGATTCCTGAGCATTGTTGAGTTCATTGCTCAGCTCCGCATTGCTACTCTGAAGAGTAGTTCGCACTCATCTCTCCTCCTGCAAAGAAGCCTACAGGGTCTGAAGTTGTTGTTTAAGCAGTATGTTCTCACTTTCGAAGGCATTGGACTACTCTTGCATTTCTTCCAACACTTCGAACATGGCATCATGCCTTCCTTTCGCTTCTTCAAGCTATGTATCTTTTTTGCTTAGCTTCGCATTGGCTGCTTCAAGCTCTTCATTTCTATAGGCCAACTTAGCATTTGTTTCGCTCAGTTCTGTATCTTTTCTGGGTGAGGTCTGCTCGGACTCTTTCATACTTGGACCCTAGCTTCCTGGATACCTTCTCCAAGCTAGCAAGATGCTGAATAGCTGCCTGAGTATCTGGCAGTAGTGTTCCAAAAACCTTTTGATATAACTCGGCATCGAGAATTGGTTTCTCAACGTCGCTTTTGCTGCCCTGCTGGTCATCAGAAAGTTGTTCTGCTCCTTGTGGTTCTGGCTCTTGTGGTATTTCAGCCTGATTATGCACGTTGGTTGTTAGGTGGTTGCGACTTTCTGCGCTTGGTTCATTCGACGCGTCCATTTCCTGTTAATACATGCAGTCATAGTTTCTCAATCCGCCAGATGCATTAATCCTTGTACTAGATCCTAGTGGTATTGGCTAAAATAGGTTATGTCATATGATTCCTTTTGGTTCAAGTTAGGTGAATCCTGATCAGCAGTGTGCCTCGCCTCCTCTTCCACATTACTGTTTCCTTCTTTGTTGGATAGTGATGTGTACTGGGATGATGGCGAAGTCATCCTCACCGTGCTCCCTGACTTGATAATGATGATGATGATGTGGCTGCTACGGTGGTTGCCTTTGATGTCTGCATCTGGGATTCCACCTCAATTGATGGGGCTGGCTCTGGTAGTACTAGTGCAATCCTGATATCCTCCTGCACTGTCAGCACACCAGCATGCATACATAAAATGCCCATCTGCTGACCCAGCCTGGAAAACTGATTAACTTTTATTAATTTACAGAACTGCTTGAAAGCAATCTGTCCGAAGACAATCTGTTCTCTATTTAAAGCTCTCAGCAGGTATCCCATATTAGTATTTGAAATTTTGAACTCTTGCTCCGGTAAGAATATAGAAGCAAGAGCAAATTGAACGAAGCTTTTGAGATTGGGGTCTCTTATGTAAGAGAGTTTGTATCCCCGTTTCTCAAGATAAGCCTCTTCTTGAAAAGCTCCGCTCTCCGCAATGAAATCTGGTCTAGTAACTGGCATACTGCCGTCCATAGGCAATCCTAAGGCAAGACAGTAAAACCCCTCTGTGATAACAATCTCTTGATTGCGGACGGTTGTGGAAATATGTCCTTCTTCTATTTCACCCAAATTGCGAATTAGTTCATAACATAAATCAGTAAGAATTACTGATGGATTGAATTGAAGAAGACCTTCAATTCACGCTCAAACAACTAGTGGTTGGCAGACAAGAGCTTGATCGCAACAATTTGCAATTCGGAGAGCAAGAGTGATGGAAAGTAGTAGCGACAACTACTGAAGTGTTTGAGATTTTAGGCATATTGATGGTATTTCGGCGGATTAGACTAATATCAAATGGAAGCGTGTCCTTCGTTTTGAAGGTACATACTCAATAATAAAGTGTCTAGTCCTAAAAACAAAAATAAATAAATAAATAAACAAAATACACGAATGCTTCGCTTGGTAAATCAAAGCAAAAATTATTATGCGTAAAATGCGAAGGTGTTGGTAGAAAATCCCAAAAAATGCGAAGGTAAGTGTCGCAATTTTCGTATATCTAAAATGGTAAATTCCAATGTAGTGTTGGGTCTTTCGCAAAGTATAAAATGTAGCGAAGGTCTTGGGTTTTTCGCAATACAAACAATGCAGCATGCTTCAGCATTTTTGCTAAAATGTAAACTAGTTTTGGCATTTTCGCTAATACTTCGGTAAAAAAAAATAATTGGACAAAAAATGACGGCCTTCAAAAAGTGACATATCGGACATTAGTCATAGTAGCGCTTCACCTTGAACCATTTACTTGAGTGTCAAGTAAATATCCTTGGAGATCAACTAACTGAAGTGATCCATTATTAAAAACTTCTATAACTTTATACGGTCCAATCCATCTGGTATGTAATTTTTCAGAAAACAACATGTGTCTGTTATCATACAGAAGCACATAGTCCCCTTGTTTAATTTTTATTCTCTTGACGGATTGATCAAAAAAAAATTTTCTTTTATTCTGAACTCGTTCAGTCTCGATTAATGAAAGACGACGATCCTCTTCCAGTTGCGTCAAAGAAATCATCTGCTCCCAAAGACTATCGTGTTCATCCATTCGCTCTTTATTACTAATGCGAAACATCAGAACTTCGAATTCTATCGGTAGTATGTGATGCATTCCATACACAAGATAGTATGGAGTCTGCCTAGTTGTAATCTTTTCATCAGTTCTATATGCCCATAAGACAGATGGTAACTTCTGATCCCAATCAGAAGAATGTGTTTCCGTTACTTTATTCAAAATTTTACATAGAATTCCATTTGCTCGTTCCGTAAGCCCATTTGCTTTTGGATTATATGGAGTGGTTTGACGATGTGTAATAGAAAAATATGACAACATGGCTTCTATTGTCTGATTAAGGAAATGGGTTCCCCTATCACTAACGACTTCTATGGGACAACCATATCGCGTGATAATATTTTGGAATAAAAACTTTGCTACAGTCTTAGCATCGTTCTTAATTGTGGCTTCGGCCTCTACCATCTTGGTAGCATAGTCCGTGGCAACAAGTATGTAACGACGACGAGTTTTGCGTGTGATCGATTTAATAGGCCCTACAAAATCTATCCCCCACTTCTCAAAGGGTGCTAAGGGAATAATTGGAGTAAGCGGCCAATGTGTTGCAAAGCTGGGTTTCCCCATCCTCTAGCATGCATCACATTTTTTAATGAATAATTTAACATCTCTATAGATGGTAGGCCACCAATATTTAGCATTGAAAAAAAAAAATTGCAGTGTTTTTAAGAGCATAGTGACCCCCTGAATCTTCCTCATGTAATGCACTTATTACAGTGGTCGTCTCGGTTGGTTCTAAACATCGGCGGAGACTATCGTCAGCTCCTAATTTATACAATATACTATTTACAATCGTGTAAGGTCCTACCTTAGAAAGAAAAACAGTTTTTTGTTGTTTATTAAAATGTTCAAGATATATTTGGTCCTGTAAAAAAATTAATAATGTCCCTATAAATTGATGTTTCTGATTGAATATGCATTATATGTTCATCTGGAAATTCATCAGAAATGGGTTCTAATTGATTTGTTTGGAGACGGGATATATAGTCGGCATTTTGATGATCCTTGCCTCTTCTTAATTCTACTTCATAATTAAACTCATCTAATAATAATACCCATCTAGCTATTCTACCCAAAGACCTGGTTTATGCACTAAATGTTTTAATGCATAATGATCTACGTGAAAAACAAAACGGTATCCTAAAAGGTAATGTCTAAATTTCTTTACTGAATAAATCATCCCTAGTGCTTCTCGCTCTGTAGCAGAATAATTCTTTTCTGATGCAGCGAGTTGCTTTCTCGCATAGTAAATTGGATAATCTATATTTTGGTCATCTTTCTGACTAAGCACTACACCTATCGCAAAAGATGATGTGTCTACATATACATGGAACTTTTTAGCCCAATTTGGAGGTCTAACCCCAGTGGCTTCTGCTAATGACTGTTTCAATTGATCAAAAGCTTGCTGATGGTCCTGTGTCCAATGGTACTCAACAACATTTTTTAATAAACTTGTTAAAGGAGTTACTACTATGGCATAATCCTTATTATCCTACGATAATAACCTACATGTCCTAGAAAACCTCTAAGCTCTCTTAAATTGGTTGGTTCTAATAATTCTAATATCATTTTTATTTTTTCAATGTCGGCTTGTATACTATCCTTCGAAATTTTATGCCCTAAAAGGATGTCTTCCCTCATCCCAAAGTAACACTTAGCTGGATGCAAGTTAAGAGATGTCTCTTGACATCTTCTCAATGTTTTCTCTAATGCATCTAAATGGTTTTTAGTTGATGAATAGACACAAAAGTCATCCATAAAAAAATTTAAAAACTTTCTTAAAAAAAATTGAAAAATATTTGTCATCATACGTTGGAATGTGGCAATTGCATTACAAAGACCAAAGGGCATTCACGTATATGCGTACGTCACCCAATCAGTGGTGAAAGTAGTTTTGGATCTATCTTCCTCTTTTATAAAAACTTGGTTATAACATGAGAATCCATCTAAAAAAGTATAACGTTCATGTCCAGCTACCTGGTCAAGAATGGTATCTGTATACGACAGAGGATGATAATCCTTTGTTGTGGCAGCATTTAGTTTTCTAAAATCATGACAAACTCTAATCTTGTCCGTCTTCTTCTTAGGTACTATAACTATTGGTGACACCCACTCACTACTTAGAACATGATATATAATACCCGCTCTAAGACATCTATCTAATTTGTCTTTTACTAATAAGGAGTACTTTGGATTCAATCTATATTGGCGCTACCTAACATGTATTGTTCCATGAATGAATTCTATTCTATGTTCACCCCGTTTAACTAGTATACCTATTAAATCATCCATCGACCAAGCAAACACATCTTGGTATTTTTTAAGAAGCAATATATCTCTTCACATTCTTGGTCCGATTGATGTTTATATAGATTCAAAGTCTTACCTTTATTAATTTCTATTTCTACATAATCTGTTTTATCCACCATCCCCTCGGTCAGAGTTGCTCTGGTTCCACCCAGAACTTCTCTTGACTTTATCTAAGATGCAGCCATTAATCACTACTTGAATCTCTGGTTGGCCTTCATCACCATAATTAACTAATCCTATGTTGACTGCTGGTAACTTTGCTTTTCTTCTCTTTTTATTTTGGAAAAATTGCTTAATTTTTTTTTATAATATTGGTTATCGTTTAATAATTGTTTAAAAGTTATATTGGGCATTCTAGAAACAAGGTCTTCAACAATATTATAAGAATGGTTTCTAAGTGACGACAGATCTCTAGGTATCTCGCTACTTATAACTGGACCTAAAAATGTCACTTTTTTAACTTTTCTAGTTTCTTCGTCTGAAAGCTTCTTAGCTTCTGAACTAATTTCAACGTCATAATTCCATTAGACTTAGCAAGCTTTAATTCTTTATTACTAGGAGTTGCAGTATAAGCTACCTCCTCGTGATTATTAATCGGACAAAGGAATAATTCATCTTCTAAATAATTAATCTGTAAACTGGGACAATTGGTCTTAGCATGATCTTCCTTCCCACACGTGGTACACAAACATTGGCGTTAGGCTTTTCTTTCTTTCGCTTGGCTTTAACATCAGATATTTGGACCTTTAGATCACTCATTTCTCTTGTTAACAACTCAACACTTTTCCTTAATGGATCCATCTTTTCGGATTTCTCTATTCTTTTCTTTCTTTATGAGTTCTTATTCTTAGTTTTCCTATAAGAAGATTCTTCTTCCGATGAAGAAGAATAAGATGAATACTCAGAAGATTCTTTCATATCCACTGAATTAGATTCAGATTCAGATTCAGTAGATGTTTCAGATTTTTCTGTTCGTTTAAATTTGTGTTTTTTACTATTTTTTCTTTCATTTCTCCATCTGCGAGAAATTCGAGAGGTTTCATAAGTCTCGGCAGAGGCAATGACATCTTCCAAAGAAGTCATCAAACCCTATCGACAATAACGATCCATTTTCTTAGGCAAACCACCAAAGAACCATTCATTTTGCATAGGAACTGGATACTGGGTTCTATTAAATTCTTAACCCTACGAGTATATTTCCTAATCGACAGAGCCGAGCCAACAATCTAGTGGAATATCACATCTCCCTAAACTGTTTAAGGAATGATGCTTTTAAAGCGTTCCAAGTATTAACTGTTTTCGGTACTAATTGACTGTGCCAAATCCTAGTCTGCTTCCGCAGAAGACCTGGCAAAATTCTAACTTTATCCTCGTCCGTCTGCTCTTTGTTTCTATGGTAATGGATTCAAATTGCAACATATAACTATCCGCATCTTCAGATGATGATCCCTTAAAAAAATCATATCTGATTTTTGTAGATGTGGGTGGCACTGGATTAGCCATATTAACAGATGGTGGTGAACTAGATGAACTTGGAGGATCTAAATCTAAACTTCGTTCGGACAAAGAGTCTGAACTTGGTTCGGAAGTTGAATCAGACGAATCTGATTCAGGTGAATCTATAAAACTTGGTGTTTCAACGGATCTTTCCTCAAATGAATCTACAAATGCTGTAGTAGCGTGTAAAAGATCATTACATGCTTCAGGTGTTAATCTTGCTCTAACTGGTGAGTTTTGCAAATTTTGCAAATACAAATCTCTAGACTTTCTATATGCTTCTAAACGTTGTGCACGCTGTAATTGTTTCTGTTCAATAATTGATTGAGAGTATGTTCTTGGCATGCATTACATGAGAAAGATTCGTAGATGCAATACGCTTAAAAATATTGCAAAAGGTGAAATTCATCTCCCCGACAACGGCGTCAAATTATGTGGTGGTCTAGTTGTTATAGATTTCCACAAAATCAATGAATTACGTAGTATAAAAGGTTTGATCGTTCCCCAAGAGAGAGAATAATCTCATCTTTTGCATGGTAAATGTATGTATGATGATAAACAAACTAGAGTGTATAAAGTTCACAATGAATACTACAGCGATCACAATGAGTACTACAGTGACATAACTGGTTATCCAAAGATATTTGGGTAGATTGGAATCCAGGAACACCAATGATGAAACGATTTGGTCAAGGTCTGTAATTGTAAGAATTATTTGATCTTTCAAGCTCTTTAGGCATCAGGAAAACAGTCAAAACTGACAGCAACTAGCAATTAGATTCATCAAGCAGAATCACATTAACTAAAAGTTCTTCTTAATCAAACACAGAGAATTAGTTTTTATCGCAGGAAGCAAACAAGACAGAGCCTCAACCAATCCCATTATCTGAACACATATCTCATTCAGAGGTGAAGGAATTTCTGCTAAAAGTTATGTTTAACAGCTTCGGCTAATTCCCTGCACACATTAGTTAGAATTATTACTTGTTGGTGTCACCTGAAAATCCTTGTTAGAGTAACTAAAATTCAGTATAACTTGAGAAATGTGTGTGACGCAAACAGAACAGTATCACAATCAATCACAGATCATACAGAGTGTGTTCGCACAAATGATAAGAAGTAATTATGTGAGAGATAACAGAAGGAAAGAATGTTCAAGCTATAAGAACTTGCTCTTCGCTCTCTATTGATACTCAGCTCTGCGTAGAAATGTGTATGTACAATGGCACATAGTGCTATCCTTATAGAAATGTTCTTCAGCCTCAATGTCGCTTAGGAACCGTCAAATGTCGGTTCTGAACTTCTATTGCATCTCTTTAGAACGTCGCAACTTCTACTCAAAATATGAATTTACAAAGTGCGAAATAGGCCTATACATGTATTTAGGCACTATAGCACATTATATATATATGGAAATTGAAATTTTTTACAATATATGACAAAATTTGGATAATGTGAGATCATAAGACTCCACATACTCCAACTACAAGCTTCCTACCACTAGGAAAGCCAATAATATTCCCCAAAAAAAAAATTAATTTGTGATCGTAATAGAACTTGAAGGAGTCTAGAAAGGTTACCATCCTTTGTCTAGCTCTGATACCACTTTAACAAGTAAAAAGGAGAAAATCCTCCAAATCCAAGGTAGAGCCTCCAAATGTCCTCCAAGCAACCTACAAGCTCCAAGATGCTTCTCCAACTCCAAGCTAATATGCCTCCACCTGCAAGTAAGGATCTGCAAGCCTCCAAAGATCTCTCCTCCACCTGTGTCCCTACTCTTAAACACAAAGGAAGATAACAAGCTGGTCCCAAGTATTCAACACCCAACCATAGCTAGATCCAAGCTCCAAGCAAGACCTATCTAGCACCCCCTTGCTAACCATAAACAGATCACAAGCATATCACAGCAAACCATAGTTTACTCAAGATCCAAACCCTACTTATGTCCCATACCATAAGCAAGATCTAGACCCTTAGCATACTACACACAAGAATTACTCTACACACTATTAGCCACACTAGAGTATAAGCAAGGTAACCAAAAGAGATCTCTCTCCCTCTCAATGGGCGCCCTACTCCTCTTATATAGATGGCATTTAGTTCTCTCCAATACACTATGGAGTTCCATGCACATCCAATGAGAAAGAAAGAGGCCTAGAAGAGTTCAAGAGCCTTCATAGGCTTATGGAAGGTCATTTGATAAAATAGACAGCCTTCTCAAAATTGGCTTCTTTCGCCTTTATCGCTCCCATGAAAAATGGACTAACAACAAAAACTATACCATGGGAATCGAAATTAATACTATTATGCAAAAAAGATACTCCGGTTTTTGAGGTTTTATCTTTCAGCTCGGCACAAAATTTGGGACCTAATCTAAAGCTTGTACGTGTATTCAGAAGAAAAAAATCAAAAAATTGCTGAGAAGATCAATGTTATTAGCTAGGTAGGCCTCGTATTGATTATAATGGTCAGAATCAAAATAAACTTGGGATGGATCGTATGGAATTCTTACAAAAAGATTATGTATAGGAGCAAAAACATAAGTGGAAACAATATTTACAGATTTCTCTGTTATTTTGTCAAGCTCCTCTTGGGTAATCAACACTTTTAGTGATGAAACCTGCTGAGGAGCTGGATGAATAACAGGAGGAGGAAGGGGTGAAGATTCTAGATCTAAGTCAGATTCTCCAGCATCTGACTCAGAGCTCAAGAAGATATGGGGTCTCTTGGTCTGGATACGTGTAGGAGGAAGGGAAGTAGCTGGCCTTCAAGATCCAGCCTTCTTGGGGATAGGCTGTTTCCTCTTCCTCCTAGAAGTAGTCGGCAAGTCGGTTCTATCCAGAGGCAGGTCTCTGGAGGTGCTGGTATTATCAACATGCAGACCAGAATATCGGTCCCGAAGCCTTCTAAGAATGATGAAATCTTTTGACATGATGGTGACATGCTTACCATGCATTTTCAAAAGACAAATATCCTCAAAAAACTGGGACAGAAAATTTTTTGCAGCACCCTGTAAGGCTTGCCTGGCTGTCACGGCAAAACGAACATTTAGCCCAAGTGACAAAGTGACATTCTTTACAGATCGGCCGAAAGGAGCTCTAGGAATTAACAATTCAATTTATCTCTGGAGTTTTCTAATCTCCCTCAACCAGACTGCTTCCTACCACGTCTACAGTTAGTACCATGGGGAACACGAGAATGGGGTGGCTGTACAATGATTATGGCACGGGCAGTGGATTTGGTCCTGGCCATCATTCTCAGAAGAAAAAAATTAACAAAAAAAAGTTTGAACAAAAGCAAAGTGGTTGAAAACAAAAAAAAATTGCGATAAAAGGGCGCTTAAGATCGATACCAGAACTGAATATCAATTTTGAGCGCAAGATATACACAAAATACTTTAAAAAACAAGATGCGCGTTTGAAAGCAATATTGGACTACCAACGGTATCGGTCTCGAGCGCACTTTGAAAGGGCGGACACTTGAACGGTGAGAGAGCGCGCTTGAGAGCGATATTGGGAGCGAAAACCGAAAATTTTGCCAAAAAAAATGAAAATTCCGAGGACTTATATATACGAAATTTTTGCACATGTGAAAAGACGGTCGAGACATGTGTCGTCAGCTACTTGGGCCATGTGGAATGTCCGTACTGACAATGATGACTCAATTATGAGGCCACGTGGGCTGGGACACATGCACCAACCTGTTTTCTTTGCGTGTCATTCTCGCATGTGACAGATGTCAGATCAATGATTCTAGGTACGGCGCATTAAACGTGTTCCTTCGCTACTCCTCCACACGTGCATTTTTTTTTTTTATAAATAGGTCTATTTCGGCTCGAATTTTCACGCAAATTGATGATTTCTTGGCTGGATATCGATTTCAAGTGCGTCATTTGCACTGATTATTCTCCATTGACTAATTTGCGTCTAGAACCGATATTGCCTCGTCCGGTATCGCATTCAAGCGCACATTACATCTCCTTTCTTTTGTGCTCTGTGTTCATGCGCTCGGATCCGATACTCCAATTTGTAATATCTCTTTCGAGCGCATATTGCCTTGACATGCTTGCCTGACCTGCAGTTTGCGCCTGAGAGCGATATTTGGAATTTTACATCTGTTGTTTTTGTTTAAAATGTCTAATTTTGATTCTAGTTTGTTTTTTTTTTTTTTCATGAATTTGGTATTATTGATAGTTTGGAGTATTTCAAATCTCTTTTTGCTCCTTTTCTTTTTATTCTTCCTTCTGTAACTGAGGGCCCTGGTGTGGAGGCATTTTCTGAAATATATCTCAGATTTAAGTCCCTGCTCAGTACGACATTATTCAGATCTCATAATAAGGACATGATTCATTATTAGGACCTGGTGGCACTCGACAAGCATATCTATAAAGCTAAGCTTGACAGAATGTTTACCAAGTTACATAATGATTTCAAGTCTGTAGATGAGTGTCGAATTTATAATAAAAAATGTAGATTTGTTGATTTTCATTCTGCTTTTGTTTTTTTTTCTTTTGTTAAATATTTTTGATGATTCGGAAGCTGTCTCTTCCACTTCTGAAGCTGCTTCTAAGTCTGAAAAGTCAAAGATTGTAGATATAGATACTTTTTTTTATTGATACGAGCATTAATTTCGATGATTGTTTTGATTTTGGTCCTGTTCGAAATAGGACATCGTTTATAGGCCCTAGAACACCCACTACTCTTTCTTCTTCTGATAAATCTTTCATCACTTGTTTGCTTATAATATAAATAATAATTCTTTTTTGACAATATCAGATATATCAGATCTTTTTGACTTCACTGAAGCTGAGACTCTTTGCATTTTGAACAAAGAGCTTGATGAATTTTTGGATATAATTGATTTTGATGTTGATGATCTTCTTCCGAGTGTTGACGATGTACATAATGATAAGTTTTATTCAAGGAAAGATTGCTTGAAAATGGCCGTGGAGGAAATGCGCAACAAAGAAGATGATCTACCTTCTGAGGAGGAGTTTCTCAGAATCCAAAGTCAACTTGGTTTTCTACAACAAATTGTCTATTCACCAACAATATTGACATCAAAAGGTGGACATAATATTGATGGAGAGATAGTAATCAAGGAAGACAAAGCCGAATGCGTATGTTTTTGTATCTTATCACGTACTAGTAGATTCGTTATGTCAGATTATATACTGGAGCTTACTTTATTTTTTATCATTTTAGGAAACAATTTTTCTTGATGATTTCGCAATTCGTCGAGGAGGGCAGAGATCTTCTGCTGGAGAATTTTCAAGAGATCATGCATTGGGGCACTATCTGAAGTTCTTCAAGAACAATGAGATAAGTGTTGCCCATTCAAAGTTTCATCAACATGGTGAAACTATGATTATGGCAATCAAGGCACTGTTTCATTTTCTTGGAGGACATAATCTCAATAAGGTGCATAAAATAATTTTTGTAAAAAAAACCATTGTTGTTAAAATTTTAGGATATGGACTAGTGAATTCCATGCTCAGATCATCTCATTTTGCATTGTATGCTGCTTACATTGATCTGAGTAAGCATGAAAGCTATGAGCTATTGGATCCATATGAAAGAAGAAAATTGTTGAATGATTCTAAGTTGCAACTTTCATTGGAGAAAATATCGGAAGCAGAGTAGATACTACTGAACTGTACTTTGTAGATATTTTTATTTGATATACAAAATTTTATTGTGTGTCTATAGCCTACTGGCTTGTATAAATTTGCATGCTTTTTGAAATTTTTTATAATCCGTCGATTTTGTATTATGATGAATTTGAATTCTTCTGTAAAACTATTGGAAACGTTACAATATATAGCTTTTTTTTTTGTGCTAGTCCCGCCATGTTGTGTACTTTTATGAAATGTTGCTCTTGCTTGCCAATGAGATTTTTTCAATCCTTGCAATGACCATATGCTAAGACTTCCACTATTTCTTGCAAAGAATGTCGAATGATGTTGTAATATGTGTTGCATATCATAAAAACATAATCTAAATCAGTACCAAAAGTATCTAATTTAATTGCATATATTTGTCTATCGTAGTGTCAAAATCTTATCATATAATGTGTTATATGATCAACACCCCATGCACTTTGAACTGCATCCACAAATTCATTGGTTGTTTTCTGTATCATTTGTACATCAATATTTGAAAATTTATCTTTTCTCAAGTATTTTACCATGTTGTCTAACTTTTTTCAAACTTCTACTTTGTGTATACGAGTAGAACCTTCTTCTTCGAAATCTTGAGTTCCTGCAATAATTTCTTTTCAAGCCGTGTATTGAACCTTGGATTGTTTGCCAGAATAATTTGATAAAAATCTTCGAGCTTTAGATCCTCCAATGCTCGGCTTGCATGGAATATTTTCTGTTTTACTTGATAGCTTATCATCTTTTTTGTTGAATTTCACACGTGTGGATTGTCCACTACATGTACTTGTGATCTCCTAAGGTGTGTAGATGCACCAAGATCAAGACTAGATTGAGATTCAAGATCTATCTTTGATTCTATGGCAAAAACACACTACTACATGTATTCAATCACTTCCAACTCTCACTCGCACGTGTGGGAAGTGTTCCAAAAGTATTCTAAGTAAAAACAAGCTGCTCTCCTCGGGTAGAGAGAGAAAAACCATCATGAGCTCTCGGGTAGAGAGAGAAAGCTAGAAATTTAATGACACTCAAAATCCACTCAATCTCAAAATCAATTAGATCCAAAAGGAGGAGTACAATGATACTAATAGATTCATGAGCTACCACTATGCTTAACTATGATTGGATCACACTTTGCCACCTCTTAATCCTATTGGACCATTGATCCATGCACCTCTAAATTCTATTGGACTATATTCAAGCACACCTCAATTTTCTATTGGACCTCACAAGGTTCCACCTCTAAATCCTATTGGACCTCTTAAGCTTCATCAAACAAAAGCATGACACTTGTCTACACTCTAATTGGCACAAGTTTGGCTCTATTTTGGCTCAATATTGGCATTACACGTGGAAATGGATAATTTGCCATCTATGCCAAATTTGACCCTATCAACATCCTACACCTAAATGCTTGACTATGAAATTCTATGAGACCCCTATATCAAATATTTTGATTTACTTTACAATTCTCCACACGTGGGAACATCCTCCACACATGTGAGATTCACTTACAAACTTCTATCATAAAAAATACCAAGCTAGATTTTTGCCAATTTCTCACATTTTTTTATTTTAACGTGGCCTTTATGTAACCCTGCTTTGGACAACACATCCTCTAATCTAGAAATAGCTTCCTTTGCAGAGGCCTCTGACTTGAAATTCCATGCAAACAAGATGTGAAGATATATTATTTTTTCTATAAACCTCCGCATGCAATGTACAGATATGAACATTTCGTAGAGGAATTGGTAGTACAGGTTTTCAATTAGGATCTTCTCGATCTCTTGATATTCACGTATTTCTTAATCAAACACAACAAATTAGTTCTTATCGCAGGAAGCAAACAGAACAGAGCATCAAACAAGTTCATTATTTGAACACATAGCTCATTCAGAATTGAAAAAAGTTTTGCTAAACGTTATGCTTAACAACTTCGGCTAATACCCTGCACACATTAGTCAGAATTGTTGCTTGCTGGTGACGCCTGAAAATCCGCGTTAGAGTAGCTGAAATTCAGTAAAGCATGAGAAATATGTGTGACGCAAACAGAACAGTATCACAAACAATTAGAGATTATACATAGTGTATTTGCTCAAATGATAAGAAGTAATGTTGTAAAAGATGACAGAGGAAAAGTATGCTCAAGTTATAAAAACTTGCTCTTCTCTCTCTATTGATACTCAGATCTGTGCAAATAAGTAAGTACAATGGCACGAAGTGTCGACCTTATAGGAACGATCATCGGCCTGAATGTTGTTTACCAATTGTCAAAATGTCGGTTGAGATCCACTATTGCGTCTCTATAGAACATCGCAAATTCTACTCTAAAGAAGTTGTTTCTAGCCTTAGACCGGTTCCTTCTCGAATTTTCCATCAGCTATTATTCCCTGATCTGTGGAAAATCTACACAGATTGGGAAGCTAACTATTCTCATTATTTGGAGGAAGTAAAAAAAAATAATATACTTCGCTCCACTAATTCAATAACCAGACCATACCACACTTACAGTTATGTAAATATTGCTTCTCTCATTTCATATGCCCTTTTATCTGTTCAACAACTATACATTAAAGAAAAATTCTCAGAATAAACATATGCTGCCCTCTCACTAATTGTCCCTTCTGCTGAGATGTCTCAAATCCTATCTGAGGATAGTTGGTACACGCATCTTGTAAACAACGCATCGATAACCCTCTCACACCATTGGGGAATCAAGGAATGGGGGGATATCCGAATCTGTCATTCCAGGAAGATTATAATTAGAAGAATAATTATTTCTTTGTTACAAAAGGAATGACCTTAGAGCAAGTTAATGAAGAAAACGAAGCCCGAGCTAAGGCTATTTTTCATAGCAAACCAGCCAACATAAAGTGGCAGAGAAGAATGTAAATAAATTGTTTACGAGCCGCTGCACGGCTGAGGAAGGAGATATGTAGAGCCTCATGATCCCACATTATCCAAGTTATTGTAATATATTATAAAAAATTGCAATTTTTATACATGTAAATGTGCTATAGTGCCTAAATTCATGTAAAGGCCTATTTGCACTTTGTAAAAATGTTGATTGAATCTAACTTATTTAGATACTCATCCAGAGCTGGAAAAATATTATTTTCAAATGTTTTTAGGTATCCTAAAATATATATATACAAGGATCCTACAACAACATGGATATAGTTAGTTTGCACATTGAACTTATTCTGAACAATGACAAAAGCAAGGATTTCTTTTTGGAGCACTGTTAGTTTGGCCCAAAAAGAATTTAGGTTAGAAAAAGTCCAAGGGCTTTCCCATTGTCCTTTTGTATAACCAAAAAGTTTAGGTAACACAAGATACTCCATTCTCCACAGAGTTCTAGACTACAAAAAGGTGGAAGAAAAAATGTTAGTTCTTGCTGGAATGTCTGAAATTATGTCTTTAGTAGTGAATACACTACCTTGTTCTTCTTTGCAACAACACTGTGTGACGCCTCAGCTTGTTGTAGAATAATGCTTAGCATTGTTGGTTGGTCTGCAGCAGTTGCGATAGTGATTGTTTTTACCTTCGCAGCATCCTCGGGTTTAGTCTGTATCTTCTGATCTTTCTGAATTTGTTTGCAGATAATGTCTGTCTGATGGCCTTCTCTGATATAGCTTTGGCTGGCTCATCCATCTGCATAGACTGATCCTGGCACTGAACTGGTTCTTTCTCCTCAAAAGTCTGGATTTGGCTTGATTGAAATTTAGCCTCTTCCAGCTCTTCTTTTAATTTTTCGTATGCAACCATCTGAGGTTGTAGATATTGCAACTGGAAGGTTTGGATCATTATTTCTTGAATTCCCTTCCAGGATGTTGGGTCGATCCTGTATCTGCCATGAGATACACAGGCTCCCAATGTAACTTCGGTGCTTATCCGCCATAAGATTGCCTCTTCGGCCTGTCTCTTATAAATTTGATTGCCTCTCCTCAGCATATCCGCAGAATTTCGCAGCTGGGCAACAAAGTCCTGGGCATTGCTGAGTTTGTCGCTCAGCTCCTCATTACTACTCTAGAGAGTAGCTCTATGTGTCTCTCCTCTTGCAAAGAAGCCTGTAGGGTCTGAATCTGCTGTTTGAGCAATAGATTTTCGCTTTCAAAAGCATTGGACTGCTCTTGCATTTCTTCCAGTACTTCCCATCTTGCCTTCCTCTTACTTCTTCAAGAGCTACATCTTTCCTGCTCAGTTCAGCTTGGGCTGCTTCAAGCTCTTCGCTCAGCCTTGATTTCTTTCGATTCTGTATCTCTCTAAACTAGGTCTGCTCGGAGGGAATCATACTTCGAGCCAAGTTTCCTGGAGACTTTCTCTAGGCTGACGAAATGTTGAATTGCTGCCTATGTATCTGGCAGCATTGTACCAAAATTTTTTTTATATAATTTTGCATCGAGGATTGGTGCCTCGACATTACTTCTGCTTTCCTGCTAAATATCAGAAAGCTATTCTTTTTCTTGTGGTGCTGGCTCCTGCGAAATATCATCTTGATTCTGCTCCTGCTCAGCAATGTCCTCTGTTTATTCTTCTACTTCCCTGTTCTTTTTTGCACTGGAAAATGGCTTATACTGGGACGACGTAGAAGACATCCTCACAGAGCTTCCTTGGTACTGGCTTGATGATGATGATGATGATAATGACTTCACTACGATGGTTGCCTTTGATACTTGCATTTGGGATTCAGCCTCCACCGAAGGGGCTAGCTCTGGTAGTACCGGTGCAATTATGATATCTTCTTGCACTATTAACACACCAGCATACATACACAAAATACCCATCTGCAAACCAAGCTTGAAAAACTGATTAATCTTTACTAGTTTATAGAATTGCTTGAAAGCAATCTGTCCGAAGGCAATAGGTTCTCCATTCAGGGCTCTCAGTAGATATCCCATATTTGTATTCGAAATGGTGTACTCTTGCTCCGGTAAGAATATAGAAGCAAGAGCAAATCAAACAAAGCTTTTGAGATTGGGGTCTCTGATGTAAGAGAGTTTATATCCCCGTTTCTCAAGGTAAGCTTCTTCTTGGAAAACTCCGTTCTCTGCAATGAAGTCTGGCTTTGTAACTGACATACTGCCGTCCATAGACAAACCTAAGGCACGACAATAAAATTCTTCTGTAATAATAATTTCTTGGTTGCGGACAATGGTGGAAATATGTCCTTCTTCTGTTTTGCTCAAATTACGGATTAGCTCATGGCACAAGTCTGTCAGGATTATTGATGGATCGAATTGAAGAAGTCCTTCAATTCGTGCTCGTATAACCAATGGTTGTAAAACTGGTAAAACTGGCTTTGGGTGTGTTTTGAATACGATTGGCGCTCTCAATTATAAACCAGCGATGGCGGAAATGAGCTTGATTGAAATTCAGAAATTAGAGAGCAACAATGATGGAAAGTGGTAGCGAAAAAACATAAGTGTTTGAGGTTTTTGGTTTATTGATGATATATCGGCAGATTAGACCAATATTAAATGATAGCGTGTCCTTTGTTTTGAAGGTACATACTCAATAATAAAGTATCTAGTCCTAAAAACAAACAAATACTATATAAATAAATAAGTAAGTAAGTAAGTAAATAAATAATAAATAAATAAATAAATAATAAGCAAAATACACAAATGCTTCGTTTGGTTCGCAAAAGTTCAGCTCAGTATCTGTGAGTTTTGAACTGCCAAAAATAATAATATACACAATCTTTGAAACAATGCGTGAAATTGGAAGCGAAGATTGTCGTTTTCTTTGTTAAAATGTATGAGAAAATATATTGGCGAAAAATGTATCGGCGAAATATGCGAAGGTGTCGGGTTTTTTGCATATTTCCGCTGTACTAGTGACATGAAAACATGATGAAAACAAAGGTATGTGCAAAATGATGTGCAACATTTTGGCTAAATGTCATCTTTTTTTCGCAAAATCCCGAAAAATGCGAAGGTAGAAGTGTCGCAATTTTCGTATTTCAAACAATGGTGAATCTACTTACTATACCATATTCCAATATGGTATCGGGTTTTTCGCAAAAATATAGTACGGAGTCTGCCTAGTTGCAATCTTTTCAGCAGTTTTGTATGCTCATAAAACAGATGATAACTTCTGATCACAATCAAAAGAATGTGTTTCTGTTACTTTATTCAACACAAAATTTCGTTTGCCCGCTCCGTAAGCCCATTCGCTTTTGGATTATATGGAGTGGTTTGGCGATGTGTAATAGAAAAACATGACAACATGGCCTCGATGGTCTGATTAAGGAAATGGGCTCCCCTATCGCTAAGTGACGACGACGCGTTTTACGTGTGATCGGTTTGATAGGCCCTACAAAATCTATCCCCCATTTCTCAAAGGGTGCTAAGGAAATAATTGGAGTAAGTGGCCAATGTGTCGCGAAGTTGGGTTTCTCCATCCTCTGACATGCATCACATCTTTGAATGAATAATTTAACATCTCTATAGACAGTAGGCCACCAATATTTAGCATTGAAAATTTTTTTTGTAGTGTTTTTAAGAGCACAGTGACCCCCCGAATCTTCCTCATGTAATGCACTTATTACAGCGGTCATCTCGGTTGGTTCTAAACATCGGCGGAGACTATCGTCAGCTCCTAACTTATACAATATTCTATTTATAATCGTATAAGGTCCTTATTTTAAAAGAAAAATAGTTTTTTGCTGTTTATTAAAATGTTCAGAATAAATCTGGTCTTGTAAAAAGTTAGTGATGTCCAAATAAATTGATGTTTCCGATTGGATACACATTATATGTTCATCTGGAAATTAATCAGAAATGGGTTCAAACTGATTTTTTGTTGAAGGCGGGATATATAATCCGCATTTCGATGATTTTTGCCTCTTCTTAATTCTACTTCATAGTTAAACTCATCTAATAATAATACCCATCTAGCTACCCTACTCGAAAGATCAGGTTTATTCACTAAATGTTTCAATGTGTAGTGATCTACGTGAAAAACAAAAGGGTATCTTAAAAGATAATGTCTAAATTTCTGAATAAATCATTCCTAGTGCTTCTCGCTCTGTAGCGAAATAATTCTTCTCTGATGCAACGAGTTGCCTACTCGCATAATAAATTGGGTAATCTTTATTTTGGTCATCTTTATGACTAAGCACTACACCTATTGCAAATGATGATGTATCTACATATACATGAAACTTTTTAGCCCAATTTGGAGGTCTGACTCCAGTGGCTTCTGCTAATGACTGTTTCAATTGATCAAAAGCTTGTTGATGTCCCTGTGACCAGTGGTACTCAACAACATTTTTTAATAAACTTGTTAAAGGAGTTACTACTATGGCATAATCCTTATTATCCTACGATAATAACCTGCATGTCCTAGAAAACCTCTAAGCTCTCGTAGGCCGCTGGTTCCTGCTCTCCGATAATGCACATCGAACACCAATTTGGTTTAGACGCAATGTACTCGTAAAAGCCAGCATTTCTTGAGATCGGCATATGTCTTCGAAAATTGAGTTTACAAAAATTTTACTCGAAGTTGACTTTCAAAAGCGACCTTTCTTTCTAAATGCAAGAAATTCTAAGTTTGTTTCGCATGGAAAAAATTTGTGTGTAAAAACTTATAAAAGTTGGGTTACCTAGGTTTATTGAGTTAATAAAATAAATTTTTAGTATAAATATTCAATGTTTTGTTGGCAAAAAATTTGACATACACGATCTGGAAAACAAAATCTTTTAAAATGTGATAAGTTCAAAAAGATGCAGGAAATTGGAGGGAAGATGGACGAGGGAGGGGATACCTTTTTTAAGGGGTGCCTGTGGGCATTGTATCTTGAGGCGCCCTTTAAACGAAGCATTTCCTTCACGACAATCGTGCTTTCACGTCTATTTTGAGTTTTCTTTCCATCAACTCTGACGGACGATGATGCCAGAATTGAAGAAGCTCGATGCCTCCCAAGTCATGGATCGCGTTAATGCACTTATCTCTATTGCAAGCAGAAAATAGGAAGCTGTGCGGAACTGCTGCCCTTGCTTCAATGCGTTTAGGATGCAATTCTTGTCATACCTAATTGCTTTCAAGATTCGATTTCAGAACTGCATTCGCTTTAGGAAGCCGGATTTCTGCAAGGGAGGGGTTGCAGCACAGTTTTTTGGCATGTTAGGAATTGCACTTGTTCTGGCACAGCTTCCTGCCAACTTTCAGTTCATCGCTTCTTTCTTGGGATTGAACTGTTAGATGGTTGTGAAGGTTTACCTAAAATCGATACCGGATTTTTGTTCGAGAAGCAAAGAAAAGCATCGTCTCAGAAAGGTGTAGATAAAGAAATGGCTATCGAAGAATGCGGATCTTCAATTAATCGGAATTATTTGTTAGAACCACTCCAGGCTAAAGAGACCTCTTCAGGTAACTCAGCTGTCCAGAGAGGTGGCCACAGGAAAACGAAAAGTTTACCTTCAAAGCATTCGTGGGACTTATTGTCCAAACCAGAATATGAAAGCTGTTTCGCTGATGGAAGCATTCTAAACGAGGGACGCTTAACTTTGCAGATTCTCCAAGATGGAGAGGCAAGTGTGGCACATATAATTTGGGCAAAATTCTACTTCCTTCATATTATGATCCTTTGTCCGGTCTTTGGTAACTTAAACTGTTTAAGGATGGAATCTCCATCCGCTAGGACAGATAAGGTTATTTACTTTCTGGAATCGTTTTAAGAAGATTAACTTCTACGTGCATTCCCTTCGTATGTACCCTGCTTATTGCTGATCTTGATGAAGTATTTGAGGAGCAGACACCCTGCAACCTTTGTCAGGGGAATAGTATAAGGCAGTTTACACTTCAACCTAATTGTGGAAGTACATTTAAATGCCTAATGCAGGTAGTTATCAGAAGCCGTGTTTTTGTAGTACTATTAGTACTTGATTTTGATGGTGAAAGATTCAAATTGTATGACATTATAGTGTTCCATTGTTATAGTTTAGATTTAGTTGATTAGTTAGTTGCTTTGGTTCTTTGAGAAGTTTGTATGCTCCTTGATACGTACTTTTATGTCTTATGAAGCTTTGGGTACCAACTGAAACATGGCAAATTTCTTGTTGTATGTTGAAGGTGTAAGGCTTGTATGCATCAAATCTTGTCTTTATGTGAGTCATGTTTCAATTGGACAGAATCAGATGAATAGAAATCAAATGGATATGGGAGATTCAGAAGATCATGTTGGAGAAGCTGCTAGAATAAGGATCATTTCCAATAGACATCAACGTAGTTGCAAAGGACACAAGAGGTCCTCGAGTCAACATGACATGTTACGACTTCGGAAACAAAGACCTTGTGTAAGTTCTTTTTCACATGCTAGCAAGCTTGTTATTCTATTATATTTGAAGATTGTTTGCTTTCTTATGGTTAGTTGCAAATAATCAATTATGAATATTATTTTATTTTGGTTACTATAAAAAGGATCTTTTCAAATTTTTTTTAGGTGCTATCACTGTTATGCCTAGGTTTGTTGCTATTACACTTGTGGATCTTGTTCTTCTAAATAATGCTTCACACTCATGGGCACTATGGATTCCATGGCATGATGACATTATACATTCTTGGGCCTTGCATATACCTTGGATTGTTGCACATGTGTCCATTCTAGCAATTATTTGTCAAGGTGATCTACCTTAGGTTCTTTGGCATTCTTGGTTGTTGCATATTGCTTGGGCTCTGATGTTGTTGCCAAGTTGCTAATAGCTGTCGTGGCCGAGGTGCCTTTTTTGGTGGTATTCTTGCACCATTCGGCTAACTTTGGATATCTTCGTAGTTGGGGTCTTGCGCGTTGACATTTTCCTATGTTTTTCTTGGGCTATCAGAATACCTTGAGCGAGTTTGTTTCTCGCTCGGTTTCCTTTATGCATTTACATCAGTTTATAGTAGTTACTTTTAGTTTAGCGCTATTTTATCGTTGATGTACTATGCTTAGTGAGTTTTTTGTGTGTTGTTTTTGGAATACATGTTGTGACGATTTTTGGCCTCTCCTTAAGCATATCCATTAGTTCATGCATTATTTCTCCTATTTTATCAGTACTCAGATTCTTGTTGAGTAATTGCCTATTACCAAAGCTTTTGGTTGGGGCCAACATCGCGGACAATGTTTTTAAAGTAGGGGAGAGTTATATATTGGGAGTAACCCTTAACTAGTATACTTGTAGGAACTGAGCCATTACCATTGAGGGCATGTCCTTATGGGACCCCAGGGACCTAGGATAGCTTAGCTTCAATAACCTTATCCTCTAGAAGCTTCCTTTAGGGTTTCTCTATGGGTTTAAGTAGGATACATTGGTATTCATTACTTAGCTTATGATATTGATCTCTCTCTTAATCTTAATTAGGTTTCAGCTATCCATGGTTTTTAGGGCTATGTTCACGATCATTGTGATGCATCTATGCCATTCTTGTAGGGATTAGTCTTTGCTGCCTCATGTTTGATCTTTATGTTGAAACTTGTGATTTAGTCTCAATGGTGCTCAATATATGGCATGGGATGCCTCCATCACTCTGACAGTAGCCAAGAACTCGCTCCTAAATTGTTGTCACCACTAGAATTGTATCAATGGAGGAACCAAGATCATGTAACCTTTGGATGAGAAGGGAATGTGGGATAGAATCAAAGGCTTTCCTAAGATCAGCAAAGCAATACCCTCTCTCTCCAATGTCTGGCCTCCTCGATGATAGCTCGAAGAGTGAAGACATGGTGTGTGGTGGAATAGCGAGCTCGAAAATCTTCATGATCTTCATTCTCTTTGATGGCCGCTAGGACCATGTTAAGGTGAAGAATTCACATAGATGGGGAAATGGAGATGGGTGAGTTAGCAGGTATAGTGTATAGTGAAGTGGCATATGTGGTCCAGATATGTAGATCTTCAAGGAGAGGGGGTAGAGCACAAGGGATGAACTCATGCCAAAAGGCACTTGTGGAAGAACTGAATAGAGAGTCAACAAAAGTTTTCCTTCTCGTTCTTCTCAGGCACTCTCTTTATGGTGGAGTGTACGATGGAGAGATCGGTGAGTAGTATGAAGAACAAGTGGCTCATGTAGGTGTGCATGGACAATGTGGAGATGTAAGGAACGACACTCATTATCAAACCAAGGAGGCCGAATAGGACAAGATGACTTAGTTGGGCATTGGTGGGTTTTCTGTGAGAGATGCTGGGGCAACAGCATGTAGGTGGAGTGGTCACAATGTTGACTATGACTCCAACAAGCTGTCATGTGGGAAGTGGAGTAGTGAGGTAGGGGGCTCCTAGTAAGTTGTTGTAGGAAAGCAAGAGTCAAGTCACCAAGATCTAGTTATCAATCAATCTCCACAGAAAACAAGAGAGAAGAGGCTGGGCGCCCAACTCTGAGAGAGAGAGAGAGAGAGAGAGAGAGAGAGAGAGAGAGAGAGAGAGAGAGAGAGAGAGAGAGAGAAAACAACAACAAGAGCAATGGAGAGCAATGCTTAGCCAAACTGTTCAAAATAGAATACACAATGAGCATCTAAGTACTCTACTTGGATGTGGCCAAATGCCACCAAACCCTAAGGTTAACCACTTACTAAATGCAAAGTTGCAGTCTGCGTTCCAGAACGCGATCCGGAACGCGTTTAGGAACGCGATCCGGGATTTCCCATTAGGGTTTCTCGGAACGCAATTTTTTTTTCGTATAGTTTCCAATATGGGTATTATGTGAAAGGATATCAAAAAAGCAATTCTTATGCAGATCTGTTGCTTGGTTTCAGATGGCTGCAGGCTACATTGATTAGAAATCTGGACATCAGTAGATGGTCAAAGAAAATTGGTTGCATTTTCATATGGTTTCAAAAATTTGGACATCAGTAGATAGTTTCAGCTATTCCACAGGAAGTATACAATTTCCGCCAGTCTAAGGAAGGCTTTTTCTAACTCTTTCTATCGTTTTTTAACAGAAAACGGAATCAGTAGATCTGCAAATCATTGGCATCAAAACACCATTTCAAAACTAATTTTTGATATCTATTGGAAAAGCATGTCCACCATTCAATTACGGTTTAGTTAGTATTAAACTCAAAAAAAAAAAATTGGCCATTACTCCTTTTTCCACAATTTTTTTTTTTTTTTGATATTCGGGTCGCGGATCACTAATGTTTTGGATCGCATGATCTGAAACGTTTTTGCAGCGGATTGCGATCCGCGCTGCAACTCGGACTAAATGTAGGGCACCCCCAAAAGTCAAGATAGGGCCCCTAAACAAAATTAGACCCTTAAGGACCCATGAGTCAGTACATGACCAAAATTGGGTCCAACTGAACTTAAGACAAACATAAGATGGCCTAAATAACTAAATACCCATGGTTACACAAATCTCGACCTTTTGGGTCAAAGTAACCTATGGATTAACTTTAGCATAGTCATTTATTTCTAACACCCTCCTTAAATGACAATGCAAAAACTGAAATATTCACTATGTAATAAAACCACCACATGGTATTAAATTTAAAGCTTTGCATAAAGCTTCAAATCTGACTCTAGGCAACGCCTTAGTGAAGAGGTCCACAATATTATCCTCCGTAGGACAATATTCAAGTAAAATGTCGCCATCATGAAGTCTCTCCCGAACAAAGTGATAATGGATCTCGATGTGCTTCGTCCTTGCATGAAAAACAGGATTCCGTGCAATGGCCATAGCACTTTGACTATCATTCAAGATAAGAGTGGCTGAGGGCTCGCCAAACTTCATGTCAAGAAGTAGTCTTCTCAGCCATAAACACTCCGTTGTGGTTGAAAATTTCGCTCTATATTCTGCCTCACTAGAAGAAGTAGCAACAGTGGGCTGCTTTTTACTTGACCAAGAAATTGCAGAATTTTCATAGAAAAAGCAATGTCCACTTGTAGAGCATCTAGTGTCTTGATCTCCACCCCAATCCGAGTCACTAAAACCAACCAAACATGCATCATCACAAGCAGGAAAAACCAGTCCATGACTTCTTGTTCCTTGAAGCAACGCTTTCCAATGTGATGTCATCTGGGCATGCATGAATTGACTCATGAGTGAGACATTATAAGAAATGTCCGGTCTTGAATTACATAGGTAAATGAGATAGCCAATAGCTTGACAATATAAAGCAGTATCAAATGGTTCACCATCACCTTGACTACTTAATTTCAGGCCTGTCTCCATAGGTGTAGCAACCAGCTTGCAATCTTCCATCTTGAACCACTTCAAAATCTGCCCAATGTAGCGTTAAATTCCAGCCCCTTCTTGTACAAATTCAAGACCAAGATAAAAGTGCAATAGGCCTAAATCTGAGGTTTCAAAAACCATACCAAGATCAAGTATTACGGCATCAGTCTGCTGCTCATTACTTCCCGTAATAATAATATCATCAACATAAAGCAAAATAATGATGATATAGTTTGAAGTATGCTTGACATAAAGAGTAGATTCGCTAGGATTGTTAGTAAACCCACGATCACAAAAATAGGCATGTATCTTTTGATACCACATCCTCGGAGCTTGCTTCAGTCCATAAAGTGCCTTCTTGAGAAGACAAACTTTATCTTCTTGGCCTTCAACCAAAAACCAGTTGGTTGTTGAAGGTACACTTCCTCATTGAGATCACCATTGAGGAATGCTGTCTTTATGTCAAGTTGCCGCAAACGCCAACCAAAATGGGCAGCCAAAGAGGTTATTACCCTCACGGTAGTCATCCGAGCAGTAAGAGAAAAAGTTTCTTCATAATCAATCCCCTTTTGTTGAGCATAGCCTTTGGCAACGAGCCTTGCCTTGTACCTTTCAATGGTACCATCTGCCTTATACTTGATTTTGTATACCCATTTAGAACCAATTGCCTTCCTCCCATGAGGAAGATCAACAAGAACCCAAATTTGGTTTGTCATAAGTGAGTCATACTCATCTTGCATCGCATCCTCCCAACATTTTACTCCCTTGGCCTGCTCATAAAAATCAGGTTCTTCCGCAATATCTCCATGAGATGTAAGAGCAAAATCTGAAAAATCAGCATAGTCCACTAATTTTGTAGAGGCACGTGTCTTTCCATCATAAAATGAACTTACTTTGCTGTCCCGCAAAGTCGACAACAGCCACCGTGGGACTGTTTTGGGCTGTCCAACAGTCATGTCTCTTCTTACAATTTGATGTCCAAGATCCTCCGACACCTCACTTAGCTGTCCAAGATCTTCCAAAACTCGTCTTTGCTGTCCCACAGTTCCTACAGGCTGATTTTGAGCAACAATGGGCGGTTCTTGATGAACATTAGGTGTCGCGGAAGCAAGGCTGTTTTGTTTTTCGTCTTTGTCTTCTTATTCGCGAACGATTTTGTGTCTTTGAATTTTCTTTTTGTGCGGAAGTTGTTTACAGGATCCCAGATGTGTGACTACACATCACAGAACACATTCTATTCTAGCAATCATGACAAATTGATAGCACAAGACAGGGAGATGCACGAAAATAGAGCGACTGTATTATAGTTTAGTTTTTAGAGCGAGATCGTCAGTGTCTCGCTCGTTGGCGGAATGACACTCTGCTCTTTCGCTGTGTTCTGCTCGTTGGCAGACTTTCATGCACAGCTCTAGTTTCTAGTATTTTCTTTCTGCTCTACTCGCTACCTCTCTCTCTCTCTCTCTCTCTCTTTGTCTCTCTGTCTCTCTCTCTCTCTTTGTCACTTACAGATCTCTTTTTCATTCTATTCTTTATGATCCAGAGAGGATCGTTTTTAACCTCCACAGTGTGGAGTTTACAAGATGGCTAAACGTAGAATCACAAGACTAGTTAACGCCAATCAACTAGTTAGCTAGTGTCTGTTGTTGCCATTCGTTTCAGATGGGTGTGAAGTCTATGACTCCAAGCCCGTTGAGCTGCCAGCTGGCAGCGCGAAAGATTTCTCTTCGTCTCTTTCGTAGTTTTTCGTTTCTGGAGGTGTGTTTACGATTCACGAATGATTCGCGAATTGTTCGTGCTTCGAGTCAAGGCACGTTGACTGTTGCGAATTGTTCTTGTTCGCTTCGTGTTCGTGCTGCGACAAAGTTGCAGGAGTTCACCATTTCTGACACTCCCTCTTGAACCTTGCAGCTTTGTACGTTTAATCCAATTGCCTTTCTTTGCTTAGCAAAGAGTGGCTTGTCGAGCGGTTTCGTGAGCAGATCTGCAATCATATTTTCTGATTTTATATACTGGACCTGGAGCTCTCCTTTCGAGATCAAATCTTGAATGTGATGGTACTTCAGAGGTATGTGCTTTGTCTTTGAATGGAAGACAGGATCCTAGGACAGATAGATGGCACTATGAGAGTCCATCATCATCGTGCTTGGCCCCTCTCATGGCATCCCGATTGCCTCCATCATCATCTGTAGCCACACTACCTCATTCGCGACCTTTGAAGCTGCGACATATTCGGCTTCGCTAGAGGATTGAGCCACCAATGTTTGCTTCTTGCATATCCAGCTGATTGCAGCTCCGCACACTGTTGTACATCCTCCAGTAATGGACTTGCTGTCATCTTTGCAACTCACCCAGCTTGCATCACTGTAGTGGTGCAGCTCGAATCCTTTTTCTTCGTTTTCAGCTTTGTAGGTTAATCCAACATTCTGGGTACCTTTTAGATACTGCAACATTCGTTTTGCCATTTGCCAATGTGCCATGCCAGGATTGGAAGAGAATTGGCTTAAGGCGTAAACAGAGAAAGCCAAATCGGGTCTGGTACAAATTGTCAAGTACATCAGACTACCGATTAAGTTCTAGTAGGGTATACCTGCCATCCTCTGTTCTTCTTCTTTCGTTTTTGGGCAATCCTGCTTCGTGAGCTTGACTCCAATCTCCCCGTCTCAATAGCCAACTGATGTGATGATACGCGGAGCTGTCCCAATGTAAATTTGAGGCCGTGTGATAATCCCGAGTCCAAATAGTGTGGTAAAACTGGGAACCCTGCTATGTCAAGCTCAATGAAATGAGTCCAGTAGTAGGCGGCGGGTTTAACCCCAAGCTGTCGCCTCCAAGTACAGTCGAGATATGCTCTATATAAGAAGCGCCTAATATACTGATGGGTACCTGAGGGGAGCTCTGTAATGGAGATGCCAAATGAATCAAAGAGGAAATGGGATGCTTGTGACAACCACGACAGTTGGTAGCCCTGATCATGAAGTGAGTGTGAGGAGGCAAGTGAGGCATGCGTATATCTTGTATCTGGTAGATCCTGAACTCTTTGAATATATGCAATGAGCTGGAAAGCTACAACTATCTGAATGGGTGGAACGACAAACTCTGCAAGAAGAATCTTGTGTGGAACCGAGGGCTTTGATACGAGCTAGCATGGTGGTTTGTAATCGTGAAATGCTGGCCCAATGTGATGATGGAAGACTGGTACACCATGTCTCTGCTGCATACAAGGCTGGGGGGGTGACAATAGTGTCAAAAAGTCTGCACTTACTGCATCTCGGATGGACTTCCTGAAGCAGAACCGCTGAAGTTGAACAAGGGAGGAATGCCCCTTCCCAAGTCGAGTGATGGCTGCCTGTCGCATGCTGAAAGAAGGACCAGAAAAGAGTATCCCCAGATAGGTATATGAGGAAACTACCTCTACAGCACGTCCATCTAGCATGAGCTCATGGTGTTGAATACAAAATCCCATATGTATCCTGGAAAAATAGCTAATCCTCTCTCCTGACTCTCGTGAGTCTCCATAAAAAACAGTAAATCTCTGCCAGTGATGAAAGCAATCAGGTCGACAGCTATGGAAGATGGTGTATACCATCGCAGTTCCATACTCCAATAGATGGTGTGGGTGGGGCCCCGGGGCCCTCCCGAACTCGGGGACCCCAAATACCCAGCACTGGGAATTGCTAGGGGTGCTCTCTTCCACCTGGATATATGTGAGGTCGTCGTCCATAGAGATAGTGGTACCACGTAGCTTAGCTTTGCATCGCAAAGCATCTCGACGACTCTCTAAAGAGGTGAAACGGATAATGAGTGTGGCTGCATCTCTAGTGGTCCTCCATGCGGTATCTAGCCCATTTGTCCTGTGCTCGAGAGTGGTGTCAAGAAAACGTTTGGCTTCAGCCAAGGCATCCTGTGTATCCGGGATCCCGTGAATTCTAATGTTATGGGCTTTTTGATCTCGAGATTTCTCTTCCGATATGGTGGCCGAGATAATCGAGGAGATAGGCGTGCTTGGTTTGGTGCCCTTTTTCAAAATGGATGCCCAAGAGAGGGCCTCTTCTTGATGTTTCTCAATCTTGGTTTCCAGCTCCCGTAACATATTGGTGGTGGACTCCGAGGCTGCAGCCTGCTTGGTCCCGATGGATTGTTCGAGTGATGCAACTTTGGACTGCAACATATTCTTTTCATTGATCAGAGAGGTAACTGTTCCTTTCAGCTGTGAGATTTCTTGCCACAAAATCTGGAAATCTGCCTTGATTTGGTCAATCTGCCAAGAGGAAAAAAGCTTAGTGGATTTAGAGGGCGTATATGGGATGTTTGCTGTAGGTTGTGGTGCCGTGAGGAAGGAGGAGATAGCATTGATCGGCGTAGGAAGGATGGGCTCAGAAAATGAGAGAGAGCTGCTCATTGCTCCCATACCGGATAACTCATCTTCTTTCAGCTGAGATGTCTCTTTCTTCAAGCTAGTAAATGCATGGTATTGCTGCAGGTCTTTGACTATGAACCTGTTTTCTGCATAACATAACACTGATATTTTTTTGTACAATATCAATCCACCTAATGATGTACCTTAGCTGTTTGTCCCCATTCAGGTCTGTATCACACAAATTGCATGTGTCTCTTCTGCCTCTTAAAGCAGTTCGATTCTTCCACAAAGGAAGTTTTCTCAAAGCATTTCTTTGGTTTCATGAAATGCACCCGTTCATGAACTACAAACCATGTTTTTGATAATGTATGGGCAATGCCCTTCTGGTTCATTCAAATATAGATACTTTTTCTATGACGTCCCAGGACATCCTATCGTCAATTGAAGTCACAACAATGAAAATCTTAATCCTGAACAAACTCCAGCAGACTCCCCAAGGAGTGCAATCGGCAATTCGTAGAAGTATCAGTGTCTTCTTTCTGAGTTTTCAGATCCATCCAATAGGAACTTAATGGAACTTGATTTTCAAGGCTTTGAAAGTCTAGTAAAAATCAAGTGGTATTTTTTGTCGCAATACTAATTGATCTTTTGAATTTATCTTTCATAGTGAGTTGGAGTGTTTAGTCCGGTGCTTTTTTGTGGCAAAGCATGGCCATTGTCTTAAGATTTTCTTTTGAATTTTTAAGTATGTCTACTATGCAGAGCACTGTTGATCATAAGATGATGTCTAGATTGTTGGATGAGGATGCCCGGATATACTTTGAAAAGTATGTATCTGTGTCAAGACTGGAGTCTGCAGGAGGAGAAGACTTGACTATAAATAAAAGAGTTCTGCAAAAAGCGTCTCGCAAGAAGCCAGTTAAAAATGATTCCGACTTTGAAGCCACAGCGTTAACAAAGCCAGAAATCAGGCCAGTAAATGGCGATGGTATTGTTGTCCCTTGGCTTGAATCTGAAAACCATGTTACATCTGTAATTGGAAGATTTGGAAAGGTCATACATGTAAGTAATGGATTTTAATTCCTACTCGTTGAAAATTGCAATGTTTTTGCTCATTATATAGTCATTTGTCATTGTTTGCCAATACTTATCAAAACAACACAAAATGCACTTGTATAGCTGAAAGTCTGTGCATCTAAAATGATTTGATTAATGGAGACCATTGGAAGACTGCTGTCCAGCCAAGAATAGTCACTGAAAACTGATGCATGCTAACTGGCAAGCTGATCTTCATTGCTACCTAAGTCTCTTAATAATCAACCAAGCCCAATGAGGCCATCTGGCTTATTTATACCATAAGCGACTACATGGTCTGCATGTTAGGGCTCGAGGCACCAGTATGAAGTTGTTCTCAAATGCTAACAGAGGTCCCAAATGTCAAAAATGCTCTTGGTCCTTTTTGTACTTTTTGCACACCAAATGCTAGTATATGCTTTTAAGAAGGATTACATATGTAATGTTCATAACTCTCTCTGCACCTCAGAACACATTTGTTCCACTATTTGTATGCTAGAACAAGGAGACTTCCAGAGCTCTGAGCTGCTGTGAAAATTTAGCCAATGTCGATCAATTTGAATTGTGAATCATCTACACTCATTGATAGGTTGTCCCTACCACAACATCAAAAACTTAATAAGGGATCTGTGATGCTGCCCTTGAACCTTTTCCTATAGACTAGATCTTTACTAGAGGTAAATAAGTTAGATTTGACATAAGCTTGGAATTTTAAAAAGAGGCCTAGAATTTTTTTTAAAGTTGACAATAGTAAGAACTTGATATACCAACATCTTGAAAAGATAAGTTTTCTAAAGTATAGAGCAACCAAAAAAGGTTCTTAGGGTTGTATCTAATAAACATGTCAAGAGATAACTTACACAAACAAAACATGATCCACGTAAAGTAGCATCCTTATGTAATTCCCACAGGCAAACATTCTAGATACAATATTATAAGTAGGACGAGGAGAGAAGGTGTGATGTAGCTTGTGGAACTTAGCAATTTGGAGGGGACATGGAAGTCACTTTGGCAATGTTCCTAATCTTTCATAACTTGGACTTGGACTTACCTTCAAGGTTATAACCTTTAAGAAAAACAAAGTGAAGAGTTCTCATCCAAAAAAGTTCACGAGGCAATGTGACTTAAAAAAAACTCTTTAGAATCCAAAAAGTTCATCAATGTGCTCAAATCCCCATTTAGCTATATCATTATATGAAGGTTTTAAGTCTTCCTTAAGAGCCATGCACTATTCTGGCTCCTTGAACATGCTCTTGAAAACATATGGAAGCACAACGATAAGTTTGGCCAACATACACCATGCTACTACTTCCTATGATATAATGACATAGATTAGTTGGGATGTAAGTACTGGGCTAAGAGGCATAGAAGTACTTGGGTGTTTTCCTCTAAGACACCTAAGGCAACGCAGAAATCTAATATGGTTATTCATATAATGAGTATTTAGAAGCCAAGACTTGAAAATAGGCCACCTCCATAATAACCAAGTTTATATTCATTGTTATATTCCTATACCTTTGAAATCTGTTCCAGAGCTCACGAATCTATTACATTGTAGTCCTACTCATTTGTCTGCCATTTAGATTTTGAGAATATCCTTCAATTGGCATATCATTTTACTTCCTTTGTACTTGAGTGTCCAAACTTCTCTGCCATGCAATGATCGACATGTCTTCCTATTGTTATCATCATTTATGCATCTTATCTAACTATGACTATCATGTTATAATCCTTAATGAGTCCCAATCTTCTAATTGCTTAATTAGTTTGTAATTGATCTATTTTTTAAGTTGATGGTTCAATGGACATCAATATGGGCCAATTTCTTATAACTCTAGTGCTAATCAATTTCAAATATGGCTTTATGTATTTGCAGGATGGAAGTGACGTGAAGTTTAACAAGCAATTGAGCTACAAAAAAGGTAATCGTAAATTGTGCATCATTGAACGTTGGAATACAGCTGCTTATGCAGGTCATAGTTTGAATGCACGCTATTTTGATACTAAATGCTTTCAATCTCATAAGTTCCATTTCAAGAGTAAAGTTCAGCATGGCAGATTACTCCTATGTGGTAGAAAAATATAATTTACAACAATCTTTAACATCACCTATTAGCTCTCATACATGAGCAATGGAGAATGTACACTTCTCAAGCTTCTCATTTAATGTAGAAGTTATAGATGTATTTGATGCAAGATCAAAATCTATCTTGCATATAAGAACTATAGTGAATTTCTCCTTGTTTCATGATAAGTAGACAATGGTCTAGGAAAAAATAGGCTTGGGCATGTACGTGCCAAAGTTGTGAGGTCTTAGCTTGACTTTATTGGTTGTTTTGGGATCATTTCTTTGTCATCATTTATAACAAATGTGCAATTGCTAAAAAAAATGAGCACTTGCTGAATGTTCATTATTATTTCCTTGATCTTTTGTAACACTGACATTTTATTATGTAGTTTGTCAAGTTTTAGGTACACTTTTGAAAATTTTAGGAAAAGAATGTATGTTATAAAGTTCGGGCTAGTTGTTTCCTTCAACATATTTGATTATTGGGATGTTTGTATAGGCCATAGATTTTGAGAACCGTGGAGGGTTCACCAGGGTTCTGAGAACCGTACGGTTTTCAAACATTTTTACAGTGAACCGTGGTGAATTGATTAATAATTAATTAATTAATTAATTAATTAATTTTTTTAAGTTCCCACCCCCCAAAACAACCCAAAAGAAACCTAAAAAAGGTCCAATAAGAAGGCAAAAAATCTTATGCTTCCCAGTCACAAAAAGCATCAATCATAACTGGTTCTGAAAAAAAGGATAGCACTCTGGAAAGGAAAACAAGATCATAAAAAGACAATTGTAATCGATCAAGTTTTTTGTGTGCAATTTTTTGTTTTGTTGTTAAATTTCATTTTGAATCTGTTTTTTTTTTTTGGTTTGTTTGGTCCCCCCTCCCTTTTGACATTATTTGACGTGACTCACTCACATTTGTTGAGCCGTTGTTTCTCTTTACTTCCATTATGCATCTTTGTGGAGTGTTTTTGCAATTTTGTGGCCATCTTGCCTTTTGGTCTCCTTTAGTTGCTAGAACCCTATTCCTACCCTGCTTTCTACGTTCCATGAGAGTTTTTAGCTTGCTATTACACCCCCCCTTGGGGCACTTAGTCATTGGTCCTTCCAAGGTACATTAGGGCCATAATTGGGGCCTATGAATCTCACTCTCTACAAGAAAGTCATCGTGACATGGATTAGATACACATGAATGGATATCATATGCCCCATGGCATATAGTAGGTAACTAGCATAAGAGTTTGTTTATGGATGGGAGGAGATGTCTAATTTCACCAGCTAGTTGGTTTCTTGAGGAGCTCGGGAGAGCTAATCACCATACATTTGGTATCAAAGCTTCAAGAGAAATCCGTTTTAGGGAGGGAATAGCTCATTTGAAAGAGAGATATTGTACAACGCACCATTTTTCCTCTTTCTCTTTGAAGTCTTGGTTGGAAACTCAAAGAAAAAAATTGTTGGATTGCCAAGGGAGATCATATGCAAATTATGGTTGCTATACAAGTCCTTCGAGGCAGATTGATGGGCAACAAACTCTTTCCTACAAGGCAACACACTTTGGTGTGCAAAAAATAAAACATTCCTAATTTCACCAACAGGCAACTTACTTCAAAGAGTGTTGGAAGCCGCCTTCCCAGCACAAAACCGTTGCTTATAAAGGGACCAGCCCAAGAAAGATTGGGAAAACTATGATTCTTTTGGGACAAAAATCACTTCTAAAACATTTTTCAAGATTTTGAAGTTGAAGATCATTAATCCCAGTTTTTTTTATGGTTGAACCCAAGATTTGGCACAAAGGATCCCTTCAGGAGGGTGAGCTAATGATAAACAATTCACATCTAATTGCAAGAGATCTACATCTGATTAGGAGATATTTTTTGCCTATTTTGGAGCCAAAAAGTGATAGCCCTTGTATTTTTGGACTTCTAAAGGCTAAATACTCTAATCTATTTGTGTTTTGAGTGTTGATGAGGAGTGCAGTACAAATCAATTTTCGAAAAACTTTTGGGCCAATAGTGTTCTCTCTTCAAGAAATGAAGTTGAGGATGAGCAGTAGCGAGAACCCATAGACATAAAGGGTAACCAGCAGGACATCCTTCGAGAGTATGTCAATGAGGTGCAAACTATTGGGATAATGTATTTGAGCTTAATCAGGATAATGACAACTACACACACTTATGACATTTTTTGCAGCCTTTCTCTTCCAAATTGCAAAAAGACAACATTTTTTTAGTTTTTGTATGATTTTTTGATTTTCAAGATAATCTTGGCCATGATGTATTGTCTCCCCTCCCATCAATCACAAGTGATTACAAGCAGGCAATCCAATCAAAATCTAACTCTAAAACACCACAAAAAGTAAATCTAACACTACTACGACAATACCAAGATTCCTAAATGCAAGCTAACCACCATACAATCATTGCAATCATTCTAACAAACTGAAAATAATGGCAATGCTCCCCAGCAACAGTGCCAAAACTGTAAGGGATTTTTCTCATCTACCTTCATACCTTATTTTCAAGATCCAAAAAAAAAAACAAAAACAAAACAAATAAGTTAAGGAGTGGTTTCTCTTTTTCTGTCATGTGGTAGTTTATTCCCAAGAGAGTAATGTCTATTCACAAAATGTTAGACAGGCTTAAGGTGAAACCTAACTTCTAACAAGCATGAGCCCTAAATCATCAAAGTTCAAGCTCTTTCTCGCTCTCTCTCTCTCTCTCTCTCTCTCTCTCTCTCTCTCTCTCATCCAAAGATAGCAACAACAAGCAAATCCAACAAATAGCAAGATAGAAATAAACATGAGAAATATGGCGGAGAAGGAGAAGCAAGGACATCCAATGTCAAAAATGGTAGACTCTCTACATTTCTTTGATTGAATTTGAAAAATGAAGTACATCGTGTCATTATTTACAGTGGAGAATGGGCATTTGGCCTCATTGGCCATTGGCCAATTCCTATCTAAACTATTTGAATTTCAAACTTAGGTGGGAAATACAATGTATTCACTAGCTTGACTTATAGGCCTCTAATTTATTTAATTTTTGCAATGGACTTAAAATCACTTCTATTTCCTACTAATGAATGAAATATTGATGTGATCACTGGGTTGGACTTACACATGCAAGGTGCCAGAGTCCTCACACGTATTCCTTTGATTTAAAATCTATATACATGATGTACCTTAAAAGCCCAACGATATCTTGCTAACACATCCATAAGTCAAACATGTTGGCCAAAATTAGGTTTTTTGGATGGGTTTGTAGTGTGTTTACCTCATTTGCTAAAGTTGAAGCTATTACATATGTGGGTGGTTGGATCTTATGATTTTTGCATATGGATGGATTTTCTATAGCATTTTGCATTGTTTGAGTGAAATTTGCAAAAGAGTGATATCTTGGACATCATAGTTAGTGGTCTTCACTAAAATTCTTTCATTAAATTTAACCATATAATTTTTCATTTATGAACCTATCCATTCTAGAATAACACTTTTGTACAATTTTTTTTTGCCCCACATGCAAATTTCTAGCATATGTTCTAAAATTATTGTCATTAGTGGCACAACCGTGCATTGCAATGCCACATGAAGCACCCACCCATTCCTTATTCTGAGTGGACGAAGTGGTGTGGTAATCAGAGTGTTATTTACAAGATGGTCATACCAACTATCCTCAATTAAAATTTTTGACATTTCAGTAGAAGGGACGATTAGGGATAGGGTTGCATATGTATAATTTGAAAACTCTTTTTTTATATACAAATTTTGAGTGGATAGCAGGGCATAAGAGATGAGAGAAGTGATATTTACATAATTGTATGTATAATATGATCGGGTGATAGGATTTATGGATCTAAGCAGGTTATGCTCCTTTATTTCTTTCAGATATTGAGAGTAATTTACTTCCCAATCTGTACAAATAGTCCATAAGTCAGGAAAAAAATGATGGCTGGCGTATATGTGGGAAATGGATAAAGAACTAGGAACAAGTTCTTGAACATAAAAAATGTTTCCAGTTTATCCACATACTCGTCCAAAGTAGGGAAACTGTGTTTTCAAATGTTTTCAAATATTCAAGATATATCTATACAAACATGCTGTAACAACATGGATGTAGTTTATTGGCACATTGAACTTATTTTGAACAATGGCTAAGGCCAAGACACCTTTTTGGTGTGTTGTTAGTGTTAGAATTTCCATCGTCATGCCGGTCATTGCTAAAGCACAAACAAGTGACGAACACTACATTACCACCCAACCATAGAGGTACTGCCACCTCACCCTCGTGCACTGGAGCTACAGACCACCATCAAGCAAGCTCGGATCTCAAGTAAGCCATGGTGTCCCATACCACCATGCCTTACCCTTGACCCTCACCTACCTACATCCTGAGGCTTAGATACTCGTCCCGACCTGACCACCAGTGGAAGAGCTCTTCATTCTCCAGGAGAGAATGAATACCCAGCTCATGGGAGATCCACCTCTATATACATAGTCCAGGTGGGTCATCTCCCTCCATAGGAGTCACGCATGGTTAACGACACGCGACAGTTGTGCACACTGACGCGGGTCCATAACAACGAGTCACCGCGTGCCAATGAGACATTGACACGTGGCACCCAAAAGACCTATAGCTCCAGATCAGCGTTCTGTCCCATAACTGAGACCGTCACCTCAAGTTTCCTGTTGCGTACCCTTATGGGTACGTAACAGTTAGTTTGGCCCAAAATTTTTTAAGATTGGTGAAAGTCCAGGGACTTTCCCATTGCTCTTGGGTGTAACCAAAAAGTTTCGGCAAAAAGAAGTAATACATTTTCCATTGGAGTTCTGGACTAAACAGAGGGGGTAAGAAGGTGGTTAGTTCATGCTGAAATGTAGTAAATTCTGATCTTAGTAGTGAGTAGACTACCTTATTTTTCCTCTGTACACTGCCACTTGGTGGAAGCTTTGCTCTATTGCGGAATCATTGCTAAGGTCAGTGGTTCTTCTGCAGCAGCTTCGACAATTGATTTCGGCTTCTCGACATCCTCGGCATCAGTCTACACTGCTTGATCTTTGTGGATTTGCTTGAAAACTGAATTAGTTTGGATGGCCTTTTCTGATATATCATGGACTGGCACATCCGTCTGCATTGATTGGTCTTGGTGCTGGACAGGTTCTTTTTCATGAATCTAGATCTGGCGTGAATGAAATTTGGCCTCTTCCAGCTCTTACTTCAACTTTTCGTAGGCAGCCATCTGTGGTTGGAGATAATGTAGCTGGAAGGTCTGAATAATTTTCCAAGCTATCGGGTCAATTCTGTATTTGCCGTGAGATACACATGCTCCAAGCGTTATGTCGGTGCTTATTCGCCATAAGATTGCTTCCTTAGTCTGTCTCTTATAGATTTTGTTGCCTTTGTGTAGCATGTTTGTAGAACTCTGCAGTTGGACAACAAGTCCTACAACTGCTTCTGGTTTGCTTCAGCGCTATCCTTGTCGGCAATTGCTTCACTTAGTTTGTCTTTTAGCTCCTTGTTGGTGCTTCATAGAGTAGCCTGATTGTGTCTTTCTTCTTGTAGAGAAGCCTGCAGGGTCTAGATTTGCTGCTTGAGTAATGCATTTCTATTTTCAAAATTGTTGGATTGATCCTGCATTGCCTCAACTGCTTCCAAGGTAGCATCAAATTTGCCTTGAGCTGCTTCAAGTTCTTTGCTTTTCTACAACAGTTTAGACTTTATCGCCTTCAACTCTTCATCTTTCTGAATTAGGTCTGCTCGTATAGTATCATATTTACTTCTGAGCTTCCTTGAGACCTTTTCCAGGTTGATGAAGTGTTGAATGGCTGCCTGGGTATCTGATAGCAGTGTCCCGAAGGTCTTCATATAAAGTTCTTCATCCAGGATTGGCGACTCAACATCGTCGTCATCCTGTTCTGGATTGATAGCAAGAACTTCCTGCTCTTCCTGGTGTATCTCTGGCTGATTGTCTTCCTGCATCGAGATCAGCTGCTTCGGTGTCTTCTCCGACTGTTTTTTGCACTTTTTCGTTGCTACTGTGATGAAGGAGAAGATCCTCTCAATGAACTTGTATTCTTTTGTGTTGACGATGATGATTCAGCAAGTTCAGTTGAGGTCGCCTGCGATGTCTGCATCTGAGAGTCAGCTTCTTCAATAGATAAATTTGCTACTTGCTGCACCGGAGCTATCATGATATCCTCCTGCATAGTCAAGACTCTAGCATGCATACATAAAAATCCAAACTGTAATGCGAGCCTTGAATACTGTTGATCTTTTATCAATTTACAGAATTGCTTGAAAGCAATATGTCCGAATGCAATATGCTTGCCGTCTAAGGCTCTCAGCAGATATCCCATGTTTTTATTGGAAATGGTATACTCTTGCTCCGATAAGAAGATTGAAGCAAGAGCGAAGCGAACGAAACTCTTGAGATTTGAGTCTCTGATATAAGACAACTTATATCCCCTCTTCTCAAGGTATGCTTCATCTTGAAAAGCTTCACTTCTAGTAATGTAGTCGGGTTTTGTAACTAGAATTATGTCGTCAATAGGCAAGCCTAATGCTCGACAATAAAAACTTTCAAAAATAACAATCTCCTGATTATGGACAATACTACGAACATGGGCCGTCATCAGTTTCATCAATATTTTGAATGAATTCATAACAAAGATTTGTTAGAATGACAAAAAGATCAAATTGAAGTAATCCATCAATCCGAGCTCTAATAGCAAAGGGTTGTAAAACTGGTAGCACTGGTTTAGGATGCATTTTGAAAACGATGGCCATGGCAGTAGTATTAGTGAACTAGCGATGACGGAAAAGAACTCAATCGTAAGAATTGCGAAAACGGGAAGCAAAGAGTGATGGAAAAGAAAAACGAAAAATAGAAGTGTTTGAGGTGTTCGGTGTATTGATGAGATATCAGCGAATTAGAATGATACTTAGTGTGTCCTCATTTTGAAGGTACAGGCTCAAGAATAAAGTATCTCTAGTTGTCTACCAGCATAATAAATTGGGTAATCTATATTTTGGTCATCTTTTTGACTAAGTACTACACCTATTGCAATTGATGTTGTATCTACATATACATGGAATTTTTTAGTCCAATTTGGAGATTTAACTCCAGTCATTTTTGCTAATGACTGCTTTAGCTTTTCGAAAGCTTGCTGATGTTTTTGTAACCAATGATACTCAACATATTTTTTTCAATAAACTTGTTAAGGGAGTTACTACTATTGCATAGTCCTTAATTATCCTATGATAATATCCTACATGTCCTAGAAATCCTCTAAGCTCTCGTAAATTGGTTGGTTCTAATAATTCTATAATCATTTTTATTTTTTCGATGTCAGCTTGAATGTCATCCTTCGAAATTTTATGGCCTAACAGAATGCCTTACCTCATCCCGAAATAACATTTGGCTGGATGCAATTTAAGAGATGTCTCTTGACATCTTCTCAAGGTCTTTTCTAATGCGTCTAAATGATCTTTAGTTGACGAATAGACACAAAAGTTGTCCATAAAAATTTCTAAAAACTTACGTAAATTTTTTTGGAAAATGTTCGTCATCATACGTTGAAATGTGACGGGCACGTTACAAAGACCAAAGGGCATTCACGTGTAAGCGTACATCCCCCAATCAGTAATAAAAGTGGTCTTGGATCTATCTTCCTCTTTAATGAAAATTTGATTGTAACCTGAGAAACCATCTAAAAAACTATAACGTTCATGACCAGCTATCTGATCAAGAATGGTATCTGTATAAGGCAGAGGATGATAATCCTTTGCTGTAGCAGCATTTAGTTTCCTAAAGTCTTGGCAGACTCTAATCTTACCTGTTTTTTTCTTAGGTACTATGACTATTGGTGACACCAATTCACTACTTAGAATAAGATATATAATACCCGCTCTAAGGCATCTATCTAATTTGTCTTTTACTAACAAAGAATACTTCGGATTTAACCTGTATTGTCTCTGCCTAACATGTATTGTTCCCTGAATGAGATCTATTCTATGTTCTCTCCATTTAATCGGTATTCCTATTAAATCATCCATCGACCAAGCAAATACATTTTGACATTTCTGAAGATGTAATATATACTCGTCACGCTCTTGGTTTGATTGGTGTTTATATAAATTCAAAATTTTACCTTTACTAATTTCTATTTCTATAAAATCATTCTTATCAACTATTCTCTCAGTCAAGCTTGCTCTGGTTCCACCCAAAACTTCCCTCGACTCGGATGTTGTTGGTAGTTCCATTTCCTCATCCTCATCAATCTCATAGCATTCTATGAAATTGATCCAGGATTCAGTAAGTCCTCCAACCTCCTCACCCCATCTCATAAGGTGACCCCCTATTGGACTGGCTGTGAGAATGCCTAGAAAAAATATTTGTTTGGTTGACCAATTTAAAATAGCATTTGCTTGATATAACAATGGTCTTCCAAATAATATTGAGTATGATGGTGTATTTAATGGGTTTATGACAAAGAAATTTATGACGAACGTCTCTGTTTCTATAATTACGCTAACACCCCTCAGCTCTCCTACTGGTATGCATTTAGAAACCGGATAGAGAAATAATTCCTCTTCTAAATAGTTAGTTTGTAAACTGGGACAATTAGTCTTAGAGTGACCTTCTTTCCCACAAGCGGTACACCAAACATTGGCGTTAGATTTCGCTTTCTTTCGCTTGGCCTTAACATCGAACATTTGGACTTTTAAATCGCCCATTTCCTTGGCTAATATCCCAACACTCTTTTTTAATGGATCCATCTTTTCGGACTTTTCCATTCTCTTTTTCGTATCTGAATTCTTATTCTTCAATTTTCTATAAGAAGATTCTTCTTCTGATGAAGAAGAATAGGACGAATAATCTAAAGATTCTTCCTTATCTGCTGAGTCGGATTCCGATTCAGACTCGGTAGATGATTCAGACTCTTCCGTTCGTTTCGATTCATGCCTTTTACTACTTTTTCTCTCGTTCCTTCGTCTACGAGAAATTCAAGAAGTTTCATAATTTTCGGCAGAGGCAATGACATCTTCTAAAGAGGTCATTAATCTCTGTCGACAGTAACGATCCATCTTCTTGGGCAAACCACCCAAGAACCATTCGTTTTGCATAGGAACTGGTGGGTACTGGGCTCCTAACTTCCCTATTAAATTCTGAACTCTCCGAGTATACTTTCTAAGTGATTCCTTCGGCTTTTTCTCAACAGAATTAAGCCTTGCTAACAATCTAGTGGAGTATCCTATCTCCCTAAACTGCTTAAGGAATGCTGCTTTTAAAGCGTTCCAAGTATTAACTGTTTCCAGTACTATTTGACTGTCCAAATCCTAGCTTGCTTTCGCAGAAGACTTGGCAATATTCTAGCTTTGTCTTGTAGATTCAAACTGGGACAAGTAACTGTCCGCATCTTCAGACGATGATCCCTTAAAGAAATCATATCTGATTTTGGTAGATGTGGGTGGTGCTGGGTTCACCATATTATCAGGTGGTGGATTAAGCGGTGGACTAGGAGGAACTGGATTTGAACTATGTTCAGATGGTGATGATAATTCTGATGAAAAAGATTCTAGTTCTGATGTCATGTACTTTTAGTACATCAGTGCTTATACATGCAAGATAATATCCAATGTAAGCTTTGTAGGCCCAAAAGGAGCTATTAGCCTTAAGAACAAGGCGGTTCCCTCTTTAGGCCCTCCAAAGTAGTTAATAAGGATAATAGGCCAACAAGGGCCCAATGTAGTTTGAATAATACCTAACAAGGGCTAACTATCCCTCAAGATAGTTAAGTTAAGTAAGAGCATTGTCTATAACTAGGCAAGAGCCATCATTTTGTGAATCTTTTGGCTCATTTGCAAGTGAGAGCTCCTTGCTTCCTCCTTGTGAATATGAGCTATGGGGATTTTCATTGTTAGGTCTCATGTGCCCTATCTACATGAATCCATGTTCCATTTCCATTGATTGTACTCTTTCTTTCATTGATGATGCAATTCCATTGTGATCTCATTGTTTCTAGCTTTCTATTGATATGCTATCATGAATGTCTTGTTATCTTCTTGCTTCTAGCTTTACTTCATTGCTATTGCTATTAGTTTGGAATTTGGCACATGACATTTCTTGGTATCAGAGCATAGATCCATGATTCATGATAATTCTATGTGAATTCCATTAGATTTGATGAGTTTATTGTTTTTTGTAGCTTTCTTTTTGCTAATTTTTAACTTTGAGTTTTTCAGTTCTGTCCAAACGAATTTTTAGCATTCAATTTCGTTTTTCATTATCAATTTGATTCAATAGCTTTGCAGAGCTTTGTTTTAGCTTTAATTTGCACCAATTTTCAAGTCATTTGGATAAGAGATGCAAAAGTTATTGCACTTTTTCTAAAAGCTGTCAAAATAGGTGACTAGAATTTTGCTTTCACTTGATTTGAATTTTTCAGATTTGATCTGATGTTTTATTTCAAGTTTCTTTCCATAGGATTTTAGAGCATTGTTTTAGCTTTGATTTGATCCATATGGCAAGTCATTTGGATTAGTTTCCAAAAAGTTGTGACAATTCTTGATTCATAGCTCTAGTTTTGTTAGTTTTCTTTTTTCAAAATTTTCAGTCCTGTTCTCTTGTTAATTTGACCTATCAAATCACATTCAATCATTGATCTGATACTATAGGCTGATAGAGCTTGTTGGTAGCTTTTGAGAGGTACTAAGTTTGTTTGATTTGGATTAATATTAAGAAAGTTATGATCAAATTAGTGGAGATGGGTCAAAATTGCTAGAATTTTGAAAATTTTTGTGAATTTTTTTCAAGTGAGAGAGAAGCACTTCAACACTTCAACTCTGAAGGTTTGCTTCCATTGCAATTTTTTTTCAAATTCTTCATTTTGAAGTTTAATTTTTTATAATAAAAAAAAACCTAACCCTACCTTCCCAGCTCTAACCTCTACGCGACTAAACCTAGCCTAACCCTAAATCACTCCTCCTTGTATCCTAGGTTACCTTTTCTCTCTCTTCTCTCCTCTCTCAACTATTCTTGTTACGAAACAGGAAGCCAAAAACTGATCGAGGAAGCCTTGTGCGGCCTGCTGCTACGATCCAGATTTGCTTTGGCATTTGGTAACCTGGCATCATGGCAGCTGCTGCGGGGAGCATCATTGCATTGAATGCCGTTCCTTTAGGCAATACCAAGCACACCTCATTGTCAGAGCCATTCTCGCTCCTTCCCAATCCTTCAAAAACAAGCACGATCAACATTGTCTGAGGTCTGCTCCAAAGCAGACAGATCAAAGCTGCTGCACAGACATGCAATGCACCGAACTCATCCCTCTCCTGCACACAAATAAATGCAGTTTGGACGCCAGCTTCTGTTGAGAGACCTGATACGGATGATCACACAACAATAGGTTTTACATCAGTTAACAGAGGAAGTGGGCCAGCGAATCGCTGGAATTTGGTTCTCTTGGACCTTTGAAAATTGAGATTAATCAAATGAACAAAGAGTCAGATCATACATTGCAATCAAGAAACAATCCCAGCTGCATCAACATGCTTTGTCTTAAACAATTCTCCTCCCTACTTGGCTCTCTCCCTCACGAAAATCTTATGTCCCTCTGTTCACCGGTTCAGAACTACTTCACCGTCACGTTTCCTTCTACCTTCAAGTTGGTTACATAGTTTCTCTCTCTACCGCCCTCTCTCTCTCTCTCTCTCCTTCGGTTACCTTGCCTCTCTCTCTAACGACGTCGGCTACCTCCACTCTCTCTCTAAGTTTCGTCGGTTGAGATTTTCTCTCTCTAAGTTGCGTCGATTTTCTCTCTCTAGCTCGATCCCTTCTATTTGCCTACAATTTTTTCAAAATTTTTTTTTACTGTTGTCACAAATTTTGACGAGCATCCAAATGCACCACAAGAGCAGCCGATAAAATTTTTTTTGCCAACAATTTTCAGATTTTTAATGGTTCTTTCTATTCTTCTACGAGCACAGGAATGTTTCATGGATTTCGAAAATTTATTGAATTCAATTTTGACTTTTCTTTAACCCCTTTTTTTCTAAGTTGTTTATTTCATTTTATTCTCATTCTGTGATTGTATATAACTTCCTTGTTTGAGCTCAGATCCCAGTGCTATAAAAACGAAAAGTGATTAGAAAGATGAGCCTGACATTGCTAAGTTATTAAAATTGTGTCATTATTACTTTTCATTTTTTTTTCAAGACCCCTTTTCTTGAGTCAGTTTTTTTCATGTTTCCATTAGAAATTTTCAAATCTTCATATCATCTCCGTTTTAGATCGAATTCAAACGCTGTAAAAAGCAAAATTGTTTGTGGTGACAAATTGAACACAACTGCTACTTCATTTTAATTTGTTACACTTTCCATTCACAGCCACTTTATTCTTCGAGGACTCAGAATATTTAAGTGAGTGGAAAAGAGCAATTTTATCAGCTTGTAAAATATCATTCTGAATAAATTCCAGACGGTGAATTCATAGTCCACAAGTCTTCACTAGTCATTAATGATGGACCATTATAGTCAAAACATTCAATTTCCATCTATTGATAAAATACAATCTGAAATCATACCTTACAGCCTTGATGGACAACCAAGTTCAATCAGCATTGATGATTGGTTGATTGAATTAGAAGCTTATTTTCGTCATCACCATTATTCTGAAGAAGATAAAATCTATTTCGCTTCATTGTGCTTTCAAGGACAAGTTCGAGCATGGTGGGATACTCAAGCACACTTGAGCACAGAGGTTTGGAGTCAATTCAAAATTGCTTTCATTGATAGTATTACCAGGTTTTATGAGAAATCATTTGAATTTCTCAAACAAACTGGTCCTGTACAACAATTTAATCAGCAATTCTTGGCATTGGTTCATAAGACAAAATTTGAGTATAGAAAATGTTTGAACTATTATGTGGGTTTCCTTCAAACGCTTATAAAGAATGTGCTTCAACCGACTCTTTCCAAATCCATTTATGCCGCTAGTTTTATGGAGTTGTGCAATATGATGGATCGTGCACTTGCTCTGGAGCACTTATCTACAAACCATATCAATGAATGGTGGAAAGTCACCGCTCAACAAAAACCTTATTATTACAACCAACGACTGTATGAAACGTTAGTCCTACCTTTGATGGAAGCATTCACTCCATTAATGTAGACAGTTGGCTAGAAGATTTGGATTATAACTTCTACTATAGTGGAGGTATTTATGACAATAGTATGGTTTTCTTTGCCTCATCGGGTTTCCAAGGACGTGTTCAGTCATGGCGGAACATTGTTCACGACTTTCTTCCTGAGAACCGGTTAACTTTCAAAAGAGTTTGTAGACAGATTTTCAATCGATCTGACTTCATGCAATGGTGTTCTTTCGACCAGACAACTATAGTTGTTGAGTACAATAGAGAATTCCAACAAATGGTCTCAGTATTCGATTATGGAGAAGTATATCTTGTACAATGCTATATATATGGCTTACAACCTCAATATCGGAGCATTGTAGGAAACTATCTACAAATTACTGAGCTCCAGCCTGGGTTCCGATGAAGAAAAAATATGGAATATGCTTTAAAGTACGAGCAACAAGAACAAGGGCTTAAACTGGAAGCTGAAAGAACAATCCAAGTGGTTTGAGAAAATGAAGATGCGGATTTAGAAAGTGAGTGTATACACTAAAGCATCAGTGGATCGACAACCGCATGTGAATGAAAGAGAAGAAACTTCTGAAGATGAAGATGATTCCAGCAATGAGTCTGATGAGCCAAGTGACAACGATGAAGCGGATGAGCGAAGTGAGGACAATGAGTCAGATGAGCAAAGCGATGACGAGAGTGAAGGCCCAGATCCAAACACAATTGCAACAACAGATGGTGAAAATCAGGATCCAGACAAAAAAAAGGTCAAGATTCAGATTAGCATGTGAAGATAATTGAACATCCTTTTGAGTTTCACTTCAACCATCAAAGTCCGGAACTTGACCTACGTCAATGCCTTAATCTGGTCAATGAACAAGCAACTGTGGATCGTCAGATCGGGAATATTGCTACGCTCGAAGGAAGTTGATCAAGGCATTCACCAAACTTTCAGATTGAGGACTCTATGACACTGACATTCCATGGCTTGGAATTGAGTGGTTATTATCAGGATCCGATCTACGAACCATGTCAAATTGATATGGGAGGTTTTGAGAATAATTTTATTTTTGATAATGATCTAAGGGTGTTTGAGGTATTCAACATGGATATGGTAGAAATGAAGAGATTTTATTAATCCATGGAAATTCTACTTGTATCAATACTTTGGATTATGGTTCAACGTCTCATGGATCCATTAGTCAAGAGCTTCAAGAACCTTACTCCTATAGATTCTCTAGAATTCAAAAGCCAATATGTAATTCACGTGCATATTTGGAATGTATGAATGTGAATAATGATTGGGAATATTCTCTCAGTCAACCATCACTCTATAGGAAGTTGATTTTAAAATATGCCATCAATCTATATCAGTTTCTTTGGAGAGGTTTACATTGCTCAGTGGACTCTAATGTCATCAATCCTCAATTGAGTAATGTCATTGGAACAATCAAAACGTCAAATCCCTATTTCAACTTTGGAATGTATTTTTACTATTTGAAATCGATGCTTCAACGATTTATATGGGCACCTGCAAATTTTATATTTCGAAACGAGAGTCAATTTTTGAGGTCAATCAGGTCAACTATTCACAACTATCTATGAATGAGGTATTGACTAAATTTGAAGAAATATATTTTGGTCAACAATATGCCCAGAAATTTGCTTCATCGTACAACAGAGTGCCAATATTCATGCCGACTACTTCACGTGGAGCATTTATATATGAACAACAATTCATGGCTACCATTGTTCATGGAAGAATTATAATGTTCTTCATCAAGTTTGTTAAACAACATGGATTGCCAGCTACGGTAGAAGAGCCAGATGCAAGACAAAAGCTAGAATCCAAGGGAATTGGATAGGCATCCGAGTTGGTGTGATGTCGAGGAAGCAGACAAAAAATGATATTGTGGTGATACACTCTGTCCATTCCATACAGATTGGTTGCCAAGAAGCAATATGGTGCTTCATCAACCTCTTCTTCGACCATCAATTTTCCTCCATGGGAACAAGAAATACAGTCTGAAGCTAACAAAATGGATTCAATTTGACAGCTTTGGATCTGTAACGAGGCAATAAATTATTATTTACTGGATGACACACCCTTAGTCATGATTACGTAACCAAGGCGATCAATGTCCTTGAAGACAAGTGTCTTCAAGGACAAATATTTTAAGTAGGGGGAGTGTCATGTACTTTTAGTACATCAGTGTTTATACATGCAAGATAATATCCAATGTAAGCTTTAGACCCAAAAGGAGCTATTAGCCTTAAGAACAAGGCGGTTCCCTCTTTATGCCCTCCAACGTAATTAATAAGGATAATAGGCCAACAAGGGCCCAATGTAGTTTGAATAATACTTAACAAGGGCTAACTATCCCTCAAGATAGTTTAGTTAAGTTAAGTAAGAGCATTGTCTATAACTAGGCAAGAGACATCATTTTGTGAATCTTTTGGCTCATTTGCAAGTGAGAGCTTCTTGCTTTCTCCTTGTGAATATGAGCTATCGGGATTTCTGTAAAGATCACCAAATGAAGATCTGACTAGATCCTGTTGCAAAACAACCAAAAGGACACCTGTGGAGCAAAACCACCCATCCAAACCTAGATCCCTCTTGGAGTTTCCTCTTGGACCTAGCCCCCAAGCCATAGTGAAGAACCTAAGAGAGAGGAGGAGATGCAGGCTCAAGAAACTGACTTTCCAATTGGAAGATAGGCGAGTTTCCACTAGACTTATTCTCCTCAAGAGAGAGAGAATATTCTCTTTAGGATCCCCATGCAACCCATATTGAGCTATTGACCTCCTATTCTTGCATGAAAGCAGTCATTCACTATGCATGTGCTCCTATGTCCAATTATAGGTCTGGGCCCTCATATGATAATTAATTACTTTACAAGCCAAGCCCGTAATGACGAGGCATAACCAATAACCATATACACCTGGAGTGACCGGCTATCCATGTCAGGAATTATTTCGATTCCCTTGTACAAGACATGGACGTAACATTCTTCACCCCTTAAACCAGTTCTGTCCTCAGAACAAGTAACTAGGAAAAATCCAAATTGTATGCTTTTAATTCTTCCCATGAATCATTATCCTCAATTTGACCAACCAACTTAAGCAAGCACACAAGGATAAAACAATTTCTCAATTGTTTGTCTTCGATCCCGAGTACTCATTCAGGGTCCAAAGGTACATTGAGCGATAAATCTTCCAAATGGGCAAAATCTTCAATACATCAAACTGTCATCATCATATAAACTAAATTTACATGATACACCGGATGAGCAGTCGACCAAACTTGAAGATTAAGTTTAAAGCTAACAAATCAATCATTTAACTTTCACAATTACCTTGAAAATCAATCTTTAGTTTGACTTCAATATCAAATAAGTATTTAGAGATGGGATAATTCTCAAATTATCTATCTCCACACTGAAATACTATATCGACCTTTTAGAAGTACACTAAAAGATAAATTTTCCTATTGGGTTTGATTCTCTCCAATCTAATAACATCACCTTCATGTACCTCAATTTACATGAATCAATGGGTGAATCCTCACCTTATATTGGAAATCAATGTTCAAAAGTTAAAGATCCAAAACAATTATAGTCCAAGACTATCCACAAATACTTGTAGACCTGTCATAAATGTTTCTTGGTATAAAACTCATCCCACCAAAATCTCTTAGGAGATCCATCAAGATAAAAATGACTTCAACTCAGTCCTGAGTACTCCGAATACTTTCCTGAGATAAGTGCTCTATCCCTAGCATCATATACCAGAAAATAGCAACCATTCAATCTTGATAGACTTAACTGCTCCTAATTAACTGGAGATTTTAGGCTGAAAAATAGTACACAAGCATTTCTAGATTACAATCTGTAAAGGTAAGCAAATTTTCTCATAAGTAAACAATTACTTGATGAAAATGCCTGTGAGATCCAAACAATCTCAAGTTTGTATACAAATTTAGAGTTCAAATAACAAATCTAAATTTTAACTCCACCAATTGATCAAGAATTATTCATCATCTTAAAAATCATCATATTTTCATATAATCGTCTAATGACCTTTAAGTATCAATTTATGATCCGTCAATCATAAACATTTAGAATCTTATGATTCGTCAATCATAATCTATCGGATTCTAAACCCATACTTAATCATTTAGAGATACTAGAGTATATGCATAACATACCACTCAAGAAATATAAGAAACATTCTAAAATCTTTTCCAAAAGGAAAATGATTGGAATCCAAAAATATTCTTCCATCTCGATTCTTAACCAGATTATGAGTTCTAAATTACATCTAGAGATTATAAAGTTCTGCTGAATTCCAACTGAATTCAGTGGTTATCCTTGACATTAGTTAGACTCTATCATCCAATCAATGTATATGAGCTCACTGGGATGTAATCAATAACTTAGGATATTTCTCCTTCAAGAAATATTCTATATCAAGAATCTTCTATACTCTATGCACAGTTCTCATAAATGAATTCAAATGACTCACTAATCATGTGACTTATAAGCAATATAGATCAAAATAAACAGTTTCCGGTGAATTCTCTTTACATTGCTTATTTATCCAATTAGCTTCTAATCAGGAGTAATCCAATCACTCAAGTTAATTGTAAATGATTCAGAAATCTTAAATGTCTAGGTGCAGATCTCAATTATACATGTATAACACCACATTTAGATCTTCTTCCAAACCATAAAATAAGTTAATGAATTATCCTTTCCACAGAAAGAGATATTACCTGCAAGTAACTGTTCCAAACATTACTTGTTCATATGTCTATGTACTCTGACTAGTTTAAGTATACGATATAAACTCAGTATATAGGAAACACATAGTAGATCCACAAGATTAAGATGTACATAAGAAACTTATCCAACTATGTTCCTATACATAAACATAGGCTATAAACTCATAATTCACTGAGAATCTTGCAACTCAGCTACCAAAGAACTCTATTTCTCATGAGTAAATAACATATATGGGAAATCTTTGAAGTGAATAACTCCACATTACAAGTGTTCCAACCATCTAACTCTTATTAACAAAATTCCTTCTACCAGTCAGCCTACAACAGATCTTAGCGTACAAACCAAGATTAGGCTAACTCATACATACATCTTTGGACATAGAATTAAGATCAAAGCTTTCTTCCACTGATCCAATCCATATCAAAATGGTACTTGGTTACAATCATTGAATCTTAATTTAATCTTTATCAAAACTTCCCATATTAATGAATATCTCATAGCTCAATAACCCCAAAATTTCTCTAGTTCCAGATTACTCAAAACAATCACTTAGAGAGTTTGTCTATTTCAAACTGGATAGTTTCTACCATTGCACACATACAAGATTTTTTTTCAAAATCAATGCAACTGGCTGATTCCTCGAAAGACTTATCTCTATCTTTTCTTCTCCTCTTTTAAAATGTGCCCTATCTACATGAATCCATGTTCCATTTTCATTGATTGTACTCTTTCTTTCATTGATAATGCAATTCCATTGTGATCTCATTGTTTCTAGCTTTCTATTGATATGCTATCATGAATGTCTTGTTATCTTCTTGCTTCTAGTTTTACTTCATTGCTATTGCTATTAGTTTGGGATTTGGCACATGACATCTGAACTAGGTTCGGAACTAGGATTGGACGATACAGATTCTGATGAGTTTGTAGGACTTGGTGTTTTAACGGACCTTTTCTCTAAAGAATCTACAAACGCTGTAGTAGCGTTAAGAAGATCGTTAAATGCTTCAGGAGTTAATCTTGTTCTAATTGGTGAATTTCGCAAATTCTACAGATACAAATATCTAGATTTCCTATATGCTTCTAATCATTGTGCATGTTCCAAGCGTTTCTATTCAATAGTTGCTTGCAACTGTGATCTTGGCATGCGTTACATGAAGAAGATTCGTAGACTTAATACACTTAAAAATATTACAAAATAAAAAATTCATCTCCCCGACAACGACGCCAAATTATGTGGTAGCCTAGTCATTATAGATTTCCAAAAAATCAGTGAATTAAGTAGTATAAAATTCTGGTAGGAAGATGTGGCTCTTGGAGAGCCAAAGGGTCGGTTGAGCTCAAATCCATCATGTTGACTAAGGATAGGACATAAGAAAGAGAGTGAAAGCAAGTTGTAACCAGGCTGAAAATCTTCCTTAGCGAGCTGCTGAGGGAGATAGGATGCATGGGAACCCACCAAAGCAACATAAGTAGCCAACAACGGGAAGACAACAGAAGACGCGAGAAAAAGACATGGGGCCGCTTCACTTGACAGGAGATGTCAGAAGGGGAAATAATAGTAGGGAAGAGGAGCATACGCAACCGCAACATTAGCGCGATGCAGAACCTAAGCAGGAGGAAGAGAGCGAGGAGCTAGCGAAGAAGGAGGCATGGAGGAAGTATCCAGAGAGCCTGACAAAAAAGTGTGAGGAAGCAAGTTGATTTTCACACGAGGGAGAAGAAAAAGCAACCCCCACACCCTGCGAAGCAGAGGTCCCAAGAGCCGTGCTAGAAATAGGCGTGGGATCAGCCATACTAGGCAGTCTGACGAGGGAGCAGTCTGTAGGGGGAGGAAGATCATGACTCGAGATTTCCAACTCAATTTCTATGTCGGTGGAGGCTTCTTCATCTGCCATTGATCCCATTCTTAAGACTTCCTTGACATTGATTTTAAAACACGTTGGATCATCAGAATGTACCATCGTAAGTGATGGATGGTCAAATGTGCAACGACATCCGTTGATAAATATCATGATGGTTTGTCCTCGTGGTGAATGCTTCATAAAAGCTGTGGATAGTTCCCGTGAAATCAAAACTGGCACTTACATAGCAAACTTGTTGAGTGACGTCATAGATGAGATTGGATCAACTAATGTTGTCCAGGTGGTGATGCACAATGCTAAAAATTGTCGAGATGCTGGTAGAATATCGGAGGGTCGTTATCCACACATATATAGCTCGAGGTGCAACACACATAGTTTGAACCTTGTGTTGCACGATTGGTACAATGGTTCAAAACCATTATAGACGATTGTCAAAAAATTGTCAAGTTTGTAATGAAACGTCAAAGAGTTCTTGACATTTTTCGACAACGCATGGTATGCATGCTGAAACTACCTGTCAAAACGAGATTTTGCACACACTTTTGGACACTTGAATCACTACTCCGAAATAAAAACGAAATCATGGAGACTTTTGTCTGTACATTATTCTCTGATTGGGAGGAGGGTCAAGTGATGAGAGTGAAGTTGAAAGTCAAAATCTTGCGTACAAAGCTTGCAGACTCTCATTTTTGGGATGGAGTACGTGACGCTTACCATGTCATGATGCCGATAATGTATAGTGTGCGTCAATTGGACTCAAATTTGCAAACATTGGAAAAGTGTGGATGGCTTGGTGGAATGTACAAGAGAGCCTAAATGATCCACGTGAATTTCCAAAGTCTGTGGTCAAGTAGTGGAGACCACCTTTCAACAAGGCAAAGCGGGAAACATTGAGCAAATACCTTCATGCGCGAGGACGATGGCACATACACCTCTTTAGCGGATATTGACGAGTATGCCGTACGTGACTTTTATGACGTGGTGAATTCTTTTTATAGCAACAAGGACACTACAGTGGAAGCAGTTAGGGAACTTACACAATACAAAGAGAAGGAAGATATTTACCTACAAGTATGTACAGAACACGTTGCGAAATTGACTGCTGAGTGATAGGGTTGAAAAACTTGTGTACATGTATTTTAATCACAAAATAATAAAGAGAATAGGAAGTGTTGATTATATGGAGGAGATGCCTGCATGGAGGATGGATGTTTCAGGAGAAGAAGAGATGAAAGATCTTGGTGGTCGTCGAGATTGTGTGGTTATAGACTATGAGATTGATGCAAATTTAGAAATTGAAGAAGGCATTATGCGAGCCGACAAGAGAAAAAGAATGGGAAACCTTCTTTGAAATTGGAATACATGTATACATTGTTTTTGATTTAAATAAAAAATATTTTGTACTAGATCTTAAGACCAACAATCTACAAATCCAGCCTCGTAATAAATTCTATGAATCATTATTAAGTTACTCTGAATCATAATTAAGTTAACGAATTACTAATGCTAGAAATATCAAATTGTAAGCATGTGTTATAATTGAAATATGAAATACAAAATTGAAATCTTTTGTATCACATACAAAAATAAAAACATATACTAAAAATGTTAAAATTGAATTCTTTACACAATCTTAAAAACTTGGAGCAACACAGACATAGAATGCACACAATTCTTAAATAATAAGCATGCAACAAACAAACATGATAGTTACAGATTCATCAATAGCACCTAGCCAAGTGAATAGTCGTGCACCAAAGATGAATCAATAATTATCAGGTCACAGATGGTTATTGAATACTCATCAATAGCACCTAGCCAAGTGAATAGCCGAGCACCAAAAATGAATTTAGAATAACCACAAACTAGAGACTAATCATGCAACAAACAACCATGATAGTTGTAGATTAGCACGTAGCCAAGTGAATAGCCGCGTATCAAAGATGAATTTAGAATAACCACAAATTGGATGCTAATCATGCAACAAACAACAACGATAGTTATAGATTCATCAATAGCACTTAGCCAAGTAAATAGCCGTGCACCAAAGAGGAATCAGTAATTATCAAGCACAAATGATTATTAAAAATTCATCAATAGCACGTAGCCAAGTGAATAGTCGTGCACCAAAAATGAATCTAAAAGAATCACAAACATGAAAAAGCGATATTAAAAAATTAAAAGTACAAAATCTAAAATTTAATTACCTTGGATTACTGTCGTGCACAAATAAAATCGCAAGCAATAAGATTAGGAAGCAAGAGGATTAGAAAGTTGGAAGGTGAGGAACAGGGTGGGATATGGCCTTACATTTATAATGAAAATGCCCGTCGGGCTATGATAGAGGAAACTTGGCAGGCCCGACGGACCTTAGATAGGGGCCCGACGGGCTTCTTTGGTGAGTCCGACGGGCTGTTTCATCGGACCACCCGGTCCACATCATGTTGCATTGTTCTCCTACTAATCGACTTTTTAATGTTTGTCCAATTCGAAGAAGTCAAGACACCTTTTCGACCTCTTCATCTCATGCTCTATATGTCAACAAGGGCTCGAAATGACAGAAGAAGAAGAAAAGCTCTAATCAATCATCAATGCTCTTTACTAGGATCTTGCATAAATTGGCTTAATCTACCAGCACAATAGCTTAGATCTGGTCTTGTGACGGTTAGATAGATAAGTGAACCAACTATCTTTCTATAGAGAGTAATGTTCTTGAAGGATCTTTCATTACCTTTTATAGTTAGCTTTACATTTGACTCCATAGGTGTATCACAAGACTTTGCATCTACCATATGAAATCTTTTTAGAATGGAGCATACTTCTCTTGACAAGTGAAAGTATATTGAGAAGATCTAATCACTTCTATTCCTAAAATGTAATGCAAATGACCAAGGTCATGCACCTCAAACTCGTCCTTCCATCCAATATAGCACTTGGCCACCTATTTCATAAAAAGATAGCACGCAACAAAGCTTGATCCCAAAATGGTTTTGGAAGATTAACTTCTAAACTCATGGCTTTGGCACTTTCACATACAGTTCTATTCTTCTTCTCGGCCACTGCATTTTGTTGTGGTGTCCTTGGAGTTGTGTACTCCCTTTTGATCCCATGTTTAGTACAAAAGGCCTTGAACTTGGTTGAGATATACTCACCATCATTGTCATTCTTCAAGCTCTTGATCCTTGTGAAAAATTGGTTCTCCTTTGCATTATTGAGCTTCACAAAGACATCATACACTTCATCTTTGCTCTTTAGTAGATAGATCCAACAAAATCTACTAAAATCGTCAATGAAAGTTACATATATTTTAGCTCCACTATTGCTAATTGTAGTAATTCCATAAATATCCGAATGTACAACTTGAAAAGGCTTTGTAGATCTAGTATAAGGTAGTCTATGTGACTTTGACAAAGCACAAGACTTACAAACGTGATGGATGCTAGTTAAGGAACTTGGAAGACCAATCACAACTTGCTTTCTAGCCATTACCTCCAATGACTTGTAGATGAGATGCCCCATCCTCTTATGCCAAACCTCTTGAATAGGTATTTGCTCACTTTCCACACATCCAACTTGGTTAGCAATAACACAAGCATCTAGTTTGAATAACTTCCCTTGTCTTTTACCTTTTGCAATCAAGACATCCTTCCTTTTGATCATACAAGCATCTCATCAAATTCAACCTTAAGACCATTGCTTAGCATTTGACTCACACTAAGTAGGTTCTTAATAATAGATGGAATGAACAAAACATCCTTCAAATGAACATTCCTATTTGTAGAGAGAGAAATAGGAATTGTGCCAATTCCTTTTATTGCACACTCACCATCATTGGTCATGTAGATCACCCTCTTGTCATCTCCATATGCCAACAAAGAAGTGAAATACTCTTTGTGAAAAGTGATGTGTGACCTTGCTCCCCTATCAATCCACCATGCATCAATATCTCCAACAATAGAACTCAAACATAAAGATATCACAAAAGCATCATCATTTGTGTTTTGAGCATCAACACCATCCTCATCAAGAGTTAGATTACTTTGTTTGTCTCCTTGACCTCTCTTCTTTTTGTAGCAATCACTTGCAAAATGACCTTTGATGCCACAATAGAAGCACTTCAACTTTGACCTATCTTCAAGGAGACTCACCAAAAGAAGAAGCCTCACCAGGATCTTGTCCTTTAGGCCACTTGCCCTTACTTTTGCCCTTGAACTTGTCTTTGATGAACATGGCCTCCTCATCTTGAGATGTCAATGTAGATCCACCTCTTGCTTGAAGCCTATATTATTCATTGATCAAGATCTCTTGAAGATCCACCAAACTTGGCAAAGTTTTTTAATAGTAAGACTTTGTACAATGTTAGCATGAGCATCTAACAAACCATTAAGAATAACTTGAACAATCTCTCCTTCCTTAATGCTCTCATCAATGCAAGCTAACTCATCACTTAAAGCCTTCACTCTCAAAACAAAAGCATTAGGACTCTCTTCTTTATTTTGAATGCTTTGAAAGATTTGTTTTCTTAGAGTGAATCCACTCATTGTAGCCATGTTGCAATAACTTGATATTTTTCTTTCAACATGTTCCAATGCACAAAGCACTCTTTTGAAATACAACAAATGTTTCCAAAAAGAAATCACAAAGATATATCCAAGTATGGCTAGGCTAGATGCTAGAGTACAACCTTCTGAAATACTTTTGCTATCATCCTTCATGGATGTCCAGCTTGCGTCATTGTAAGATTCGATTCGAAATCCAGCTTCCTTTGAATAACACAATCCATAGTCTTTCGATTCTTGGAGATATTGTACTCCTCTTTTTGCTAACTTTCAGTGTAACGATCCTGGGTTCTGATTAAATTGGCTTAGCCTATATATTGCAAATGCTATATTAGGTCTAGTATTGTCTACAAGATACAACAGTGATCCAATCAGCCTTTGATAGGGTGTATTGGCCATTCATTTCTCTTCTTCAAGAGTCTGTGAGTATACTTTTGTTGGTGAAGATACAACTTGCCACCTTCAAAGTCTCCTTCGATCTGTAAGCCTAGATAGGTTTTTGCTTCTTCTAGGTCAGTGATCTCAAATATTCCAGAAATGTCTCTTTTGACATCTGAAATCAATTTATCTTATTTTGAGAAGATAAGAGTGTCGTCAACATAAACAACTAGAATGATATTTTCGTCTTTGACATGTTTGATATAGACATTCGACTCGGCGAATAAAGGTTCGAAGCCTAAATAACATAATGCTTTGTCCTTCTTTCTATACCATTGTCTGGCTACTCGTTTCAGACCATAGATGCTTTTATTCATGTGACATCCAAATTCTACATGCAAGAAAACAGTTTTCTCATCTACAATATGGATTTTGAGATCATGAGCCAAGCGAATTAATGTGTGTTTGACTATTGGTGAGAAAGTATCAATGTAGTTGATCCCATATTTTTGTGAAAAACCTTTTACAACCAACCTTGCTTTGTATCTGATGTTATGATCTCCATCAGGACCTGTTTTGATCTTGTAGATCCACTTGTATTCAACTGGTCTTCTTTCATTAGGTACCGGTGCAAGTGTCCATACATTGTTCTTATACATTGATGACATTTCGTCCTCCATTGCTTGAATCCAATGATCTGTATTTGGTCCATCAATAGCTATCTCGAATGTTTGAGGTTAGTCTGTGAAACCACAAAATTCGATGGCTATATTTGTTGAAACATTTTGACCAAACCTTACTGGTAGTTTTCTTTGTCTATCAGATCTTCTCACAATTTGTATAGGTCTCAAATTCAATTCTGCATTTTCGAGTTCGACTAATTCTGCTTGAATTTAAGCTGGTGATTCGAGTCTTATGGGTACTCAAATTTGAATTCCCTTTGAATCACTATTATGTCCAGATGATAATTCATGTTCATCATCTGCTTGTTTTATTTATGTTGTTGGTAACTCATAATAATTCTTAAGAATTTCATAGCCGATTAAATCACTGTCTGCTATGTACTTTGACTCATTGAACAATTTTTATTCTTCTAGTTTCAGGTATGTAGACTCGATAATATGAAGAATGTAACTCGAATCCTCCCAGAAAACCTTGTTCTGTCTTTTCATCAAGTTTCTTTCTCAATTTGTTCGGTATGTGCATATAAACTGCGCATCCAAATGTCCAAACATGAGCCCGATTTGGCTTCGACTTCCACCATATTTCGTGAGGAGTTTTGTCTGGTCTTTTGAATTCCAAAATTTGATTTTGCAGATAGTTCGATGTAGCCACTACTTCTGTCCACAACTGCTTCGGTGCTTTCGCATGAGCCATCATACACCTGGTAGCTTCCATTAGTGTACGATTTTTTCGTTCCGAAATTCTATTGTGCTGAGGTGCGTATGATGCAGTTTTCGTATGCATAATACCTCGATCAGTACAAAAGTTTTGAATTTCGTTGGAAATGTACTCACCTCCACGATCTGTGCGAATTTGCTTTAACTTGTTGCCTGTTGTCTGCTTCTTAGCCCAATTGGTATACTCAACGAATTTCTCGAAAGCGTTTGATTTTGTACGAATAAAGTATACTACAACGAACTTGCTGAATTCATCAATAAATGTTATGAAGTATTTTGCATCACCTAAAGATATACTCTGAATGGTTCACATATATTTGAATGTACAATTTCCAGTACCTTGGTTGCTTCATAAACATCTTTACTGAAAGGTGTTCGAGTCATGTTGCCTTTAAGACAAGATTTGTAGGTAGTTCGATTATCTCGACTCCTTCAATTCTCTGACTCTTGTTGGCTTGGTACAAGGCTTCCATGTTCATGTGACATAACCTCTTGTGCCATAGAATATCTGTCAATTTTTGAGTTTGATATGCTTGTTCGACTTGAGTTCAAATGCTCAAGTGATACAAATTACCATCTCTATTACCTTTGGCAACTAGGTTATCAGAATCTTCATTGAACAATTTACAAGAGTCCCTTGTGAAGGTTACTGACATTCCTGTGTTGACTATCTTTGCTACGGATAGAAGATCTTTATTGAGAGTAGAAACATAGAGAACTTCCTCCAGATTCTTGTCACCTTGATTGGTGTCTAATCACAGTACACCAGTTCCATCAACTACATGCTTAGAACCGTCTCCAAGTATAATGAATCTCGAATAATTTGTCTTCTTAAAAAATTTGTTTCGAGGAAACAAAATGTGAGGTGGCTCCCGAATCAAGTACTACTTCTCAAATTTTTGAATTCGACGAACAACATAGATCAGCACAAACATATGTTGCTGAGTTTCTTGTCGTCCTCTCTTCTGCTGCTTTGAAGCATTCTGCTTTATCTTCAACAAAATTTGAATATGAAGGTTTGCTTCGAGTCTACTGCTGCATGACCCCGTTTATGACAATGAATAGATTCAACCAACACTTGTCTTCCGTATGACTTGATCTTTCGCATCTGTTGCAAATCTTCCTATCACTAGAATCTTTCTGTTGTTTTTCTGATTGTCAATCATTTGTTTTGGATTCATCTAAATGATTTCCATTCTTCTTAGACGACTCCGTCTTAGACGTAAACTTCTTTGAAGATTTATTCTTCCAAGTAAATAGAACTTTTTTCGAATCACCATTATCGTCATAACATTCGCGAGCTTCTACTTCTTCTTTGACTCCATCTATCGCCTTTTGAAGTGTCATAGACGAATCTTTCGCCAATAAAGTTCGAGTTGTATGGAATGACCTGGGTAGGGCTCAAAGAAAATAGTTAAGCTGTTTTTCCTTTGAGATTGCATTTTTGGTGTCGGAATTCTGCAAAGAAATAAGCAGATCCTTTATCTTTCATACGAAAGTGGTCAGATCTTTGCCGTCCCATTGTAGTAAGTCACATGATTTGATTTCGTGATCGAGTCTCATTCTTGGTTTGCAATTCTTCCCACAATTCTTTTGCGTTTGAAGTCGATGAAAGATCTAGCATTATGTTGTCATTCACTGAAGACGCAATAAGTGCTATAGCTTTGTCATTTTTCTCCCTCCATTCACGAAGTTCCTTGCTAGGAGTAATTGGCTTCTCTTCTGTTGAATCGACCCATTGCCAAAGACCTTCACCCTTCAGTATGAGTGAAGTCTTTAACTTCCAGACTAAATAATTTGAACCTTCTGTATCCAAGATCGTACTGATCTTAGACTGAATGCTATTGATCGAAGACATCTTCTAATCTTTTGAATAAGCTCCAGATACGGCTGCTGATGGATGTGAAAGGCTTTGATACCACTGTAGGAAAAATACTAGGAATTCTATTGTTCAAGAAAATTTATCTATCGAGAAAATTTATTGTTCGAGACAGTTCGAACAAGAATAAAAATGTTTCGAGTTCGGTTTATCCTTTGAGTTCGAGTTTCTCAGCCTTTGTCAATTAGACTGTGCACTTTGTTGGTAGAACCGAGATTTGTCTGTTGAGCCGTTCTACACATCGCACCAAGAAACTTTAAATGACTAGTTCTATAATGAGCAACTATGTGTATATGTATCTTTCCTTCTTACATAATATAGAAACACATTTTATCTAATCCCATAGCATCTATACTAATGTGGGCCAGTATGGCAAATGCCATGGCAACCATTAGACTATTACTATACCATGCTCCATATGGCTATTTAGAAAGAATATTATACATTGAAACATAACATTTCTTAATAAAATATTGCCAAGGTAATTGTAAATTGTTCTTGACAGAGATAACAACAGAAAATCATCGTAAACACCTGTCTTTCTCATGAGACTAACTTTTGTAGTGGGTTGTTGTGGGCCAATTTCCTCGACCGGTTTACACGTATGGTACATTGTACTGTAATTCATCATATTGGCATTAAATTTTACTATGGTTAACTTTGATAGGAGGTAAAAATGTTGGTCTTGTTTTTACAAGAGGGACTGTGTGATTCTAGCTAGTCTAGTTTCGTTTCTCTCTCTCTCTCTCTCTCTCTCTCTCTCTCTCTCTCTCTCTCTCTCTCTCTCTCTCTCTCTCTCTCTCTCTCTCTCTCTCTCTCTCTCTCTCTCTCTCTCTCTCTCTCTCTCTCTCTCTCTCTCTCCCTCCTTCTCTCTCTCATGAATGCTTCAATACTTTAAGATACTTCCCTACATCGAACCATGCCAATGACAACTAAACTTCTAATTTAAAGGTCCTACACTAACACCACCCTTAAACCATACTATACTATTCAGATTGTTCCCAACATTTTTGATAAATAAGTTCTAATATGGTTTTAAGCTTAGCTTAAACGAATGGACATGATTCGTTGCAATTCCATCAGGGACAAAATACCACTTTCCATGAAGCGTCCTCAAAAACCACTATATATCACCCATTCTTGATCGACGTTTCTTCACAGCACGGTGTGAGGAGAGATCAGCAAGTTGCTCATTGCATAAAGTGCACCCTATCCAGCTTGCCTTCTTCGGTTTCTACTTCTTGGTATGTGGTTTGGTCCATCTCTTGTTGATACAATCTTTTCAGATGTATGTGAGAAGTGTTTTCATTCCACAATAGTAGTCATAGCATCTTCGTATGTGGTTTGCTTCATCTCTTGTCGATACAATCTTTTTAGATGTATGTGAGAAGTGTTCTCACTCCAAAATAGTATTCATAGCATCTTGACAAACAAGTTTTTTGTGGTGGGAGGTCCGCTGACCAACGATGGACCCCAATCATAAAGTTTGCAATTCTTTATTCTTTGTAGTAGCTCGTTGGCCAGCAATAGCTCTACCTCATGCTTGCTACTTCACTACAAGGATAGCGATGGAGCTTTGATAATTCATTAGGATCTATCTTTGATTTGTCCACCAGCGAACTATCACATATATATCTTGTTGATTGCTTGTCTAAACTACAAAAATGCACAACCCATCTACATTTTTTATTTTGATTTATGAAAGGTTGCCTTCTTAGACCATCTTCATTTCTGATCGTTGATTTATGAAAGGTTGCCTTCCTGTCCAGCGATGGACCTAAGGAAGTTTACATTATGTTTACATAATTATGGCTTAGAATGATGCATAGTATGCTATAGCTGGATGCACTCTTTTTAGTATCTCTTATGCTAATCTACTATGTGTTCTCAAATGCTAGTTTCTACTACTTAGAATCTACTAGCATTCAATTACGAATAAAAAAACATTTACGTTTTGTTTCCATGTAGCATCGATTGTTACTACGGCCTTTTTTTACTTCAGTCATTTAGGTTTCGAACCACATATCGATAAACTTGTGCACAAATATATATATCTCTCACTCTATCATCTCATAGCAGTTGGATCTCGAGATATTAATTTCGGCAAAATAGTTTGGATTCTAAACTGGATAGACTTTATGTTGAATGACTTTGTTTCTAAATAAAACAAATCACTCGAAGGAATAACATGGAAGCCTCTAAAGAAAACACGGCTACAATAATCTAGCTATGACTTCTACCAACAAATCTCAGGGTGTGTATAAATCACCTACATTTTTAGTTTGGTCAAGGGAATGATGCCTTTGTTCTATGGATGTAACCAACTTTCTATGACCAATGCAAATAAATAAAGAATTCTTAAGCCTAAACCTTAAACACCATACTTTTTGTTTTTAACTGTCTATCGTTTATTGATTTGTTTAACAACCCGATAATGATGGCTTATAAGTTGTCCATTGGTAAGGTTTTCGACAGAACGATCTTAGACAACATGGATATGCGTAAGATACATGGTTCTTACATAAGGATTAGAATGGCATAGATCTACCCTAATACTTTGTAAAAACCGCGAAGACCTCTTCTATAATGTATAATCTACCCATAATAAAGTCCTAAATACCATGGGTTGAATGTGTAATTATGGTAAACGTGAGTTTGCTTAGAATAACACTATTCAATCATGGCTATAGTAAATAATACCCATTCAGATGTCATATTAGATTTTTGGTGAGATACGACTGAAAAGCATGGATATGCTTAGGAGTATGGACATTAGTGTGACTTGTTTCTCGAAACAATGGTCACATGGGTTACAATGGCATGGATTTGCCCTAACACCATCACATGTGTCCACACCATATCTTTTAGCTAGTTAAAATATATACGGTTAAAAACTATTTATACTATTATTCAAAACAATATAAACTGATATGGACCAATTGCCGATAAACTGATCAGCATGGCACAAGCCTTAATACGGTAATATGAGGGCTTGGCCTATCACTAAAAAAACATTTTGTTGTTTGGGAAGACAGGACTACGATTTAAAATGCTATTTATGCTGTTAAGTGGTATAGCTTCTTTTGGACATGGATAACAACTAACACTCAATTGTAACACCTGTCTTCCCCATTGTACTAACTCGTGCGGTTTTGTGTTGTGGGATGGTGGCAAGTATCAGTCGGACGTTTTGAAAGTGGTTATGCTTTACGATGCTTTTCAGTATTGTATTTTACTTTTCAACTCTACTTTACCTTGTTGGAATATGAATAAAGGCTTCAAATGGTTTAGTCTTGCTTTGTCAAGAGGAACTATGTGAAACTGTGAAACTCTCTCTCTCTCTCTCTCTCTCTCTCTCTCTCTCTCTCTCTCTCTCTCTCTCTCTCTCTCTCTCTCTCTCTCTCTCTCTCTCTCTCTCTCTCTCTCTCAATGTTCCAAACATTGATATAGAGTTCCACAAAAGTGATGTGAAATTGTCTTATATAGACAACACTAGCATTAGGATTTTGGAAGCTATTTATCAATCAAAACCATGTGCATAACAATTTGAGCTTTAGATTTGAATTATAATTCGGGTCCCAACTTAGCACTTGGGCCCTTTGAGAAATTGTTTATCGAATTAATTCTCTTGCCTTGGGCATTTGGCTACATGCATCAACTATGATTTCTAAGTTTACCATTGGTAATCGCACTCAAGAATTGCTTGTATTATTTAAATTGGCTTGCTTCACATAGATGTGTAATTCTAGAGTGGTGCCATCAATGCTTTTATGTCAATGCACTCTATTAAAACCAAGGGCTTTGATTCCATAAATGCTCTGGGTTGTTTCATAATTTGTTGTCGATGGAATCCCCTTTTAATTGTTGTTGTGTGAGTCTTATAACAAGTAAGGGGTCATGTACAACCTCTCTTGCTATTGGAAGCTCCAGTGCATTTAAATTTTGTGCATGAATCTCATCTATATCTTGTAGGTGATGCAAACACTCATATTTATAAACCATTGTCCTTCTCCACAAGCTAATTAGTGAACTACTAAAACCACTACTTCCAGATTCACCTTTCATGCATAACCTACTATCTAGATAAAGTGAAAACTCCAAAATATCTTCAAAATAATTGTAAGGAGAAAAAAATCTCATATTGTGGTTAGAGAGTAGCACATTTAAGCAATACATTTTTTAGCTTATGAATATTGAGCAAATTCAAAAAAGCTTGTTATAGCAATGTTTCTTTCATACATAACCATGAAGCCAAATTGCTTGGAAAAGTACAATTTTGAGTATATTCCTAGTAAATGTTTGTTAACTAGCCATGGTATGCATGGTGCATAATGCATGATTCATGATGCTTTCCTAGTTTTCTAGCTGTCATCGTTTTGAATGGATGCATCAAAATTCTAAATGCTTTGCATATTTGTTATCTCTTCTACATGCCCTAAGCAAAATATCTCAGATGTCGGATGACATGGTGGGCTTAACGCATATCATACATGCACCATGACATTGAGATATCATGAATGTTGAATAATTAAACCACGAATATTGAATTGTGAATTCACGAATATCAAATCATGAAATGGTAATTATTGAATCATGAAATTGTGAATGCTAATTTGTGATATTTTTTAATGCCAAATCACGGCGTTTGTGCATATTAAATTATTACATTTGTAAATGTTAAATTGTAAAAGTTGTAAATATTGAATCATGAAACTCATGAAAATCTAATTGTCAAATTTGTGACTACTTTTATGATTACTAAATCATGAAATTTTGAATATTGAATTGTGAAATTTGTTATTACTTTCTTGAATTCTAGATTGTGACATTCATGAATATCCTCAAAATTACCAGTTGTGAGATTTATGACTACTTTGATGAATACTAATAGTGATAATTTGAATACTCAATTGTGACTTAAGTGAATAAAAAACATGACCTTCTGAAGTAAGAAAAGTGAATTGATGAATTACAATCATGATTATGAAATTATGCTCTATTGGATATGATTTCAAGTTTTTCAAGTTTTCTCTAAATATTGGCCAATGAAATTCAAATCATAAAGATGTAATACAAAAGGCGCCATTTTAATGTAATTTCTTATCAGGAAGTTCGCGATAATGGAAGATATGTGAAAATTGTCAACATTTCCTTGACTAGTTTTAGGCCAAATTTGGTAATTTTGGAACATAGTTTTGGATCTGATCTTTCACACGTGTAGAATAGGTATAGATACTTTTATTTTAGTATATATTTCATATTGAAGAAGTTTCAACCTTCAGGACCTTCGAAATGACGCCAAAATCATGTCATTTGGACATATAGGCCAAAATTGGCTATTTTAGGCTACTGGTGCTCTAAAATTGGGTCCTAAGTTCTAGAGAGAGGAGATAGAGTCATCTCTCTCACCTATATTAGGCTGAATTTTGTGGAGAAACAGGTTGAAGAAACTTATGTACTATTTCATTAAAATGAATAGATTGTTGTCAGTGTTTCTTATTCCATTGTGAGCATTGTTGTGTGTATTGTCTTCAAGCTCTTGTGTATGATTTTAGGTGCTTTCCGAAAGTGGTGGGTTGCTGTTGTAGAGCTGGTATGCTACTGTTTTTGGCCGCCCTCATTACCTTTGAATAGTTTCTTGAGTTCTTAGAATGCTTGTTCAAGTTTTTGTGCATCAAAGGTAGCATTAAGTTGCTTTGCCATTTCTAGCTTTTGTAGCTTGTTGTACAAAGATCTTAGCCAGAACATATGGAATCTTAGATCCATTTTTTTCATGGTATCAGAGCTGGCTGGCTATTAGTTTTAGTAAGGTTTCAATTTATGGTGATATTCGGATGTTTGATCAAGTTCTAGCATGATTATGCATTGCATTGTTATCAAATTTTACTAACCTTTGTTTGTTGAGTTGAACTTGTTGGAATGAAGCATCATATTAACTCACCAAAATTCGACTCTTTAGTATTCGTGTCATCAAAATACAAATTGTTCAAGTTCATCTCATTTCTTGAGCACCAGTACATTATGTAAATACTCTCTCTCTCTCTCTCTCTCTCTCTCTCTCTCTCTCTCTCTCTCTCTCTCTCTCTCTCTCTCTCTCTCTCTCTCTCTCTCTCTCTCTCTCTCTCTCTCTCTCTGACGACCTTGCAATCTTACTTACTGAAGTTGAATGTTTGCGCAATAGTCAACTGAAGCAGAAGCGGGATCGACGACAAACTCTTCGAATTTGAAATCTTCGACTACATTCTCTCCGTTCTCCTACAAATTGAGATCCACGTCATCCACACTGCCCTATTCAAACGCAGACTACGTCATAGTCACTTTAACACTTTTTAGTAACTGCACTTGTTGTCCACACAGTCATTGTAACTGCTCCATGTACATATATACATAACGGCAACTCACGTAAATGATAATGAGACAATTTGTGATGAACATACATGCAAAGTGGAGAAGAGTAAAATAGAGTTTTTGTGCGAACTCCAGTGTGTCTTAATTATCTGATTCCATAGGATCAGAGATCTGAAGAGAGAGTGCTAGCCATTCAAACACATAGTGGACCATTACTGTGAACCATTCTTGGGCATAGGATTGTGATCTGATTGTTGTATTCACAACTGCTTAATTTATATTCTCTGACCGTTTGGAAAGCTAAGGATGGCAAAGCTCTTGCCATTGTATCTCTAAATCTTAAGGATTCACAAAATAGCTCACATAGCTAACTGTTCCAGCTCCAAAGAAGCATGGGACATTCTTACTGGTCTATACGAGACAACAGATGTTTCGACTCGTCTCTTCTTGAGGAATATGTTCCTGTCACTCAAGATGAGTGAAGGGACCTCAGTCACAGATCATCTAAACGAATTCAAACAACTACTCAATCAGTTAGCTACAGTAGGTTCGCCAGTATCAGAGGACGATGCTAACATCTCTCTTCTGTCTAGTCTTCCTCTCTCTTACGACAATTTAGTATTGCTACTCAATAATATTCTTGATCTGTCTCTCCAAAAGGTGACATCAAGCTTATTGTAGGAAGCTGCGAAGGATTTCAGATCATTGATGATCCAATCCACAAAAAGATTTTGGGTTACAAAAGAAGATACTCTACCAATCTCACCCATGTAGAAAGATCAACATCTACACACAAAATGAGATGCAACCTCTAATAGAACTTGATCAAACATGAATCAAATGATAAAGTATTGTTGCTGTCTCTACAAAACCAGCAAGCTACTATATTTCACACATGGGGATCCAAAAATAGAAATTATAGACCATTCTACATAGAATTGTATGCAATCACAAGTATAGTGCACCAATGGATGGTAGAACCCAAGAGAACCATGTATAAGCATGAAATGAGATAGAGAAGAGAGAAATATATGTTTCTCCACGAGTTACATCCTTTTATAACATGTCCAAACCCTATTTGGCCACTTAGCTTTCCCACCAAAATGCTAACCCTACTATTTTTGGGTCTAGATTCAAAGTACCCAACACTCAAATTTGAACTTACTCAAACTCGCCTTCTAACTTCCCCACACTTTCAAAAAGTGTTTATTCAAATGAAATTTAGACTAATGAATTTTTAAAAGTTAAATTCTAAGTCTAAAACAAAGTTGGCCTCAAGTTGCCAAATATGGAATTATAGCAAATATGATCAAACTAGTTGAATGTCCTTTGCTTCATGAACAAGTCCTTTCCCAATGCTTTGGTGAAGATATCAGCTACACATTCCCTTGAGGACACATGTTGAAGCTCCACCTCCTTTGCAATGACTTGCTCCCTCACAAAATGTTGCAATACCACTTCAATGAGCAATGAAGAATCACATAGAATGTAAATGAGATGATTCCTCATTGCTTCCAAGTTTGAACTCTTTGGAAAAATACATCAAACAAACAATCAATGTGAGTGATCAACATTTGCTTGCTTATATCCTTCTTCTTTGTCCTTTGTTGCCATGTATCCACCATGACACTGCTTGAATGAGCCTCTATCTCCATCTTGCCACAAGAAACAATCAAGCCTTGGAAATCCTGAAGTAAGTGAGTTCATCCATGATACTAAAGCAGCACCACATGACTCCATAAACCAAGCAAGTTTTACTAGTCCATTTTCAAGATCTACTTGACACAAGAAAATGACCATGAATTCACCAAAAATTGACAATCTCCAAACATTGGCACTAAGTAGCTCAACACTTGAGAACTTAGCCATGGATGAATGATATGATGAACCTCCAAGACTTGGATGGTAAGAGTTCATTTGAGGTTCTTTTTGGTAAGAAGCCAAGCTTGGCATTAGAGGAGTTTTGAGCTCCAAAAAGACCCTTTAAGAATTCGTGCAAGATGTAGTTTATATCATTAAAATATTATAGCACTAATACTTTTGACTTGCCATAACTTTTTAATCATAGCTTAGAAGTATGTCATCTAAATATCATTGGAAAGCCCTTGTTGAGCGCTTTTTAATGCACTAAACTCCGCTAAATCCGGACTTACCACTAAAAAGTTATGCCATTTTTAGTGTGGAATCAAAATGTGGACTCAAAAAGTTACGTTACGTAGATTTCAAATTTGAGTGTTTTGATTGTCCATGTGTAAGAAAAAATTGAGAAAAAATATAAAAAGAATTTTTACAAAGGGTCTTTTCTGGATTTATAACTCCTCTAATGAGCATTTGAAGATCTTTGGTAGTAATTGCTATGTCAACTCATCTTTTGAATTCTTGAAGGGAATCTTTGTTGGCTATAGTGAAGTAGGGAAAGCTTATAGGTTTTACATTCCTAAGTCAAAGAAATTTCACATTACAAAGGATGTCATCTTTGAAAAGGAGAATGTGGATAAGCTTGATGTTGTTGATGTTGATCAATCTAACATTTTTGGTGGTGATGAAGATGGTTCCTTGGATGGTGATGGTGGAGATGCCTCTCCAAGTCAAGTTCTAAGAAGATCCTCAAGGAAAAGACAAAAGCCATCTAAGCTTACATATGATGAGAAGGGTAAGCAAGTTGAAAGTACAAACTTTGCTTTACTCACATGTTTTGGTTCATCTTCTTGTATAGATGATGCTATACAAATGGATGGTGTTTTTCATGGATTGCAAACAACTAATGGATTTGGAAAAGAAGTTTTGTTCAATGACTTTGATGGTCAAGAGGAATATCAAGAGGTTGATCTCAGGGGGCTCCAACAACACAAAAGAGAAAGTGATAATTTGGAGCTAGTCAAGAGTATCAAAGGGAAGTCAAGTGGTAGAGATACTTTGGATCTATTTTTGCAGGTTATTGAAGAGTCAAGTAAGGTCAAGGGAGCAGGAAGAAAGTTTTTTTTCAAGTTTACTTTACTTATTCTATCTCATGTTTGAGCAATTTCATGTGCATGTGTGCAAATTGTCAAGATATGGTGAAACTAGTTACATTGTTTTGCATCACTTTGTTGTTGGAGTTGTACTAGCATGCTTGGCTGGTTTTGATAAAGATGAAGCTAAGGGAGGCTCATATCATCACTCATTCATGATCAAATCATCAAGTGATTTTGATATCTTATGGCAAGATGGAGATGGAGGCTCATTCATGGATTTTCATGGTGGAGACATATCAAGGAAGGACAAAGATGGAGGGTACATGCAAGCAAGTGGATATCACTCACATTTATTGCTTGGCTGTTGTTATTTTTCGAAGAGTTAAAAGGTGGATCATGGAGGAATTCTTTCATTGTGATTTTATGTTACATTCTATGTTGGTTTTTCATCTTGATATGTAAAAAATTGATGTAAGAAATAGTGAAGCATCCAATATGGACACTATTATCTATATCAATTATGAAAGCTATTATAACACCATAGAAAGGAGGTCTATTCTTAGAATGTAGATCATTCTTAAGATGGATCAAAGTTGTGAGGTAAAACTAGTTAAAGAGAGAGTGTGAAAAATGTCAACTAGTTTAGTTGGTTTAATTTGGCAATTTGGAAGACAAAGTGAAATTTTAACTTAGAGATACATTTCTTTATGTCAATAAGGTCTAAAAATAGTTTTCTTACCATTTTTAACAATTATATAAGTGGATAAGATCATATTTGGAGCTACTTTTATTAGCTAATGTGGATACTTCATGTATTTCCAAGTTCTAGCATGGTAGATGCATGATTTCTAGCTTGTAGATGAATCTAGATGTGCATCCAAATTTAGACAAAGATCTAATGATCCATTAACCATGTTTGGGATATGATTTCCAAGCTTGCTCAATTGTTGGGTGGCCTTACCTCGGCTCTTGGTGGCTTCATTTTGTTAGTCGACTCACAACACATTCCTACGACCTCACTTTCCTTTTGGCATGTATGCTCTCTTTGTTCTGAAAGTTATGGACTGCACGAAACTAGTTGATTTTTGACAGATCTTCATCATCGCCGTCGGCTGCTCTATCTTTTTAATTTGCCATGCATATGCTATAGTTGTTAGTTGTACATTTTGTTTCATTTTTTGGATTGGGTGTGCTTATGGTCCTTTATAGTCTTCTATTTGGGAAGAACTGCTTTTAACTTCCTATTCTGAACACCTCTCTGTACATGTTGTTGATATCTAATAGTAACTTAATGGTTTTGCAAAAAAACAAATGTAATACAAACTTGTTTAAGGTTCAAATAATGCAACATTGCAAAACATTTTCTTTTGATGGTTGTTTGTAATCAAGAGATGCTTACATTTAAAAGAAAAATTCAAACCCCTACTTGTAAATGTTTGATGTTTGAAGCTTGAGAGACCATTTGTTGCACCAAGTGTGGTGAACAACATTATGAGTTTTATGTTCAAAGATTGTCCGTGTTGAAATTTTATAGTAATTATCATGAATGACACTATGGAATAGCTTTACATCTATTTTTCCAATCAATCTCAAATCTACTTTTACTCAAATATGAAAATTTATCAGATACGTATCAAAAAATAATCCTTAATATATTACGCAAAATTGTTGTTTGAAGACTAACCAAGAACACCGCGTTATACATAAAAATTTAGTCAATCTTATTCATCACATTATGCATAGAATTACAATGAAACTAAATAAACATAATAAATTGAGTATCACAAATGTGTGACGTTCGTCTACATACCATCCTATTTTGAAATATGTCAATTTTTTTCCTGTTATATTGCTACCCATGTGCACAATTTGAATCAAATTTTAGAATTGAATTTGATTGAATCTAGTTTTAACCAAGATACCATAGGTGTGTGTTGCAAAACGACTAATTACTTTTCAACTTTTCAAGCATTATCATTTCAACCATTTGCAACAGTCACCTAGAATATCACCATCATGGCAAGGCAAGCTTTGTACAACACATTGTTGTTTATCATTTTTTGCTATTTTACGAGCTTAATTTTGATGTCTTGATCTATATGTGCAATATGGACCAAAGGAGCTCTCGATATGTCGATAGGAAAATATGATGAACATCCACTACCAACAAATACGAGTGCTCATAAGCTACCTAGTGCATTGATTGATTTTCAAGGTTGCTCAAAACGCAATATTATATATGTCCTGTGAACGCAACCAATCACATTGTCAGTGCAATCTCTAGGGTTGCCCAAGACAGGAGTCTTAGAGATCTCTTCATGCTACTCATTCACCCAAGAATGACACATGCATAGATTGGGTGGTTGTTTCTCTAATCCATAGGAGAAAATTTATCCTTGCCATGTGCCCGATTTGTTAAGTGAATACCAATCTTGTGGTGGTGAGGAGAGATGTGGAGTGATATCATGTGAACTTTACAAATGTCATCATTGGTTAGCTATCCTACACTATGAGGGCATAGGTTGAAGTGGAAGGCCCTTTTGTTAGCCAAGGGCCTAGATCAAACATTTTGCCGTGTGGCTTTTTACACAACCTTTGTAACTACAGTTGTAATATTACTCAACCTTTCCAGCGAAAAATCAAATAATGAGGTTGAGAGCATTATCACTAAATTTGTGGCTGGGAGCAACATCATTGAAATTCTAGGGCGAAAGGTTGCACTAAATCCATTATAAAATCAAGTACCTCCTTTTAAAATGTAATTGTTAATAAATAGGAATATTAGATGCTTATTTCTTCTTCATAGATGATTCCTCTCAAGGGTGTGCTCTTTGTATTTATGAAGTGCACTAACTTGTGGAAAATAGCCATTATGGCTTTAAGGTCACAAAAATGTTCGCCTCCCATAATAATAGTGTCCATACAAAATAGATGATCCCACTTGGAGTAGTACATGGTCCCCATATATATATATATATATATATATATATATAGAGAGAGAGAGAGAGAGAGAGAGAGAGAGAGAGAGAGAGAGAGAGAGAGAGAGAGAGAGAGAGAGAGAGAGAGAGAGAGAGAATATAGGTGGTCCCAAATTCTTTGACAAATATAACTCATGTGTGGTCCCTCTACTAGAAAAAGAAAGGATAGAGTGGGTCATAGGCAACGGGGACCTATTGGCATGTGGGAGGCTTTGGGCCTCTCAGGAATGGCAAATGCCACATGGCAAAGTCGTCTACGTCTACTCGAACTAGTCCAATGCCTGCAAGAAATGTGCTCACAAAACTAAAACGTGGCTCACACGAAAACTCCAAACACACTGAGATTTGACCTACACCCATGTGCACCCATCATCACATGAGGTAAGGGTATTGGTTGTAGTTTCATTAAGCATTTTATTTTTGAAGGTTTGATCATGGGTAATGTCTCAAAGAGTGCCCAACAATGTGGTCCAGCACCCCAAATTTTGTGAAAAAGAAACGTGTATCCAAGGTCGTGCCAGGCTCAAACACGGGACATGCCTCCAAGATATGAGAGGTCAAACACAGGACATGCCTCCAAGATATGAGAGGTCATAGGTGATACCCACACAAGAGATTCAAATTAACTTGCCATTTTGGGTAGCATGTGGCTAAGGCTGTGCTAGGCTCAAACAGGGGACATGACTCCAAGATATGAGAGTTCATAGGTGATACCCACACAAGAGATTCAAATTAACTTGCCATTTTGGGTATAGCATTAGTCATTCTTTGCATGAGCAAATGCTTATACCAATGACCTTTCCATCCAGTCATTCTGCCATGAAAATGGCTCAACCTAATGACAATGACCTTTCCATCCAGTCATTCTGCCATGAAAATGGCTCAACCTAATGACAATGTATGTGGAGTATTTCCCCGACATAAAAGGTCACCTGAGATTTTTTGCATGGGCAAGCCTTATGTCACAATTTCTGAAGTACTAGTGGCAGTGGCATCTGCCGAGATTTTTATAGCTCCTTGCACTGCCACCTGCGACCTGAATCACTTCCAATTTCTACAGTTGAATTAAAATCGTCACAATTTCTCCTAATGGAGCAGATTTTTCAGAACACACATGTTTCTATCAAAGCATCTCTTTCTCTCTTTCTCTTCACAACCCAGTGCCCACGTATAGCATCCTTATGGACAGCCAGGATCTGTCACTCTTGAGAGGTCTTGTTGTTACTTCCATGGACATGCATGAGCCAGTTTGTGTTTTGGTTCCCTCCATCCAGATTGTGCCAATTAAGATCATAAGGTGGATGCAAGGGATGGGGGGGGGGGGGGGGGGGGGGTGGGACTTCAGTCCTCTTTTGCCATGAAGAAGATCAAGACACAAAAAAGATTTGGCAAGAACAAGAAGAATCACACAAAGTTGAAAATTTTGCTTTTAGAAGTTGGAAAAGCTTGTCAAAAGTGGGTGATTTTGACCTCCTTTTCTGGGCTGCAGCTCCATCGTGTTTTCCATCTGCCCTCCCATTCCGATCTAGTTCATTTACTCCATATATATGTGCTAGTTTGGGTTTTTGCAGTACTCATATATTTGTGAACTGGCTTATAATAACAGGCTACATATTTGTTCCTTTTGTAGTAATGCCATACTACACTTAAGTAGTTGCAAGAAAATCAAGAGCACATGGACTTTTGGTGTGAAAGACATTGTGTAAAGCATAAGACAAATCCACCACGTAAAGGGCATTGTGTTCATAACCTATGCATGATGCCCCTGTGAATTGCTTTTATGATATGGGCATATAAATTGCTTTTATAATAGGCAAAGCACCTTTGTCACTGGAAAAGAAGAGATGCAAAAACATGTTTGATTGCGATTCAAGTGCAACGAAGAGTCCTAATACAAGGCTGGAATTTACGGGTTTTCAGATCCCTGAATCCTTAAACTGGAGGGCAGGGGTCCTAAAACCATAAAGTCCTTGAAGGAGTTTACACTGCACAAAAGAGACTCGTGAAGAGGACAGAAACAATTCCAACTACTGCTTTTCAGACCACTATGACAAGAATGGGAAAACATGCTTATTAGAAGTGCAATTTGCAGATAAGGTTGACTCAAAGCTACAGTTTCACCTTATATAGGCAAGCGACGTCTTGCCTTTTCCCTGGTAACTGCAAAGTGTTTGCAGGCTAATTGCTCTGCTAAAATTCGGAAAGGTCTGACACAATCCAATCTGTTTGGTACTAACAGGTGTCTTTACGTCTCGTGCAAGACAACCCGTGAAATTCCACTTTTGCCTTTCCTTGATCTCGTACAAGCCCAGAATCCTGTACATTACGTAACCCCCTACCACTGTTCGGCAGTTCTAATGAGCCCTCTCAATGAGCCACTGTAGCGGCTAACCCATAATTAGAATGTATAGCTTCCTTATGACATGTAGCTGATCTGAAAGTAATACATCTACAAGCCATGTTTCTGCCTGAAATGTTTATCAACTTGCTTTTCTTCAAACAAATGTTGGTGTGTAGAATCGGTGGAAATCCCTTGTTCGAAGGTCTCCGAGCCTTAGCTCCAAATCTAGAAATTCTTGTTCAATTGCAACTCTCCTCTTTTTGGTCTGTTGTGACTTACGCTCATGATCATCAGTAAACGAAACAGAGCATTTCGCATCACTAGCTTTTCCTTCACATCTGGACAACTTTGAATTCGATTCCTTGTCGCAAAGGCTCGTTACCAAATTCGATATAACCGTACATGGCTCTGGCACCTTCTCAACTAGATGCTCTGAGTATCCACTCCGTGATCCGAATGCCTTCAAAAAAGTATCAGTAAAAACAAATGTAAGCCGTAAATCCGAAAATTCCAGAAGACACAAGATAGCTCTCATGATTGAATTAAGGAAATTATTTTACTGACCTCACTGTTTTCAAAGGCATTGTTATCATTAGGTGGCCGTGATTCAGCACAATCGTCGTCTAAACAATCCACATGGTCAGCCATGTCGACAGAATATTCACCAGCGTAGTGATCTTTGTCATGGAAATTTCGGAGGAATGCTGCCTCCATGGAATTTAAGTATGAACAATGTTTCTCATCAGTCCAGACTGCCTTCTGAAAATTTGCTTTTGTTGTCTTCTTGCAATAAAAAATACACCAAAATTTCAGAATATGATCGTTCAGAGTCAAACTCAAAGATTGATTCGAAAACTTCACGGTAATGAGACCAGGAGAAAACTAGCAAGATGCTACCATGTGTGTGAGAGAGAGAGAGAGAGAGAGAGAGAGAGAGAGAGAGAGAGAGAGAGAGAGAGAGAGCATACCGTGGGGTTCGTGGTCTGTTTAACATCACGGATATCCAGATAACAAGTTACTGATCTCCTTCTTGTCTCATGAATAGCTTTCGATTGTGCCAAGCAACCTCTTGAAGATGAGGATATTTCAGCAGATGCTTTGGCGACCTGCTGGGTAACGTCCGAAGAATTTGCATCTGAAGAAGCTGCGTTACTTGAGCAATGTGATTGTTCAGAATGCTCCTCATCACTATGTGAGGAGGCTGCTGTCAGAATTAAGTATCTCCTCTTTAGAGGATACGTCGATGTAGCCATAATTGTGGTTACTGGACAAAGCTAACTAGAGATATTCACTACACTAGCGCATATTACAGACCAAATTGGTACCTATCAGGAGAATTCAATACTTCCTGCATATCGATCCTACATAAGGATATGCTCTAGCACTTAAAACTATGCGAAGTCGCTCTTGTTGTATCTCTAAGATCCGATAGGCTCTGAGCAACAAAAGCTGAACAAAAAGCGCTGGTTGACAATTTGCAAGGCTGACAGAAACTAATGTACTTCTGAACAAGCAATTACAGAAACACTCAAAAGTATGAGCAATGAGGTCAGGATGCACAGAGAAAACCTCATGACATAACCACAAACACTACCCCTGAATCGCATGCTCAGGCATCTAGCGGGAGCTCAGCCCAGCAACCCACTTCACGCACAAAGAATCAATCGAAACACAAAAATCAAAGTGCAAACATCCGCCTAATCACCAACAACAGGCAGCTACATACATGGATGGATAGAATATAGATAGATAGTCAGATAGATGCAAACAAAAATCTGAGCCGTAACAAGCGCTATGATATCCCAGATTAACTCAAACACACAGAGAGATTTGCTTTGCGAGCATCACATCTTTACGCTGGTGATTTCTCGCTCGCCATCAAAGGCTTGTTACCAGAAACCCACCTCGCAGATACACAGAAAAAAAGGAGAGAGAAGAGAGACGTAGATCTGTCTGCGAGAGAGAGAGAGAGAGAGAGAGAGAGAGAGAGAGAGAGAGAGATATTTTGGGTTCGCGAATGATCTATAATATTTATCACTATCCTTATCAGCAGTAGATAATTATTATTTTTTTCTGAGCTCATACGAATAAAAACTCTGAAAAAGGGTGGAGATATTGGAAAAAGAAATACCAGGTAGCCCAAAATCTCGGCTGACCTGGCCTTCCTCCATTTCCTTCTCGCCAGATCTTTATATGTTGGCCATTAAAAAAATCTGGGAATAATATACCTATTCCTTTATATGCTTTCTTTCTCACCTAATCAACGAAGGTCCATGCACACCAATGGGCTTGTGACCTAGCACTATCATGTATCACATCATGCATCACACATGAATCATGCAAGGTGAATGAGATGCGCAAGTGAATGAAGTTCAAAATACTCACATCTCATTGGTCTACCCCACTCTTTGAGTCTCGCTTGAGGCCTCTTTTTTTTTTTTTTTTTTTTTTTTTGCATACAACTAATGGTTGTTATATACAACATATATACAGCTTGGTTGAAAATGCCATTTACGGAGCTAAGCTCCTTATATGTCACTACACATTGGTCTGGATTCGAGCGAGATTCGAGCGAGATTCGAGCCTGCACCTTTCTAGTGGCAGTAACAACTCCACCCTTACGAAAAGGTGCAATGGACCTTGACGTCTCTTTTGAAAAGGGTGCCTATGATGAAGACTTTTTTCTTGGAGGAAAGAGGTAGGAGCTTGAGAGCTTGCCAAGACCTAAGTTCTCCCTTGCATAATGCCAAAGTGAATCTTTTAGCTAACATGATGATGATTCTCTTGAAGCTAAAGTGTCTTTTCTAGGTGAATTTGAGCTTTCAGTTGCAATTTTTTTGGGAGGGGAATTTTTAGATGTGCATGCCAAGGCTACTTAAGATCATTAAGATCAAATTGTGTTTTGTCTTTTCTTTTCTTTTTACATATTTTTAAATGAGTTGAGACGAGTGTTGGCTGGGTATCAAAGTTTTTTAAACCAGTCCGGTCCGAGTATTGTAACTTTTTCACAAATTAAAGATCGGCCATGTATTAATATGAGGTATGTGAATTGTAGAGTGGTATAAATCGGGCTGGTATTGCAAGGGCCATACTAGCCAATTACGAACCCAGGTATGGATATGTACAAATTGTTGAAAGGCATATTTTTTTGAGTAATATGTAATTTTTGAAAGGCCTGACCTTTTTTTGCATGCAACATGCAATTCATTGGGAGAAGCCACATTTGTCACTAGCAGCTGCCCATAAATGTATATGGGGCACTCCAACAACTATATTTACATAAATTTGAAAATCACTAAAGAGTTACTACTATATATCCCCCAAGCTTGAGTATCAATTTCAGTCTTAAGTTAGGTAATATTGGGGCATTCGATTCTAGAACCTTGTATTACAAAATCGTATACCAGCCAAGGATGTTCTATGATACCAATGTTGATATTAGCTAGGCACCTATAAATATGCCCAACACCAGTTCAAACCATTGCAAACTCCATGTAGGAATTCACTCAAGTAAGCACTCAAAATATAAAGGAAATTGAACACTACGCATTTCATCAAAAAATGGATGGATGCTATTCTTATGTTATCCAAATTCAAATTTATGCCACTAGCAACCTTCAACAAGTGTCTTCTATTAATGTAGAGGGTGGGTGTGAGGATGAGTGTCTGTGCCATCATGGGTGACACTAATGTCAGAGGCAGAGAGCCATCCAACAATGGAGCTGCTTGATCCACCAACCATCCTAGGCCCTTGGATAGTGGGGGAGGGGGGGGGGGGGGGGGGGGGGGGGGGTTGGGGGGGGGCATGACTTCCATGGCATTCATGATTATGTTCTTATCCAAAGTGTGGGTGGTATGTCCACTTTTTTTAAATGCACGTTTACTTTTCCAACTATAATTTATTATATATTGGAAGGATATTTAGAATGGACTCCATTGGTCCATTGGTGACATTATAGGGGAACTATATTTAGGATGACTTTATTGGTTGGAAGACTATATTTAGGAAGATTTTATTGGCGGGTTCATTTGAAAAGCTACATAGAGGTCGTTAGTAGGAGTTGTAACCTTGAAAATGACACAAAGTTCAATCAATATGCCATTCCTTTCACATGGAAGTGTACCTCAATATCTTTACAATAAAATAGAAATCTATTGCACTCTAGTCCAAAACACTTACCTACTCGATAGAATTCACATGACTTTTATCACCATTAGCTCTTTCTATAGCTAGTAAGCTTTTTGATGGATATAGCAATTTAAAACTGATAATTATGCTCAATATTTTTTTTCTAGCCCATCTTAAATTTATTCTTTGCAAGATTAAGTAATATCTCATTGTACTTTCATGGAATTTCTAGAAAACTTTATTAATGTTAAGGGTCATTGAGAAGTTATTTAGGGGGCTTGTTGTAACTTCTCAAATGGCTCTTACCATGAAAGTTTTTACTCTCTCTTACTCAGCAATGACCCTTACACTAGCAAAGTTCATTAGGAGGACCATTCTCCTGTACATGAAAGTGTCAACATTCTCTTACCAACAATGTAAGCTATGTTAAACAACAAATTGGCATTGAACATGTCTATACGGATTATGAATGTCATGTAAAATTAGGAGTTACAAATCTTTATAATTTCCAAGAAAGATATAATTTTTGACTTGAACCAACCATAGAAGAGAATTTGGGGCCATCTCCATTTATGGGCTTCTATTTGGAACCTTCCTAAAAATCTTACACAACTAGAAAACTGTGTTTATCCATGCACAATATCCACGTGACCTATGACACTTAGTCGATTTAAGAGAAAAAAATGATTGGGGAGAAATTTAGTCCATATTAAAATTTTATTTTGCGTAGATAATCCACATTGCTTAAAGTTTGAAAACTCTAACAACTATTTGGGAAGTGTGGTGGTGGGTGGTGGTGTAGATAATCTATGTGTGGATATTCTCTGCCAAATTCAGTTATGCCATTCCTGCCAATGGATCGTAGTGGTTTTATGGCCCATGGATTCTCCATGGTTGATTTATCCATATGTGGATATTTTTGCACTGATTTATTTTCTTAATTGTGACTATTTTGGTTTTAACTTATCATGATGAATGGATTGCCATTACCAAAGAGTGAAGTTATGATTTTTAAACTCATTATAATTCATACATATTCACTGTTCTAGACAATACAAGTTCATATATAAATAATAGTTCACAGTAATCCATATAGGCACTTTTTAGAAAATCTATCAGCTAGACATGCAACATCGAATACTAATCTGTTCAACTAGTTGAAAGGTAGATGCCTCCAGCTTGATTAAAAGCTCTCTCTCTCCCTCCCAAAAACCATTGCTCGATAGATCCATCTTACATCAAAGAAGGATGATGATTTCTCAAGCGCTCTCTTCTCACAAAGGGATGAGTTTATTCTTCTACTTGCTTTAGCAAAACAACGGGTTCATCCCTTCCTTGAGCTCATTTTTTTTTTATAAAGCCCTTTTATCCATGTTGGAGGTTTCTTTCTTATGAAATACCGCAGTCCAGATCGGTAGACCATAAGATAGAGTTAATTCTAGGCAGTCACCCTATATCTAGACAACCTTACAGGTTCTCTCAGAAAGAAGAAATAGAGATTACTAAGCAAATTGAAAATTATTTGAAGATGGGTCATATTCAGCCAAGTAAGTCACATTGGGTGCTCCTGTTCTTCTTAAATCGAAGAAAGACGGAAGGTGGAGCTAAATACTTCACAAAGATAGATATTAGAACCAAATATCATCAGAATAGAATTCACTCGGATGATGTGCAAAAGATTGGTTTTCAGATGAGATTCGGTCATTATGAATTTCTTGTGCTTCCTTTTGGGTTGACGAATGCACCAGCTACATTCCAACAGATGATGAAGGATCTTTTTTGTCCATATCTAGGGAAGTATGTGGTTGTATTCTTAGATGGCATTCTCATCTATAGTAGGACACTTAAGGAGCGTTTGAGTCATCTTAAGACTGTCTTAGCTATTCTCAGATGAGAGAAACTTTATGCTAAGGAATCTAAATCTGAGTTCTTTAGGCATGAGTTATTGTACCTCGATCATAAGATCACCCGTAGTGGGTTGGAGATTGACGAGAGTAAGGTCAAGACAATGCTTGAGTGGCCGATACCAATTAGCTTGTAAGGCCCAGAATGTAATATTGAACCATGATTAATTCTTCTGTCTAAATCACAGAATCAGGTGTGAATTTGTGGTATCCATCTGATGGGCATGCCAGTCATCCGAATAAATGGAATCTCCAGTGTTTTGGGAACAAGAGATAACATCCTATATGGATTATAGGAAAGCTAGATGATCAAAGGACCTCTAGAATATCAGATAAGGCGGTTAAGGGTTTTCTAGAAAGAAAAGTTGATGGTATGGGACATCAGTAATTTTGGAAAGAAAATTCTAGGACTATAAAGATCTGATGATCAATGGTGTGTTTTAGTACCTAGTCGCGATATGGAAAAAATAAAACCATTTGATCAAATGTGGGGTATTTTGAAAAAATTGAGGTTTAATCTAGATCCCAATGTGGTATCTCATCATTTACAAAATCAAGAGCCCTCAAATCTATTTCTCACTTTCTTAATTAATCCTTTACTTCTTAGTAATTTCTCGAATATAAGATATCAGACTGATTTATATGATTCTTTCCAGCATGAAGTTATTCTTCTGAAAGAATGTTATGTCATATAAATTACTACATTGTGTGAATAGACATGGAATTCAGATAAATTCTAAGGTTAAAATGTTTCAATTTCTTAAACCTAAAATATCTTTGTTGCATAAATGAATTTCGATGGAATAGTAGTTTCTATCACTCAGATTGGAAATATTTGAAGGAGAAGTCATGTTTGTAATGAAGTGAATCCTTTAGTGGAAGCACTTATTACTGACTTTCTTGGATTTAAATATTTTCATATATCATCTTTTTAGCTAACTTTTATTGAAATTTATGATTTCTTTAAAAGGAGAGGTGAAGTGGTGGGATAAAATTCTATTTGGGAATCTGTTGGTTGCATAGCTTTTGGAAGAGAACCAGTTGTGGTATAGAAATGAGATTTGGTCTAAAAGTAATCTCGGATAAATTCAGAGTAATATACCTAATTGGAACTTTTCAAATAAGAGAAATTCTCTAGGGATTGTGTGGACAATCTGGAACTAGAATAGGTTTGATATTTGAATCATTATCTATAAGTAGTAAAGTGAAAGGTCAAAGGTTACTGATTCCATTTTGATTGGAATAGAAGTAAGTTTGATCAAAATTTAAGTATGAGAGTTCTGTATTGGGATCAACCTAATCTTAGTTTGAGTACTAGGATCAAAGAGGGGTTGATCGAGTGAAAGAAATTATGTTGTTAGAGGTAAACTGAATGGAAAAACTATTGAGAGTGAATGTTATTCGTCTCAGAGATTTCTCGGATATGTTATTTACTCATGAGAAATAGAAAGTCTTTTGTAGCTGAGTTACAAGATCTCAGTGAGATGTGTACATATGTGGGTTCTGGAAGAATCTGCCAGATAAGAATGTGTTTATGTACTGGGTCATAGTGAGATTATTCACATATGTGCACAATTAATCTTGTATGAATCTATTGTGTATTCTTGGTTACTAGGGTTGTTTGGTGCACTTAACCTAGTCGGTGAATATGAACATATGATCAAGTATTGTTTTGACAGATACTTGCAGAGGTAACAAATCTTTGTATGGAAGATTTATGGATTAACTTATAAATGATTTGGATAAAAATCTAAATGTGGTGTCATACTAGTATAATTGAATTCTTCACCTAGACATTTGAGATTTTTGAATCATTGGCAATTAATTTGAGTACTTATTTGTAATCTAAAGTTTTTGTAGTTGAAGATGATTGTCATTTTGGTATGTGTTCAATCTTTAATTACCAATGGTTAATAGACCTTGAATCTTGCACTTCAGTTAAAGAATCCTATTTCAAGAATATTCCTAAATCCAGTATTTTCTTAGTGGAAAGATTTTGGAATGATTCTTACTTTTCCTGAGTTATGTGGAACATATACTCTAGTATCTTGTGAATGATTAAATATGATTTTGGATTCCAGAAAATTATGATTGAAGAATCATACGAATCTACTTATTTACGGTTGATGGATCATAAATAGTTACTTAATTGTTGTTACTGGATTGTAAGGAATTGAGATGATTATTAAGTGTGATGATTAATTCTTGATCTATTAATTGAGTAAGAATTCGAATCAATGTCTTGAATCTCTCTACTCCAGTATTATTGAGAACCTATGGATCTCACAGACATTTTCACAAGGAAAGTTATTTTACTTGTGGAGAATTTAATTTATCTAGTGGATGCTATTCTGCTATAGTTTATGGTCTACAGATGCTTGAGTACATTTCTTCTTTTGATTGGATCTCCAGATATCATAGGAGATAGAAAGTCTATTAAGATGAATGAATGTTATTTTCTTGTATTTGGTGCTAGAAACATGAGCATTTAACTCAAAAGAGTATCTGGGATATTCAGAGGTGAGTTCTAATCATTCTATATCTTAATGATTCTCCTAGAGATTCTAGTTGAATGAAATATCTTATCTTAGAATTGTATTCTAAGGATAGATTTACTTGGAAGTTTTTATGAATTGTCTGTCAGAGTTTGTGGATAATTTCAGACTGTGATTATTATTATTATTTTCTTTAACTTTGATCTCCTAAGTTAGGTAATTTTTCACTTAGAGTTCATGTAAGTGTTTTTACATGAAGGTGATGTTACTAACTTGTGTTGAGTGTAACCTAGTTGAGAAATTTATTGCTTAGTGTACTTTTAGACCAGAGTGTGTACTCCAGAACATAGATTAACAATTGAAAAATTGGTTATCTCTGAGTACTTGTTTGATATGGAAGTCAAACTAAGAATAATGATTTTCTCTATTAATATTAAAAGTTAAAGGAACTGTTCCTGTAATTCGTTCATGTCTTGAGGAGCTTCTAAGGATAGAAGCAGTTTAAGGAGAGAAGAATGTTATGGCCATAATCGGTTAAGGACCTGGAATAGTCCTAATATGGTAGATCGGCCCTCTACTGTTCAAGATTGTTGGTCACACCATGATTTTATTCCATGTCAAGGCCAGTTTGTGACTAATAACCTTGAGAGAACCCAGACACTCTAATTGAGACATATGGAGTATTGCATGTCTGTGTGACAGATATGGGCAAGAGGACAGCATGAAGAGATGAGACCTATTTATAGTTGACCTACATGGGGGTTGCATGGTTTCATGCACATGACTCTACTCTCATGTCGACATATTGGGTTTAGGTTACCAGTTTCTCTCTTCTCCTCTTGCTTCACATGGTATGGCTTGGGGGCTAGATCCAAAAATGGTTGGGCAGTTTGGCTCCATAGTCTCTCCTATTGTGTTCTCCTATCCTCATCTTAGGGGTAATCCTTTAGGGTTATTACATTACTCAGAGATAACACACTATAAGGGAAGCTCCTTGGATCCTGCTTACAAATTACAAACACAATGGAGAAATTACCCAACCAAGCAGAAGCATCCAATCAAACTCCAGAAGCTTCACCCCCAAGCCAAGGAACAAGAAGCATGAATGTAGAATGAGAGCCTGGCAATGAATCCACGACCATAATGAGGAGTAGGGTGAGTTTGGACCCAATATATAGAGCCAAAAGCATCTTGGGCACATAGCCATGCAGAGCCCTAAGTTCCCTATACGTAGATTCATCAAGAATAGAGTCCTAAGCATGGATCAACTATTCATAGAATTGCTATTGATAACTCTACACATCCATACACTGTCTCATACCTTGTCTAAACTCCATTTAGTATGTCCTAGGCCTCACAAGGATATTAGTTACTTTCGGGTCATGTCCAGTATGACTTGGCATAACTAATAGCTTGTTTCACTGAAGTACCGTATATCCAAGACTAGGACTATACTGTATCTTATGTACTGGTCATGGACATAACATTCTTCCCTCAAACTGCTTCTATCCTTAGAAGCTAAACTTCGGGAAATTCTCTTTTATGCTATCGACTCTCCCCTACAAATCATCATCCTCAGTACGACCCTTCCACCAAATTAAGCACTCAGAGATAGAACGATTTCTCAATTGTTTATCTCTGGTTCTGAGCACTTTCTCAGGTTCCAAAGGTACACTAAGTGACAAATCTTCCAAATGAGATAAATCCTCATCCGATCCAATTGTATCACCATCATTTAACTTAGTTTCAAATGACTTACATGAAACACGGGGTGTGCAGTCAATTTTTCTTGAAGATCGAGTTCATACGTCAAAGAACCAATTCTACGTACAATCTTGAAAGGTCCACAATAACGAGTAAACAACTTATAATGCTTCCCTATACGTAACATCTTGAAATCTTTTGGAATCCTAAGATATACCCAGTCATCAACTTTAAAATCTCTTGGAGATCTCTTAAGATCGGTAGAGTGTTTAGCTTTATCCTGAGCACTACGGATACTATCATTAGCCACTTGCAACATCTCTTGCATATCATGCAAAAAAACAGCAACCTTCTGGATCTTAACAGACTTTGTCTCAACATTTACTAGAGATCTAGGTTGAAAACCGTACATAAGCATAAAAGGATTGTAACCTGTAGCAGAATGTTTTCTACTATTATATGCAAATTCAACCAGTGGGAGATAATGATTCCAATGAGATTTCTTGTGAGAAACATACATCCTCAAAATATCTTTCATAGTTTTATTAGTCCTTTCTGTCTGGGCATCTGATTCAGGATGATCAGAAAAACTTAAACTCAAAGAAGTTTCCAGTTTATGGAATATTGCTGACTAAAAGTGACTTGTGAACTTAGGATCTCTATCACTAACAATGTCACTAGGCAGACCATACAACCGAAATAATCTTTCAACAAAGATCTGGGCTAATTCAGAAGCTTTATAGTTGACTTGATTGGTATGAATGCACCTAACTTAGTTAACCAATCCACTACAACCCAAATAGAATCATTTTGCCGTTGGTTCTTTGGAAGTCCAACTACAAAATCCATAGATATGCTTTTCCATTTCTTATCAGGGGGTATCTAACGAATGCAACAAACCACCAACCTTATGGCATTCAGCCTTTGCTAGTTGACAGGGTTTGCATTTAACAATATATGACTCGACATATGGCTTGAGCTTTGGCCAATAAAATTCTCTTTTAATCAAGTCCAGAGTCCTGTGTATACTGGGATGTCCTGCATAGGGTATGTCATCACATTCAAACAAAATCTTACGTTTGAGCTCATCATCACCAAGTACACAAACTTTTCCATTCCAAAATAGTAATCCATCTCGAATGGTGAACTGTTCCACAATCTTCTTATTTTCATTAGTTAGTTGAGTCCCTTGTATTTCTGACTCAACATTGTCCACATTTCTTTCGATCTAAACAATGTTCCAAATGTGACTAAAGTGGGAGTCTGATTTATATATCCTCTCAGCAGAAGATATAGCTCTGTAGAAATCTGGGTGAATGACAACTCGTTCAGTTCATCGATCCCACTAAGAGCATCTGCAAATTGATTAGAGCTGTCTCTTATGTAACAGATTTCATGATCAAATTTTTGCATCAATTCAGCCCATTGAGCTTTTCTCCCCCGAAGATCATGTTGATTACAAAAATACTTAAGAGGCTGGTGATCCGTACACACTAAAAACTTACTATCATACAAGTAGTGTCTCCAGGTTTTAAGTGCATGGATTACAACAAACAATTCCTTTTCCTGCGTAGTATAACGCAACTGAGGACCAATGAATTTTTTGTTCTCAAAGGCTAGTGGCCTATCCATTTGTAATAGAACCGCTCCAACTGCAACATCACTTGTGTCCGTTCTCACGATGTAAGGTAATTCTGGATTTGCAATTTGTAACACGGGAGCTGAAACAATCATTGTTTTAAGTTTTTCAAAACATTGATTCAATTCCTCGTTCGGACTAGGTTGATTCCTCTTTTTCTTTCTATTAACAAATCCTTTTGTTAGATTATTAAGTGGTGCTGCCAACTTAGCATAATCCTCAATAAAGTTTTTGAAGAAAAGTGTAAAACCTAAAAATGACTTTACTTGCCTCACAGTTCCCGGAATTGGCCACTCAATCACAATCTTGATTTTATCCTCGTCAATCTTGATCCTATTTACTGTGATCTTATGACCGAGATAAAGCAGCTCTTGCTTAAAGATAGATCTGGACTTGCTTGATAGATCTGAAGTGAATGGAGGTCAGATCGAGATAGATCGTGCACTCATTTTATCTAGTCGACTGATTCCTAATGTGCAAACAATGAGATTGGATCTAGAAGAAAATAGATGAAAAAACAAATAAAGCGAAAAATAAACACACAAAACGACAAGGGGACGGGTAGTTTAGGCAACACATAGAACGACGAATGTGATCAGTACATTTCATGATACTATCTAAGATGACTCCCATTCACTACAGAATCTAAGGGGATTCCATCAAGTGTTTTAAGACGGGCATAACTTGACAAAAAGATCTGATCAATCAAATATGGCCCTTGCCCCGTGAATTTGAACTTCCCCTTATGTGCCTTAGCTTGGTACAATAGGACCTTATCTCCGTCTTTAAACTTCTTAAGCTTAATTAGACGATCATGCCAATCTTTTTGTCTATGCTTGTGAACCTGTTGTGCATGGACACTAATAGTATGAGTTTCACAAAGCTTTTCAAAATGAAATAAGTGACTGGCTAAGATTTGTTTAGAATCCAATTGCAGATCATAGGCTAGGCGTAAGGATGGGACATAAAATTCAACTGGCATAACTGCTTCCTGGCCATAAGTCAACTGAAAAGGGGTAGATCTAGTAGATTTCTTAGGGGTTGTGCCATAAGCCCAAAGTGCGGCATGTAACTTCAATTCCCAATCAGACCAACTGACCTCTACAGTCTTAGTAAGGATTTCGCATAAGACCTTATTAGTAGACTCAACTTGGCCATTACAACGAGGGTAATAAGGGGCACTTTTCCTATGGACCACTAAAAAGGTGGAGAGTAAGTGTTCAATCACTGCATTTAAGAAGTGTGTTCCCTATCACTAACAATTTCTAATGGGCAACCAAAACGCACTATAACCTGCTCGTAGAGGAATTTGGCAGTGGATTTTGCATCTGTAGATTTGACCGTTTGAGCTTCAGCCTACTTGGTGCAATAGTCAGTGGCTACTATAATATATCGAGATTGTGTGAATCTAGCAGCTGGGCTAATTGCTCCACATAGTCAATTCTCCGTTTGAAAAATGCTTGGTCAGACCATATGGGATTTAATGGCATGAAATCTTTGAATTGAGGTCGTTTTGCACATTGACATACATCGCATGCCATTACAAATTGATGTGTATCCTTAAACAAGGTTGGCCACCAGAATCCGGCCAATAATATTTTTTGCAATGTCGTCTTTGATGAGAAATGTCCACTGCCACTTCCTTCATGGGTGAGGGAAATGATGGGGGTTGTTTTTCCCTCGGTGAGACATCTACAAATAATTCCATCCGTCCCTTTTTTATACAATTGCAATGAGGTTGTAGGGAGCGGATTTATAAATCAAGACTCGTTGAGCGGGTAGGTAGATTTGGATCAATTTGGCCAGTAGTGAGGTATTAAGTGATTTCACGGGCCCAAACTGGAATGTAATCTACTTGAAACAAGATAGCATCAAGAAGGTCGTCATTAACACCTTCTCTTGGTTTGTCAGTGCTAGGGATCCGTGAAAGATGATCAGCTAAAAATTGCTATGAATCCCTTCTAACAACAACTCGAAATTCAAACTCTTGAAGTAACAACAACCGGTGTGCTATTCGTCCAGTTGTGCATGTTTTGTTCAAAAGATATAACAACGTTTGATGATTGGTATAAAACACAAAGGGTTTGTCTAAAAGATAATGGCAAAAATTTTGAGCCTCATACAGCATAGCAAGTGCTTCCCTCTCAATAGTGGTAAAATTCATCTCAGCTGGGATAAGTTGTCGACTCAAGAATCAGATAGGGTAATCCTTGGAATCCTCACCAAGTTGCATCAGAACAATGCCTTTGGCGTATTTGGAAGCATCTGTGTGCACATGGAATTCCTTGGAATAACTTTGGTGCTCGCAAAATACGAGCGCTGGCTAGAACAGTTTTGAGATCGTGAAACACATGGCCATGCTCTTCTACCCATTTAACCAGTACATCCAGCGTGCTTTCCTTGCAAGTCACGTACGTGACAACGATAATAGTTTGCATGGCCCATAAAAACCAGGACCTCATGCACAGTTTTAGAGATAGGCATCTCTATAATGACTTTTACCTTTTCAAGATCGGTAGCAATTCCATTCTGGGATATGATGTGTCCTAGAACAACACCATGAGTAACCTAGATCTAGCATTTCTCGAAGTTTAAGGAGATACCATACCTCTAGCACTGAATGCATTTTCTCTCAAGCAAGTTTATATTCTTGTTGATCGTCATCGAATAAAGCCTCAGGTTTTATGTAAGCAAACTCATATCTACGCTTTTCTTAGGGCACAAAAAGAAAAACTACACAGATGCTCTCTACAGACTTTGACAATGCATCTCGTCATCATCCCAAGGACCAGTCAGATGCAGAGTGCCATGGGACTGGCACTCATTTGGCAGCAAGAGCATTTTGTCTGATTCTAGGTAGGACATGGAATATTCTAGAATATGGCAAGAGGCTTCTATAATAAGCCCAAATACTACACAACAGAAGTAGAGAGTCGAAAGTATTAGAAATAGGCGACCAGTTGGCATCCTGCGTGTGTGAGTCCAACATTGGGCCTTAGGCTAATAAGTGTCATTGAGCACAATTATTCAATAAAGTATTTTAGGCCTAGCATTTGTAAAGTTCTTAAGCTAGGAAACACAACTTGACCTCAAGAAACACAAAGCAATCTTGACGCTCAAGATAGTGATCCTGATGGAACTTCAATAACCAATCAGAGTGAAGGGGACTCACCTCTCAAATTTATAAGAGAGAGCCATTTCCCTTGTATTTGATCTCCTTCTACTCTTCCTAATAAAACTCTATCAGTTTTACTTTGGATTCTCTCTCTCTCTCTCTCTCTCTCTCTCTCTCTCTCTCTCTCTCTCTCTCTCTCTCTCTCTCTCTCTCTCTCTCTCTCTCTCTCTCTCTCTCTCTCTCTCTCTCTCTCTCTCTCTCTCTCTCTCTCTCTCTCTCTCTCTCTCTCTCTCTTCACTAAGAAAATCATGGAGTGCTACACAAGAAAACTCCTTCTTTGCCCTCTAGGTCTAAGGAGGCACAAAAAAGGGTCCAATAGTCATCGATTGTAATAATGATTATTTTGCTACATGCTTTTTTCTTGTTAATTCTCTTATGTGCTTTTCTCTGTTGTCTTGTTTCTCAAGCTTGTCAATTTTTTTTTATGGCACTACATTTTTATAGAAAAATCATGTCACCTTTTTGTATTCAAATATTCTAATTACTTATGTTGTTCAAGTAGGATATAACTAAAGTATATTTCTAGCATCATTCTGTGTTTTTTTCTTGGAAATCGCGTGTGCAAGCATACTATGGTTTCTCTAGGCGAATAATGTATGATCTCCTAAGTAGGAAGTGGGGTGACCATCCCATTATCCTTTTAATGACTAGTGAAGTTGGTTGATAGCCAATTTTTCTATGCTTAGGGCCCAAACTAGGGTTTGAGAATAAAGCAATATCACTATCCTAATATTTAAAATATGTTTTTCTACTATATTATCATGCTAACTGCATACAATGCACCATGATTTAATGAAAAAGATAAATGTCTTCATAATAACCATATTTGTAGATTTGATGGTTGCTAATTGAATAGGAGAAATACATAATTTTTTGTAACCATAACCACAAAGGTGCTAATGGCTCCCTTCCCACAAATGAGTCATTCATGATCATCCTTTGGTATGGTATGTATCTAGTTATATTTGTTGCAAGATGTGGACGGATGTGAGTATCAATGATAGAAGGATTATGTCATTACCCCTTAACTCCCATTGACCCATGTTTAGTCATTGAACCCGAGTGACAACAATTTTGTTGTCATTACTCAATTTTTAGGATTTAGGATTATGTGAAAAACCCAAATATTGAGGGGCAGTTATAATAATTTTAGGGTCACAGGACCTGGAGAGATAGCTTTGAGTATGCAGTTGCATCTGGTATTGTTTTGTGCTCACAATTATTCTAATTTGGACATGGTACTTCCTGAATTGATCATATATTTTTATCGCATTCAGTATTATGTCATAATGATGGAATGCTTCTCTGTTACATTAAATTTTGTAATTTGATTACACTCTTATACTTTTGTTTGAATTATTGAATGCTTTGATAGAGCAATTTTTATTCTGTTATGTTTGTCTATGAAATCAATCTAACAGATTCTGATGATTTCAAAGTTAGAATCACTTAGAATTCAAACGTGGCAATAGGCTCGATAGATGGCAATGAGATAGTGGCTTGTTTCTTCGACCTCCATGATATAGCTCCATCACCTATAAAAATAAATGTGCACTTATGGATTTCCTATCCATTTGATTTTCAGCAAAGTTTGAATCTGAAAATCCAAACAAGTTAGGTGATGATCCCTCATATAATAAGACAAAATCTTGAGTTCCCATGATGTATCTCAAAACTCGTTTTCGTAGCTTCCAATGCTCTTCACTAGGATCTTGCATAAATTGGCTTAACCTACCAACACTATAGCTTAGATCTGGTCATGTGATGGTTAGATAGATAAGTGAACCAACTAGCTTTCTAGAGAGAGTAATTGTTGTAAAGCTACCTTTACAAGCTTTACTTCCGGCGCCACTGGCGCCAGCAGCGCCCCGGCTGCTCCCGGCGCCACCGGTGCCGATGCCGCTCCCGGTGCCACTGTGACTAGAATCCAGCCAGCGCCAAGTTCCGATGGCTGAAAATCTTTGATCGGTTCTAGCGAAGTCCAAAGAGCTCAGATCGATGTGCAATCACCTCACACGATCTAGGCATGATTAAAGGAAGCCTGGGGATCAGTAAATTCTAGAGAGAGAAAATGACTTTCTAGAGAGAGAAAATCCTAGAGAGAGAAAACATGCTTTACCAGCCTGGGTAGAGTACTTGGTATGAGGGGAGGTGGCGAATCCCACCAATACTATAGGGGAGTGCGAGTTGTGACTCAGGGCGAGCTCCAACCAAGTCTCAACCTCCCTTGCTGGAACGTTGTCCTAGCACTCGCCTTGGCATGCTAGCACCTCGGAGACTAGGGTCGGTCACACACTTGAAATGTAACCTTCTCAGATTTATCAATAAAGTGGGAATTTTCTCAAATTGGCTCTGATTACCTGCTGGATTTCAGTGTTCGGTAAAAGCGCCAGTTGTAAGGCCGCTTCAAACTTTTTAATTTGGCACATAGTTGAGGGTCGTATCTCGGGACGCCAGCAGTATGCCGTCGGGACCATTCGATCTGTGGTGCCAGTGGTATGCTGTCGGGACCATTCAATCCAGGAACTAGTTGTCTCCATATTGGTCGCGCTTGTGGTTTTGAGTGTTCCTTGCATGAACGTGAATGGGTTAAGCTCTTGGGGAACGAGCTCTAACCTGTCGGCTGAGTTGGATGGCTTGCTTGGGTGGAAGTTACTTGTTTATGGCTGTCCAGTCTGGCGTGGCGCCAGGTTGGCTTCCAGTGCTCGTGATGAAGCTTTCAGTTGGTTAAGTCTGATGTAAGTCAGACCGCTTGCTTGGAATGGATGTTACTCGTTTGTAACGAAGATTCGAATTGGTTAAGTTTGATGTATGTCGGGCGGCTTGCTTGGAGGGAAGTCACCCACATCGGGACCCCCGATCTGGCATGGCGCCAGATTGGATCTCAATGTTGGTTTCTGAACTTCCAGTTGGTTAAGTCCGATCGTTGTTGGCGAGTTGGTTGCTTGTATGTCAAGTGGGTTTGGACGGCAAGAGTTGAAGGCTGGGAAGCTAAGTCGTGGTTCCCGGCTCCCTTTGGGATGCCTGCGCTACATGTGGTATTAGAGCCGACTGGCCGGTCAGCTATGCGGATCTCACAAAAATGGCCATAATTTGGGGGTCATCAGGACAATTGTTGTGCAAGGTGCTGCCCACAGTGTAAGCATGGGTGCATCCACGGTCGGGGTGGTCGGCAGAACGGGGGACTTGATGAGTCAAGGTGCTGCCCTTGAGGTGTAAGCATGGTCAGTTCTCGCAGTTCGGGCCTGACGATGTCTGCATGTAGGACAGATGAGGCAGTGTGCTGCCATTAGGTTGGTGTAAGCACGGTCTGTAGGCTTGTGGGGTGCAGGGCGACATATTCGAACTGCATGGGTTAACCATTGATACAGAGATGCTGCTCGAATTCGGGTGTAAAACATGGGTGGTTAGCTGCCGGTGCGGGATAACTGCCGATCGTTTAGCTATAAGGGCTATCGACCAAAAAGTCATGGGGCATGACTGAGGCAATGTGCTGCTTAATGGTGAAAGCACGGATAGTTGAATGGGTGTCCTCTGTGGGCTGATTCTCTGATCGATCTATATGGGCGCGGCCAGGGAAAGGTCCTTTGGCAAGACTATCTCAAAGGGGGACCTTGTCTTTGTTACCTATTAGTAAACCTGCCTGAGTGTCTTGCTTGTATGTATTTTGGTGAGTCTTAGTACTCGTGCTTTGCCTGGTTTGCATGATTGCTTGTGATACAAGGAGCTGATGGCTCGAGAAGGAACCTTTCTTTTTAAGGCTGATACCATCAAATAAAGAGGACTACAGAATCTGTGGGGTGGATTTGTAGTTCAAGTACTCGCATGTGAACGACAACGAAATGACTCAATGTTTGCAAAGGATGGATGGCTAGCCTGTTTCTTGGGTTAGTTTCATTTGCGACAACACCCACCAGATGCAAGCAAAAAGTCAAAAGTTGGAAAGGGCAATTTCAGGGGAGATCTTCTATGGAGCAGTTGGTCTTCATTTGGGATGGCCACTTTCGGAACTGAAACTCACTGAGCATGGGTGATATCCAATGTCAGTTGGGTTTTTCCTCAAAGGGGAAAGACTAGGATCCTCTTCAGAGATTGGCAACAAGTTGGATCGAGCCATAACCCTAGTAGATGAGAAGCAAAGTGTTGGAAAGGCTTTGTGTCCAAAGAACTCTACTCTAAGTCCGGTCAGCTGATTTTATAAGCAGGAGGGGAACTATCACACAACCTCTCTCTTGGGGCAAAATTTAATTAAAAGTTGATCAAGACGGGGGCAAATTCAAGGTGACCTAGCCATACTCACACGAGGAGACTGGCGAACTTTGGACCTAATAAGTTGACAAGTTTTTGTTGCGGAATGGAAAGTTTGTTATAGGCTTTCTCTGGACCAACAATGATGAGGAAACATATGAGTATGCTGGCTTGTGTTATGTGTAAGGCAGCTGATCAATGAAGGAACTGTGAAAGTTGAGTCTTGCATGAGAGACTTGGTATTTTGAACGGACGCTAAGGGATAGTTCGTGTTAAGATCGGACTAGTGCAAACTCTGGGTGCATGTGTCTGATTCAAAGAGAGCTACTTGAAGCCAAGCTCGATGTACACTTCTTGTTTTGACTGTGAGGCAACTGACCAGTGATGGAATTGTGAAAGTCAAGTTTTGCACGACAGACATGGTGCTTCAAACAAACGCGAAGAGATAGTTCATATGCAGATCAAACTGGTGCGACCCTTTGGCTCTCCACGAGGTCAATGGTTACATTTGGGCTGATTCAAAGAGCTACTTCAAGCTAAGTGAGAGGTGCATTGCGGAGGACTCAATCTTTGCCTACCTTAACGAGCCAAGAAGGAAAAGTATTAAGATCAGGCTGGGACAATGAGAGAAATCTAGACGCGAAAGCAACAAGGCACGGAGTGGACCATAAAGTGGGCAATCAAACGATAAATCCTTTGGCTCAGGGAGCCTTGATACATGTGCAGAACTGATCAAATTTGGAGCTCAGGGAGCTCAACACAAAGTGCATCAAGGACAAATCAGGAGCTCAAAGGAGTTCCAAAGTCAAAAGTCAGAAGCGACAGGGGTGAACATTTCACAGAAAGGCCTCTGTCACCAATTAATAAGGTTCTTGGGTTTTACGTAAGCGATATAAATTCTATGCTTTTCCCAGACAAAGGGATATTTTCAAATTATGTAATTTTTTAGTACAAAGAGTTGAGACTCCGACTTGTGGTGTGCCAGCTTCAATGTTAATAAAAAGTGGCCAGTAAATTGAGTACTATGCCAAGTAGCTTAAATGTATAGTTATTTTAATTGGGAGACACCTTTACTTTAATCTGACATTTGATGAGGACATCAGATTTTATAAAGGTGGGGTGGATGTTGTAAAGTTACCTTTACAAGCTGTACTTCTGGCGCCACTGGCGCCAGCAGCGCCCCTGCTGCTCCTGGCGCCACCGACGTCGGCACCACTATGACCAGAATCCAGCCAGCACCAAGTTCCTATGGCTAAAAATCTTTGATCGATTCTAGCGAAGTCCAGAGAGTTCAGATCAATGTGCAATCACCTCACACGATCTAGGCATGATAAAAGGAAGCCTGGGGATCAATAAATTCGAGAGAGGGAAAATAACTTTCTAGAGAGAGAAAATCATAGAGAGAGAAAACGTGCTTTACCAGCTTGGGTAGAGTACTTGGTATGAGGGGAGGTGGCGAATCCCACCAATACTATAGGGGAGTGCGGGTTGCGACTCAGGGTGAGCTCCAACCAAGTCTCAGCCTCCCTTTTTGGAACGTTGTCCTGGCACTTGCCTTGGCATGCTAGCGTCCCGAAGACTAGGGTCGGTCACACACTTGAAATGTAACCTTCTCAGATTTATCAATAAAGTGGGATTTTCCTGTTGGAGGGTTTGCGGATCCCAAGGCAACCCTAACCCTAGTTAATAAGTGAGAGAGATTTGGCACCCTGCGTGTGTAAGTCCAACTCGATGATCACATAGTTATTTGATTGATTAGTTAAAAGTTAATAAAGGACTTTAGGCCTTTTTGCGGGACTTTTAATGTCGTAGGGCCTAAATGTCAAGTTAGTGAATAAAGTTGGGTTTCCCTTTAATTTTGATGGTTCCCACACTTTTTAAAATTTGAATAAAAAGAGAGGCAAGACTGGACCAATAGGATTCAGAGGCCAGGGTCCTCTTCTTTACTATAAAAAGGGACCAACTCGAGTTGCTCCTCATGTTCATTTCCTCATTTCAATAAAGCAGATTGGTTTTCTTTAAAAATGGATTAATGAATGTCCTTGCTCTTCCTCTCTTTTCCTCCATTTCTCATGCTTTCTTTGGATTTTGCTAATTGTTGGATTTGATCATTATTGGGATTGCTATTTCTTATGCTTTTTGTGAGAGAGAAAGGGAGAGAGAGAAGAGTAAGTTTCTATCATTGTTGTGGATTTAGGGTTAATGGAAGTAGGGTTAATGGATGTAGTGTTAATGCTTAGTGTTAATGGATGTTAGTGTTAGATCCTCCATTCATGTTAAAATCTGAACTATACTATCGCTCTTATGGGAACGAACCTACTCGTGACAACTAACTCAGTCTCTTTGATGGTAGATTGACTAGATCTTGGATTCGGGTTAGGCAAGGAAAGAAACCCACTACAATTTTGGCGTCGTTGCCGGGGAGCTACGCCAATTTTTTAGTTTCAAGCATGTTTGGCTGATGGTTAGCTTGCATTAGGCATCTTGTCGTGGCATGAATAGTGTTAAAATTGCATTGTAGGGATAGTTTGGATTGATTTTGCTAGATTTTGAGTGGATTTGCTTGTTTGAAATCTAATCTAATTATTAAACAGGGGAAGCTATTCATCACTAATCTTAAGATCCATTTGGATCTGAGATATCAGAGAAAATAACAAAAATCGGTCAAATCTGTCAAATTTGGTCAAAAAGAGACAAAAAGTGTCATCAGAGCCCAGAACTTTTTACCCTCTTTCAAGAAACCTTCGCCGAGTTGCAAAAACCTTAGGTTTTGTTTACAGAACCTTCAGTTGAAGGGTGAAGATTAATTCCCAGCAGATTTCCAGAAACATCATAATGAGTACGCACTTTTGCAAAATGCGATGGACGATGCAATTCGGGAGGAGGATGAAGATTCAGATGATGAGCCGAATGTCAGTATGTTGCCTTATACAGCAGGACAGACTACTACGACATCCACCACTATTGCATCAACGAATGCCAATGCTACTGCAAAAATGATGCTCAATGAGTTTGAGAAACTTGGGAAGACCCAGCAGAAACAGATGGAAAAGTTGTAGTTGCAATTTGATGAGAACATCAAACAATTGGAAAATTTCCACGGAGAAGTGAACAAAGAACCTGAGAAGTTTGCAAAGACTTTTTCTACCAGGAAAAATGTCTGGTGTTCTGTTTGTACAGGAAATCACACAGTGAACGAGTGTCCTCAATTGAAAAAACGAATGGAAATCAGTGTTTGCCATCTGTGTAATTCACTTGACCATGAGAATGCCTTTTTCAACTTCAACCCTCGGATAATTCAGCAATGGTATGCCCAGATGGAATATCGAGATCCATAATATAGAGGAAATCCAACATCAAGACTATGATAATCTACTCTTGGATACCCGGAGCGTTTAGCCTTGCCTGCCCCACCAAAGCACTCCGCTCCTCCTGCCAATTTGATGGAACCAGAACCTTACAGAAGTGCTGAGCAATGGAGCTATGGTAATGAGCAGGAAGGTGGATCTTCAGAATAGTATGCCATTTATGCTACCGCTCAACAACAAGCCTCGAGAAATTGGGCCAGAGCACCACTTGGATGCTTTGCATGTGGAGAAAATCACAAAGTTGCAGAATGCCCAAATAAAGAAAAATTCTTACCATTATTTTGTGACTGTGGATATGGGCATTGCTATAAAGACTATCCAGCAAGACCGAAGCCACCACTAGCTACAGCACCTGTAAATTTGATAACAATCAAGCAAGGATCGGTAGCTCATAATAAACCAAGTGCACCCTTGATGGTGGTCACCAGAGCACAAAAGGAAAAAGAACTGGCAGTGGATTCAGTACCTGCTGATTCTATACCATTGAACGATACACCAACAACATCAGAAGTTTATCCAAATCTTAATGCAGAAAAATGAAGATATCAAGATATGAGATAGTGGATTAAGCATCTGCAAGAAGAAGAGAAACTTGAAGCTGCTAAAGTAACAGCTGAAGTTCGGTCTTCACCATTGCAGCCTCTAAGAAATTTACATATGGATATGAATGATCAATTACATCATCAAGAAGAACCCTTCAAGATGACGGAACCAAAAGCACCGCATACAGAATTACTCATGAATATTTTGTCTAGCAAGATCAATATTTCATTGGGAGAGCTCCTAAAGTTGGTGCCAAAAGCAAAAGAAGTCTTAGCGCAAAAGTTAGCTCAAGAAGAATCAGAAGACCATCAGGAGCCGCTCTTTTGTGCTGGATTTGAAGAATCTAACGATGTACTACATGTTGGAACAGCTTGGGAAAGTGAACAAAAGAATATCACTTCGCCAATACAACATAGACAATTTTCTAAAGAAGCAGCCGTGATAGACGGCGGTTCAGGAGTTAACCTGATTTCTACAAAGCTATGTACAAAATGGGGCCTTGCAAAGATTAAGCCTGCTACTTTTGCTATTAAGCTAGCTGATCAAACCACGGTTCGTCCACGAGGAATGGTGGAAGATATACCTGTCAGGATTGCAGGAGTACAGTTCGTCATTACTTTCGTCATGATGGACTTATCAGAAGCACCAAATGTCTACCAAGTTCTCTTAGGACGTCCATGGTTACGAGTTGCGCAAGTAATTCATAACTGGGGTACCAGCAAAATCACTTTTGAAAATCGTGAACGTGCAGTTAAAATTGATCCTACGACTTGGACTATCAAGCCAGTGGTTCAAAAAGCGGATGATGATTTATCAACAACGGATCACACTTGTGATCGGCCAGAGAAAAAATTGGGAGTTCACTACGATTCTCAAACGGATACTATCAATTAGAACAAAGCTCTTGCAACAATTGATTGTATAGCAGAATATATGTGTCAACAAGATATTCAATCAGAGATGAACGAGATTTCCTTGTTAGATCGGACTTTGGATACGCCAATCACGTTTCCACTAAATGTGCTGAATGTAGCCTGGATATCAACGGAACCTATACCAGATCCAATTGAGGATGATCTCATACCAATGAGCCATGCCTTAACTTATGATGGCAAGGCAGAATTTATGGATGAACAGATTCTACATCATATGGATCCAACCAGATTTGAAGTGCATAATGTTCCTGATGAACCAACAAGTAAATCGCCCAAAGCAGTTATATTGAAGGGAGACAGGATGACAGGTTCGATGACGAAGAAACAAGCAAAGAAACATTATAATACGGTCCTGAAATGGGAAAATTTTTCTCAAAAGATTGATTTAAAGGAAGTGCCACCTCTATTGGATAAAGACAAAGGAAAAGTCAAGAATGATTCTTCAAGTCAGATCTCCAGCAAGACATCATCGTCTAGGAAGTCTTCACCTGAGAAGAAAGATTTATCATCCCGGAAGTCATCACCTCCACGATCAATTCCTGCTAATAAGACTAAACGAAGATCCAAGACAAGTCCTTTCGAAAAAGAACAAGCAAATGTAGTCCAGCATGATATGCCAGAGCATTTTAAACGTTATACACTGGATGATGTGATTATCATGTTACCTAAAGCACATCGTGAACCTGAAGAACACATGCCAAAATCTAAAGAGGTTCATGATGGCCCAGCTAGGATGCAGCCAATGAATCTTTCAGAACTAGGAGAACCAGAAAAGATTGTACAAGTGGGATCACAACTTACTCCTGAACAATATCAAGCACTCCGTTTGCTACTTATTAAGTATCAAGATTGTTTTGCATGGACTTATCAAGATTTGAAGGGTATCCCGACATCAGTCATTGAACATACCATACCTTTAGTACCTAATGCAGTACCAAAGGTTACAAAGTTCTATCGCTGTAATCCTAATGTGGCAGATCTGATAAAGAACTAACTTCAGAGATTGCTTGACGCCAATTTCATTTATGAGATCGAGCATACCGAATGGATTTCACCGATTGTCATTGTTCCTAAGAAAAATGGGAAATTGCGAATCTGTGTGAATCTCAAAGCATTGAATAAAGTGACACAGAAGGATCACTTTTCGTTACCTTTTACTGAAAGCATTTTGGATCGCCTTACTGGAGCGAAAGCTTATAGTTTCCTAAATGGATTTAGTGGTTACAACCAAGTTAAGATTGCACCTGCCGATTGCCACAAAACTACTTTTGCAACAGAATGGGGCACCTATGCTTACAAAGTAATGTCGTTTGGACTCTGTAATGCACCAAGTTCATTCCAAAGAGTAATGCGATTTGCCTTTAAAGATTATCTGCAGAAATTCCTTGAAATTTACTTGGATGACTTGGGAGTTCATAGTACAGATACAGACCACCTGGATCGATTGGAGAAAGTCTTTGAAAGATGCTGCAAATATCAGATTTCTCTAAATCTAGAAAAATGCCAGATATGGGTTTCCACGGAGTGGTGCTTGGACATGTGATATCAAGACATGGTATTGCCACCGATTATTCTAAGATCAAAGTTATTGTGGAATTGCCACCGCCAGCAACAATTCGAGGAGTTAATGTGTTTATGGGTCATGCAAATTGCTATCAAATTTTTATTATCTTCTTTGCAGATTTAGCATGACCTATATACAAATTAACTATTGTTCCTATTTGGACAGTAGAGGCGTTAGAAGCCTTTGAAAAGTTAAAAAAAGCATTATCTTCAGCACCAATACTGCGTTCTCCAGATTGGACATTCGAGTTTCATGTTCATACGGACGCCTCAAAATATGCCATTGGATCAGTTTTGACGCAGCCAGGTGACTATAAGAAGGATTATCCCATATGATTTGCAAGCAGACAGCTTACAGATCCAGAGAAGAATTATTCAACAACAGAACGTGAAGCGCTAGCCATGATTTTTTATGTTAGGAAATTTTGTCACCATCTCATGGAAACGCACTTTGCATTTTATACGGATCATCAACTGTTACTTTACTTGGTAAATAAGACGTGTAATACTGGACGTATTGCAAGATGGTTATTATTATTGACTGAATTTGACTTTCGAATTGTGGTCAGAAAGAGGAAGCAACATTATCTAGCCGATCATGTTTCACGAATTGAATCCGCACCAGTTAATACTGAAGTGGATGATGAATTGCCAGATGCTGCGTTGTTCTATGTTGAAGCAATACCTGAATGGGCGGTAGATATTGTTGAGTACTTGATGTTAGGACAACCGAATGACTCTTTGACAAAAGTACAGAAAAGACAATTGATTCATAAGGCTCAACCTTATCAATTAATTGTAGGACAATTGTATCGTCGTGGATCAGATAATATTTTACGAAGATGTGTTTTACCGCATGAAGTACCAGATCTAATCATGTTTTCACATGATGGCATGGGTGGAGGACACTTCTCTACAGATATTACTGTTCACAAACTTTTGCAATCCGGTTGTTGGTGGCCTACGCTTCATAAGGACACAGAAAATTTTATTCAGACATGTGATGTCTGCCAGCGAGCACGACGGCCTACTCGATAGAATTATGAACCCTTACATCCGGTTTTATCGTAGGCACCGTTTGAAAAAAGGGGACTGGATTATGTTGGTCCTATTCATCCCGCTGCTCAAGGATCTCAGGCTCGCTACATCATCGTCGCAACTGATTATATGACCAAGTGGGTTGAAGCCAAAGCTGTCAAAGTAGCTGATGCGAAATCTACAGCTAAGTTTCTATATGAAAATATTATAATCAGATTTGGATGTCCGATTGAAATTGTCAGTGATTGGGGTACACACTTTGTTAATCAAACAATAAAGTGTTTACTGGAAGATTTTTTTGTTATACACAGATTTAGTACTCCTTATTGTCCCAGAGGGAATGGCCAAGAAATCTTCCAATAAGATTCTCTGCACCATTATGACAAAGACAATTGAAGCGAGTCGGTCTGATTGGGAACATAAACTGTATGCAACATTATGGGCATTCAGAATTGCTTACAAAAATAGTACAAATCAAACACCTTTTCAACTGGTTTATGGTCAAGATGCTGTTATGCCAATTGAATTTTTAATCCCATCTTTACGCATAGCAGCAACGGAACGATTAAATGATGATCAGTCTTTACAACTTCGCCACGATGCATTGCACAAATTATGTGAAACCCGATTGATGGCAGTTCATGCCTTAGCAGCAGAGAAAGCCCGCCGCAAGGCATGGCACGATCGGCGATTGCATAAGAAAGATCTGGAAGCAGGAGATCTTGCACTGATGTACAAAACCAAGCTGATCAAGGGTAAGTTGAAGTTTACTGAGGAAGGCCCGTATTAAGTGAAGGAAATCCTGAACTATGGCGCAGTAATTCTTGAGCACTTTGATGGAAAACAATTTGATACTATAGTAAATGACAGCCGATTACGCAAGTTTCGGCAGCCTGTTCCGCCAGTTCAGCAAGCCTGATCTCAATATATTTTTTTCATTTTTATTTGTTTTCAATTTTTTGTTTTCAGTATTTAATTTGCTGTTTTTTTTTTTTGGAAAAAGACAGTTGAAAAAAAAAAAGCAAAAGAAAAAATAAGGAGATACTGATGAGCAAAAGGCAGGAAGTCATCATCATAAGGAAACATAAGCACAATATTTTTATGGAAAATGACTTAGAAAACCACTGTTTTGGGTTGATTTGGCCAATATAGTATCGAAAACCTTCGCTGAGCTCTCACACTGTACATCCACCCTTGATTTATCTAAATTGAGGTGGGCGAAGATTTCTGACAAGAGAAAATTCAATCTTTGAGTCAGGCAAATGTTCAGTGATATGCCATTTTGGGAACCTTAGTTGAGCATCATAACATCATTATGAACCTTCGCCGACTTGCTAGATGATCTTAAAATGTCGAAATTAGGTTGTTCATAGGTTCAGATTGTGGAAAAAAACATTTATGACAGTACTTGGGCGAAGGACTCTCTTGGGCGAAGGTTCATCCTTTGCCAGCCCTGTAAAACGTTTGCCTGATAGGTTCAGATCCCTAGAAACCTTCGCCGAGATTTTTATAGCCTATTTTTATAGTACTGTACATGCCTGCAAATTTTTGTTCAGAATTGATCAGCCCAACTACTATTCAATGTAATGGACGCACCAAATTCACCTATAAGTTGACTGAATTCGATTCATTCCTCACTTGTGCTAGCGAAGCTCTTGCGAATTTTTCTTGCAACCAAAGCCTTCCAAATTTCTTGCATTGCCTTATGATACATTCTCACATGGTTATAATTCCTTTCTGATCATCATGTCTTCTACCGATACTTCCCAGTCTCCGCGCTACACTATCCATCGTGATGTCCCATCTACAATGGACATCATGAGTCTTCCTAGAACAAGCATGGTCACTCAGTGGATGACCCTTGCGGAGCCTCTACTTACTGCAATGGGTATTTATGAGAGAGCTTTTTCGGGATGCATCAATATGGATTTCATCACTCTTGCCTTCAGTACGTGGAAGGAAGAGAAATCCAAGTTTTACATCACGTTCCAAGGAGCCACACACAAGGTGCACATCACTAAGGCCGCACTTGCAGCTATAGGAATCTCATATGGTACGCACACCTCACCCAATCACAAGCACGCCAAATAGGCCATCAAGCCATACATTGACCTCACCAATGATCTACATTGGACTAATGATGGTTACCTTCTGGAAGCCATCACTGAGCCTTCCATCCATGCCGCTGCCCAATTGTTGAGTCATTTTCTGATGGTTGACAACCTCAGGAAAGACCGCATCACATCTCAAATCTTTCACAGGATAGTGGAGTCCCACATCAAGTTGGCCAAAGCCCCTCTTGGACCATATAACTGGTTCAAGACTGTTTCTGGTGAGCTCAAGCGAGCTATTAAGGCCAATACAAAGCGGCAGTTCGCCGTTGGCTCTCTATTGTCCCTCTTAGCCGCTTCTCAATTAGAAAACCGAATCCGTGGCTTCCACCTGGATTCTGTGCTTTCGGTTTACGAAGAAGCACCAGCCGAGTCATCTCACCAGGCCTCAAGTTCTCATAGTCGTCGTCATCCACGCAGCGAGATCGTAATTCCTGACTCGCCTTCCGCGTCACGACGTCATACTAGGCATACCTCGTCAGCTGCGCTTCCACCCCCTGCTGCTGTTCGCACTGAACTTCCCATTCCCCTCGCCTCTGTTCCCATACAAGGACAGTCTGTGACCATTGGGCCTACCATTCCCATCACAGCTGCCCAGGCCGCCTCACCCTCGCACACCAAAGCAACCTCACCCAATACACAGTTCTTCATGGATATGTTCGATGATTCTTACCCCCTTGGGGCCACCGAAATATTTAAAATGCCCCAGAGCCCAGCACCCTTTGAACCCCAATCCCTTGGAAGAGGATTTGGGCATATCCATGAAGCTACTGTTGGTGTCGAAGATGCCAGTCAGCAACCACCCACACAGGGTAGCCCAGCCACACTTCGGGTCGACACAACTGTCAAGTCACCAAAGCAGTTCAACGCCAAGGTGCCTGAAGGGTTTGAAGACGAGGATATTTTTGAAAAAGAAGAGACTTTGGCACCTATTCCACGCCTACCACGGACAATACCATCAGGGTCTCCTGCTGCTGCCACCTCCACGACTGTCGATTTTGGTGATGCTCTCGGGTTAGTTTCAAGCCTTGGGCAAGTGATCCAATCTATGCTGGATAAAAAAAAGGAAATGGAACAGAGGATCTCTGTTTTAGGATCCGAAAACACTCTAATCGGCCAAAAAATTGTCCAGCTGGATCGAGAGGTGAAGGTAGCCAAGCAACATGAAGAAAAGGCTAGAAGCGAAAAGACATTGGACCATTAACAAGTTGATCACTTGGAAACCTACATCAGCTCCCTGCAAAATTCCCTGACAACCGCACATGATCAGGTAGATAAGACAGTGCAAGATGCCAAGCATCAGGTGCAGCTGCTGAAGGGGCAATTACAAATGGCCGAACAAGATCGCACACGGCTTCAAGGTGAATTGGATGCGACCACCCTTGAGCGTGATGCATATCTGCAAACACAAATACCCGATCATTTGGTCACACCGACGAAGATTGCATATTTGTTCAAAAAAGTGGAAACATACAAAGTGGCCCTTCAGGGATTTTAAGGCTGCTTTGATAGGTTCAAAGGAACAGCTTCAACCGAGTTGGCAAAGGCAAAAGAGACCATCAACGCCTATGAAAAAGCCGCCGCTCAAGTGTTGGAAGTCGGACCACAAATCCCCATCCCGGTCATGCCGCAATTCTCCCCTTTACGCCAAGAAGTTGTAGAGATGGATACATGGGTTGATTCGATCATGGACTAGGGGGGAGCTCCAGATCTAGCAGATCAACCACCAACTATACCGGCAATACAAGCAGGTCCATCCTCATCAAGGACAAGCCATTTATTCAGAAGGCCCATCAGCGTCAAGGACCAGATCCAGACCTTCTTAAAGCAGCATCCACATGAGTCCTCGCGTGGTGGATGGGTTCTCAAATTTAAGACCTCCGAGATCGAGGCCGACAAAGAATTGGACAAAATACCTGCACTGGGAGAGCAGCTGGCATGGAGAATCACGGTTTTTGAGAAAACTCTAAAATCAATTAGGAGTCACGTCGCAGCCCTCGCCAGTTGCGGGTAGATCCTTATTACGTGCCAATGCCGCGAAGACAAAAATGGAAAGATTTGGGATTGGCTATGGATAAAATCACCATCCATATGCACAATTGGCCAATCATCCACCAGTCTTACAGCCGGAATATTTCAGTGGATTTCCACCGGGCCTTACAGGCATATCAGAGAGAGTATGTCCACTCTCCGGATCCAACGGTGCGACAATCGGCAATGTTTTCAAAAGATCTAACTCTGTTGACGTCAGTGGCAACCAAATGGGATGATTGCCTTCCTACCCTGGCATTTGATCCAAGTAGGCCGATGGCCTAAGAGCAAATCAAAGATTAGCTACCGATTGCTCAATTGTATTTCTGTGCGGCTATGATGGGAGGCTCTTGGGAATCCCGCTTCACCTCATGGACAACTTCCAAGTGGATTGCCGGATCCCACCGTTGTTTCTTGTTGCATAATTTGGATTTCAATATTGCACGCCTTGACTTTATGGAGAAGGTGTAGTCATTTAATTAAGATTCGGCGCGAAGCCAATAAAGGTCCCCAATAACTACATATTGTAGGTGTCGTGGGACCGCCACCAGTTTTGGTGGGGGATACTGTTGGAGGGTTTGCGGATCCCAAGGCAACCCTAACCCTAGTTAATAAGTGAGAGAGATTTGGCACCCTGCTTGTGTAAGTCCAACTCAATGATCACATAGTTATTTGATTGATTAGTTAAAAGTTAATAAAGGTCTTTAGGCCTTTTTGTGGGACTTTTAATGTCGCAGGGCCTAAATGTCAAGTTAGTGAATAAAGTTGGGTTTCCCTCCAATTTTGATGGTTCCCACACTTTTTTAAATTTGAATAAAAAGAGAGGCAAGACTGGACCAATAGGATTCAGAGGCCAGGATCCTCCTCTCTACTATAAAAAGGGACCAACTCGAGTTGCTCCTCATGTTCATTTCCTCATTTCAATAAAGCAGATTGGTTTTCTTTAGAAATGGATTGATGAATGTCCTTGCTCTTCCTCTCTTTTCCTCCATTTCTCATGCTTTCTTTGGATTTTACTAATTGTTGGATTTGATCATTATTGGGATTGCTATTTCTTATGCTTTTTGTGAGAGAGAAAGGGAGAGAGAGAAGAGTAAGTTTCTATCATTGTTGTGGATTTAGGGTTAATGGAAGTAGGGTTAATGGATGTAGTGTTAATGCTTAGTGTTAATGGATGTTATTGTTAGATCCTCCATTCATGTTGAACTATACTATCGCTCTCATGGGAATGAACCTACGCGTGACAACTAACTCCGTCTCTTTGATGCTAGATTGACTAGATCTTGGATTCAGGTTAGGCAAGGAAAGAAACCCACTACATTTTCTCAAACTGAATCTGATTACCTTCTGGGTTTCAGTGTTCGGTAAAAGCGCCAATTGTAAGGCCGCTTCAAACTTTTTGATTTGGCACATAACTGAGGGTCATATCCTGGGACGTCAGCGGTATGCCGTCGGGACCATTCGGTCCGTAGCACCAGCAGTATGCTGTCAGGACCATTCAGTCCAGGAACTGGTTGTCTCCATATCTGTCACGGCTTGTGGTTCTGAGTGTTCCTTGCATGAACGTGAATGTGTTAAGCTCTTGGGAAACGGACTCTAACCTGTCGGCTGAGTTGGATGGCTTGCTTGGGTGGAAGTTACCTGTTTATGGCTGTCCAGTCTAGCGTGGTGCCAGGTTGGCTTCTAGCGCTCATGATGAAGCTTTTAGTTGGTTAAGTCTGATGTAAGTCAGACCGCTTGCTTGGAATGGATGTTACTCGTTTGTAACGAAGCTTCGAGTTGGTTAAGTTTGATGTATGTCGGGCGGCTTGCTTGGAGGGAAGTCACCCACATCGGGACCCCGATCTGGCATGGCGCCAGGTTGAATCTCAATGTTGGTTTCTAAACTTCCAATTGGTTAAGTCTGATCGTTGTTGGTGAGTTGGCTGCTGGTATGTCAAGTGGGTTTGGACGGCAAGAGTTTAAGACTGGCTAAGTCGTGGTTCTCGGCTCCCTTTGGGATGCTTGCGCTACAACGGGTTAACCATTGATACAGAGATGCTGCTCAAATTCGGGTGTAAAGCACGGGTGGTTAGCTGCCGGTGCGGGATAGCTGCCGATCGTTTAGCTATAAGGGCTATCGACCAGATTTGGTGGGTCGTGACTGAGGCAATGTGCTGCTTAATGGTGAAAGCACAGATAGTTGAAGGGGTGTTCTCTGTGGGCTGATTCTGTGATCGATCTGTATGGGCGCGGGCAGACAAAGGTCTTTTGGTAGGACTATCTCAAAGGGAGACCTTGTCTTTGTTACTTGTTAGTAAACCTGCCTGAGTATCTTGCTTGCATGTATTCATGGTGAGTCTTAGTACTCGTGCTTTGTCTGGTTTGCATGATTTCTTGTGATACAAAGAGCTGATGGCTCGAGAAGGAACCTTTCTTTTGAAGGTTGACACCATCAAACAAAGAGGACTACAGAATCTGTGGGGCGGATTCGCAGTTCAAGTACTCGCACGTGAACAGAAACAAAACGACTGGATGTTTGTAAAGGATGGATGGTTAGCCTATTTTTTGGGTTAGTTTCATTTGCAATGACGCCCATCGGACGCAAGCAAGAAGTCAAAAGTTGGAAAGAGCAATTTCAAGAGAGATCTTCTATGGAGCAATTGGTCTTCATTTGGGATGGCTACCTTCAGAACTGAAACTCACTGAGTATGGGTGATATCCAGTATCAGTTGGGTTTTTCCTCAAAGGGGAAAAGACTAGGATCCTCTTCAGAGATTGGCAACAAGTTGGATCAAGCCATAATCCTAGCAGATGGAAAGCAAAGTGCTGGAAAGGCTTTAGTCTGAGAACTCTACTCTAAGTCCGGTCAGCTGATTTTATAAGTGGAGGGAAACTATCACATGCACCTCTCTCTTGGGGCAAATTTTGAATGAAAGCTGATCAAAACAGGGGCAACTTCAAGGTGACCTAGCCATACTCACACGAGGAGATTGGCAAACTTTGGACCTAATAAGTTGACAAGTTTTTGTTGTGGAAAGGAAAGCTTGTTATAGGCTTTCTCTGGACCAACAATGATGAGGAGACATAATGAGTACGTTGACTTGTGCTATGTGTAAAGCAGCTGATCAACGAAGGAACTGTGAAAGTTGAGTCTTGCACGAGAGACTTGGTACTTCGAACGAATGTTGAGGGACAGTTCGTACTGAAATCGGACTAGTGCAAACTCTGGGTGCATGTGTCTGATTCAAAGAGAACTACTTGAAGCCAAGCTAGATGTACACTTCTTGTTTTGACTGTGAGACAACTGACCAGTGATGGAATTGTGAAAGTCAAGTTTTACACGACCAGACATGGTGCTTCAAACAAATGCGAAGAGATAGTTTGTATGCGGATCAAACTGGTGCGACCCCTTGGCTCTCCACGAGGTCAATGGCTACATTTGGGCTGATTCAAAGACAGCTACTTCAAGCTAAGTGAGAGGTGCATTGCGAAGTACTCAATCTTTGCCTACCTTAAAGAACCAAGAAGGAAAAGTATCAAGATCAGGCTGGGACAAGGAGAGAAATCCAGGTGCGAAAGCAACAAGACACATAGTGGACCATAAAGTGGGCAATCAAATGATAAATCCTTTGGCTCAGAGAGCCTTGATACCTGTGCGGAACTGATCAAACCTGGAGCTCAGGGAGCTCAACACAAAGTGCATCAAGGACAAATCAGGAGCTCAAAGGAGTTTCAAAGTCAAAAGTCAGAAGCGACAAGGGCGAACATTTCACAGAAAGGCCTCTGTCACCAGTTAATAAGGTTCTTGAATTTTACGTAAGCGATATAAAATCTACGCTTTTTCCAGACAAAGTGATATTTTCAAGCTATGTAATTTTTCAGTACAAAGAGCTGAGCCTCCGACTTGTGGTGTGCCAGCTTCAATGTTAATAAAAAGTGGCCAGTAAATCAAGTACTGTGCCAAAGTAGATCAAATGTATAGTTAATTTTAATTGGGAGGCACCTTTACTTTAATCTGACATATGATGAGGACATCAGATTTTATAAAGGTGGGGTGGATGTTGTAAAGTTACCTTTACAAGCTTTACTTCCGGTGCCACCGGCGCCAGTATTGTCCCTGGCGCCAGCAACACCCCTGCTATTCCCGGCGCCAACGGTGCTGGCGCCGCTCTTGGCGCCACTGTAACCAGAATCCAGCCGACACCAGTTTCCTATGGCTGAAAATCTTTGATCGGTTATAGCAAAGTCCAGAGAGCTCGGATCGATGTGCAATCACCTCACACGACCTGGGCATGATTAAAGGAAGCCTGGGGATCAATAGATTCTAGAGAGAGAAAATGACTTTCTAGAGAGAAAAAACGTGCTTTACCAGCCTGAGTAGAGTACTTGGTATGAGGGGAGGTGGCGAATCCCACCAATACTATAGGGGAGTGCGCGTTGCGACTCAAGGTGAGCTCCAACCAAGTCTCAGCCTCCCTTGTTGGAATGTTTTCCTGGCGCCCGCCTTGGCATGCAGCGCCTCGGAGACTAGGGTCGGTCACACACTTGAAATGTAACTTTCTCAGATTTATCAATAAAGTGGGATTTTCCTTAAACTTGTGAAAAATGCAAAAATAAGCTTGGTAGAGGCCAAAAATCTTGTATATAGGATAGACACACATTTGTGGAGCCTGTTCCCACGTGTGAAACTAGTGTACTTTTCATGTACCATCTAGTGGCTAAAATGGCCAAAAACTAGTTTTCTAGAGATATGACACATGGCACCAATCTAATGATTGCATGAGCCAAATATTTTGAATAGGTGTCACATCCCATGTGTAGAGGGCAGCTCACACATGTGAAAATAGCTGAAGCAGGCAAGTCTTTGCTTCTAGAAGATTTCCATGAAGATCTCCATATAGTAAAAAAATAGACCAGAAATGCCCAAAATGAAAAGTTTTGATCCAAGTGTCAAATTTCATGATGGTGACAAGGCATCCTCACATGTGTGAGATCTGATGCATGATCAGTACCTTGAGTTCCAAAAGTGTATATATAGAGGCTTATTTGGCCATAATCAATGTGAGACACCAATCTTGGTTTTGGAAGCAATTTTGAGTGATTCTCTCCATTTGTCTACATTTGTTTTGATTGTTTTGAGGTGCTATCAATGTGTACTTGATTTTCAGGTTGGAGTCCGTACTCAGACAATGTTTCACACGTGTGAAACTAGAAAGTACACCTACCTTCAATTAATGATTGTTCTTGTTAGAATTTTGTATCTAGAATTGATCTAGATTAATCTTAATCTCAAGTAGATTGATAGATCAAGTAATCTAACAACCAATCCCTCTTGAGGATCACATTAGAATCCACTCTTGGTTCTTTTTTGTACTTTTTGCACATGGTATCGGAGCCTGGTACAAGAGGTTTTGTTGAAATTGATAGGGTTAATCCAAATCAAAGCCAAAATTAGCAATTTTTTGGAAACTAGTCAAATTTTGTGTAGCGAGTTGGATTTGATAGCTATCCTCAAAATTTTTGGTCCAGATCTTGTTGTGGGATGTAGGAACCCTTTTCACACGTGTGAGGCCATACAGCTCCGGTTTTGACTAAGAAATTTCAAACATTTGTAGATTTGACTCACATACCCAATTTGAGTAATTTTTGGTGCAAAATCAAGCATTTTCTGTAATGAATCTAATCCCTTGATTAGTTCTTGGATTAGATCAGCCAAAAAATTAAAAATGAAGCTTGAATTAGGTGCACTAATTAATCTTCTTTGATTTTTTGAGTGTATGTTGAGGTTGAAGAGAGAAATTGCTAAAAATCATAGATTAAGGAGTGATTTTGCAAGTTTGAGACTAGAATCTAAATTTTCATCATTCTAGATTGGTTCATGAGAGATAGGATTGAGTCTATAAGCTTTCTAAATTGCTAGAAGACTTTAGGTTCAGATCTCTTAGAGAAACCATAAGAGTTTCTAGTGCTTTTTCACATTCAAAAATGGCATCAATGGGTGGTTTTTTGCTTGAAGCTAGTGAAAGACTTACATCCACTAATTATGCTACTTGGATAGTTCGAATGGAGTCTCTGCTTGTACTTCATGATATTTATGACATAGTACTTGAGGTGGAAGTAAAACCTCAAGGAGGAGTTGAGTTGATTAAGTACAAAAAGAGATGTAGAGTTGTATTACATTGCATAAAAATGAATGTAAGTAATGAACTTTTGAAAGAAATCTCATCTTGTACCACATCCACAGAGGCATGGGATTCATTAAAAGCCATTTATGGATCCAAGAACACTTCAAGGATACTCATGCTTAGGAATGAAATCCTTCAAAGCATGAAATGAAGTAGTGAAAGTGCCCAAAATTATGTCTTTAGGATCAAATCTTTGAATAAGGAGCTGTCTTCTATAGATGATAAAATCAAAGATGATGAATTACTTCAAATCATTTTGAATGGATTAGGAGATAATTATTCCAATGTTGTTCAAACCTTTGCTATTCAAGATTCACTTCCTAGTATTGAAAAACTTCAAAGTGTGTTTGTTAGTGAGGAGAGTAGAATGCTTCATATTAAAAGTAGGATGAGTTCCTTATCTTTGAATGATGGCGATGAAAAAGCTAACTTTTCTTTGAAAGGCAAGAAGAAGAAGTTTCCATCCAAGAAGACTCAAGACATGGAGATGGAGAACAAAGATGGAGCATCAAGTTCCAAAGGCAAGAGCAAGAAGGACAAGAAGAAGCTAAAGTGTTTCTTTTGTGAAAAAAAAAGACATTTTGCATCCGAGTGCTACAAGAAGAAGACTGCCCAAGAAAAGGACAATCAAGGCAATCTTGTGATTGAGGAGGAGGAAGAAGGCAATCTATCCTTGATGGTATCCTCACCACAAACATCTAATCAAGACACTTGGTGGATTGATAGTGGGGCAAGCTCTCACATGACTCACCAAAAAGACTACTTTTCTAATCTACTTTCTTACAATAGTTCTAAGAGGTTTATCTTCAGGTGTTGGATCCATTCCTTTATGTCTAGGATCATCTAAAAAGTAGATCTAGACAATGTTCTTTATGTACCTTCAATTACAAAGAACTTGTTGAGTGTAGGACAACTTATGGATAGTGGATTAAATGTACATTTCAAGAATGGAGCATGTTCTATTTTGAAAGATGAAAAATGTATTGCTAGTGGTTTCAATCAAGGGAGGTTATTCAAATTGGATGCTAATGTGATGGTTGGAAGTGTGAACATGGCAAGGGAGGAGCTCACTCAAGTGGAATTATGTCACAGAAGGTTAGGCCATCCTAACTACAAAGCTATGGAGACCATGGTGACAAAGGAGCTAGCAAGAGGACTTCCCAAAACCATATCTAGTGTGTCAAGCTTTGTGAAGCTTGTGGACTCTCCAAATCTCATAAGCTTCCTTTCAAGAGATCTTTGATAAAATCTAAAGGACAAGGATTGAGCCATCAAGGCTCACTTATAGCCAACTTGGTTAGCAGTAACATAAACATCTAGTTTGAATAAATTCCCTTGCCTTTTACCTTTTGCAATCAAGACATCCTTCCTTTTGATCATACACGCATCTCCATCAAACTCAAGCTTAAGACCATTGCTTGGCATTTGACTCACATTAAGTAGGTTCTTAGTAATAGATGGAATGAACAAAACATCCTTCAAATGAACATTTCTATTTCTAAAGAGAAATAGGAATTGTGCCAATCCCTTTGACTGCACACTTACCATCATTGGCTGTGTAGGTCACCCTCTTGTCATCTCCATATGCCAACAAAGAGGTGAAATACTCTTTTTGAAAAGTCATGTGTGACCTTGCTCCACTATCAATCCACCATGGATCAATATCTCCAACAATAGAACTCAAACATGAAGACATCACAAAAGCATCATCATTTGTGTTTTGAGCATCAACACCATCCTCATCAAGAGTTAGATTACCTTGCTTGTCTCCTTGATCTCTCTTCTTCTTGTGGCAATCACTTCCAAAATGCCCCTTGATGCCACAATAGAAGCACTTCAACTTTGGCCTATCTTTCTTCTTACCAAAAAAAGAAGACTCACCATGATCTTGTCCTTTAGACCACTTGTCCTTGCTTTTGCCCTTGAACTTGCCTTTGATAAACATGGCCTCCTCATCTTGAGATGTCGATGTAGATCTACCTCTAGCTTGAAGCCTATATTTCTCATTGATCAAGATCTCTTGAAGATCCGCCAAACTTGGCAAAGTTTTTTGAATAGTAGGACTTTGTAAAATCTTAGCATGATCATCCAAAAAACCATTAAGAATAACTTGAACAATCTCTCCTTCCTTAATGCTCTCATCAATGCAAGCTAACTCATCACTTAAAGCCTTCACTCTCAAAACAAAAGTATTAGGACTCTCTTCTTTCTTTTGTATGTTCTAAAAGATTTGTCTTCTTAGAGTCAACACTTTAGAAGCAAACTTGGATTAATAAAGCTTCTTCAAAGCTTCCCAAGCCTCTCGAGATGAATTGGACTTAACAATCTCCTTGAGTAGCTTATTGGTAACATTCATCTTGATCATGTGTAGAGCTTTCTTAGCTCTCTTGTCATACCTCAATTGATCTTTTTGAAGAAAGGGTCTCTCCTCCAACCCTACAAAAATATCCATCAACTCATGTGAGAGATTTCAACTAGTTTAGTCTAGTTTAGTCACATTTTGGTAAATTGTTAATAAGAGGCCAAAACTCATTTTAGACTTAGAGATAAACTTTTTGAAGTTATATTAGTTTAAACTACATTCAATAAACACTTTTGGAAAGTGTGGGAAAGTTGGTAGTCGAGTTTGAGAGAGATTCAAATTTGAACTTTGGGTACATTGAATCTAGACCCAAAAATAGTAGGGTTTACATTTTGGAGGGAAAGCCAAGTGGCCAAATAGGGTTTGGAAACTCTATAAAAGGATGTAACTATTGGAGAGACACATCTTCTCTCTTCTCTCTCTCATTTCATCATTATACATGGTTCTCTTTGGGTTCTACTACTCATTGGTGCACTATCTTGGTGTTATCTTGCAATCTTGTGTGTAGAATGATCATTTATTGCTATTTTCGGTTCCACACGTGTGAAATACAGTAGGGTATTGTAATTGTACGAACAGCAAACATATTTTATGTTTTGGTTCATGTTTGATCAATATCTCTTAGAGTTTGCATCTCATTTTGTATGTAGATGCTGATTTTTCTACATTGGCAGGATTGTTGGTTTGCTCCTTATTGTAACCAAAGATTTGGGACTTGGATTGGATCTTGAATGATCTGAAATCCTTCACATGGTATCAGAGCTATTGTGTCTCAGGTTATGAAAGGATCAGCCATCTTTAGCAAGAAGTTTGAGGAGTTACCAATGTTAGAGCATGCTAGATTGATCTCTACTCAAAAATCAGCATTTTTGCATGTGTAGAATTGATCTTTTGTAGGTCAAAACTCAATATAGGGTTATATACTTGATCAATTCCGATTTAACACTTGGCTTACTGGAATTAGATGATTTTTGGTGCATTAGGAAGGTCTCATTGGAGTCTACAAGAAGATATACCAAGTTTCTAGAAATTGCATGTAGAATTTGAGATATTCAATTTTTTTGTGATTTTGTCAAAACCCTAATTTTGATTGGATCTCTAGTTTGTGAGGTTACTGAACTTTATTTGAGTGTGTTTCAATCTTAGGAAGTGGCAAGAATCATTAGATTGAGGATAGATCATAGGTTGATCAAGATTTCACTATTCTATGTGTTGATTTTCTAGTTAGAAGTGCTAGAAGAGATTTGAGAGGTTCCATATCTTTGTGATTTCTTCTTGAGTTCATTTTTTGACATTCAAGAGAGTGCTTTGTGCATTGGAACAGGTTGAAAGAGAAGATCAGGTCACTTCAACATGGCTACAAGTGGTGGATTTATGTTGGAGAGCAATGATAGGCTTACCTCAATCAACTATTCTACTTGGAAGGTGAGGATGGAGTCCTTATTGGAGATGAATGAGTTGATGGATATTGTTGCAGGTGTGGAGGAGAGACCTCAAGCACCTCAAGATCAAGTGAGGTATGACAAGAGAGCAAAGAAAGCTCTACACATGATTAAGATGAATGTTACCAATGAACTTCTCAAGGAAGTTGGTAAGTGCACATCATCTTTGGAGGCTTGGGAAATTTTGAAAAAGCTTTATGAATCCAAGTCTACATCAAGAGTGCTTACTCTTAGGAGGCAAATCTTTCAAAGTTTGCAAAAGAGGGAAGAGAGTACTCATGCTTTTGTTTTGAGGGTTAAGGCATTCAATGATGAGTTAGCATGTATTGATGAAAGCATTAAGGAGGTAGAGCTTGTTCAAGTTATACTTAATGGCTTGTTGGATGATCATGCTAATCTTGTTCAAAGTTTTGCTATTCAAAAGACTTTGCCAAGTATTGTGGATTTGCAAGAGATCTTGGTGAATGAGGAGTATAGGCTTCAATCAAGAGGAGGTGGATCTACATCGACATCTCATTATGAAGAGGATGCTATGTTCATCAAAGGCAAGTTCAAGGGCAAAGGCAAAGGCAAGTGGTCTAAAGGGCAAGATCAAGGTGAGACTTCTTCTTTTGGAAAAAAGAAAGATAAGTCTAAGTTGAAATGCTTTTATTGTGGAATCAAAGGGCATTTTGCAAATGAATGTTTGAAGAAGCAAAGAGATGAAGGTAGCAAGCAAATCAACTTTACTACTAATGATGAGGGTCTAGGTGGTGGTGATTCTCTTTTGATGTGTTCATCAAGTCCAATATCAAGTGAAGGTGACAAAGATTCATGGTGGATTGATAGTGGAGCTAGCTCACACATGACTAGTCACAAGGAGTTCTTTACTTCTTTGGTCACTTATGATGGAGCCAAGAAAGCAATTCACATGGCCAATGGTGGTGAGTGTGTGATTGAAGGTATTGGTTCAATTCCTATTTGTCTCTCTACTAATAGGAAAGCAAGACTTGATGGTGTTCTTTACATTCCTTCACTTTCAAAGAATTTGCTAAGTGTTGGTCAAATGATAAAGAAAGGATACATGGTAAAGTTTGGTGGTGATGCTTGTTTCATTACAAAGGAAGAAATCTTGGTTGCTAGGGGCAATAGACAAGGTAGACTTTTAAAGCTTGATGCTTTTGTTATGGCTAACAAAAAGGATGGAATGGAAAAGGAGATTGGTCTCAACTTTCCAAAGTTATCTTTTAGCATCAATAAGATTGTTGGATCTTATGCAAAGTCTAACAAGCTTCCTTATGCTAGATCTAGGTCAAGATCTAATATGCTTCTTGGAGATGTTCATCTTTGTGCTAACTTGGCTAGTCTTGAGGATAATGATGGTGTTTCAATGGTTCTTCATGGCAAGTGCAAGCATGCAAAAGATAAGGAAAGAGCTAACTTCATCAATGGAGGTGAAGGTTCTTCCTTGGAAAAGATTGTTGTTAATGATTTCTTTGATCATATGTCAAAAGATGTTGCTAGGTGCATTCATGAAGGAGGTGGTTCTTCTACATTTTTTAGTGATGAGTCCAAGAAAGTCATTTTTGCAGCAAGTGGAGTCACATTTCCTCATAAAGAGAGTAGATCAAATGGTTCTATCAAGAGACTTGGTGAGGGAGATAGTCACAAGTCAAGAAGAAGAGAAGTATGTGAAGAGTTCAAAGTAGGATGTACTTTGAATGATGTCATTTTGAATGATAGTGAGGAGGAATCATTATCATGTGAGTCATTACCTAAAACATTGAGTAGAAGTTCTTGTTTGAAAAAAGGGAGTACTTCAATCATTCTTATGTTGAATGTACTAATCATTTTTTTCATGGCTTCTAATGTTTTTGAGGTTTCTACTTCTTATGATGCAATCATTAAGAGGGAGTCTTATGAAGGAAAGAGCAATAAAAGATTGGTTCTTGGGAAGATCCAAGGCATGGATCTCACATCTCTTCATCAACTCAAAGGATTCTATGATTATGAATTGATCACTCATGATCAAGATGGCAAAAAGTTGGTTGGAGAAGACTACATGGAACAAATCGAGAGGCAATTTCTTCAAGGCAAGGGAGATCTCATTGGTGAGCTTATTGAGGTTTGTTATGGACTCAAGAGGGCTGGATTTATTAGGTTTGATACTCATCTTCACCTACTCTACTTCATGTTGGATGGAAAATTTGGAATCTATCTTTTGATTTATGATGGTGACATTGGTGACATTGTTTTCACTAACCTTTGTGGGAGATCGAGATCAAGCATTGATGAGATCTTGTTGAATCTAGATCATATGTTTGAGAGGGAGTATTTCCAGAGGTTCAGGTCTGAAGATATTCATATCTTTGATATCTTTGATGATCAAGAGGAAGATCAAGAGGTTGGTCTCAAAGGGCTTCAACAACACAAAAGGAAAGGTGACAATTTGGAGCTAGTCAAGAGCATCAAAGGAAGGTTTTTTGGTAAAGATGTTATGGATATGTTTTTGCAGCTTATTGAAGACTCAAGTAAGGTCAAAGGAGCAGCAAAGAAGTGTCATTCAAGTTTACTTTACTTGTTTTATCTCATGTTTGAGCTATTTCATGTGGATGTGTGCAAATTGTCAAGATATGGACAAACTAGCTACATTGTCTTGCAATATCTTATTGTTGGAGTTGTACTAGCATTCTTGGCTGGTTTTGCTGATGGAAATGAAGCTATTGGAGGTTCATTATGTCACTCATTCATGGCCAAGTCATCAAGTGTTGATGATATCTTGTGGCAAGATGGAGATGGAGGCTCATTCATGGAGTTTTATGGTGGAGACATATCAAGAAAGGACAAAGTTGGAGGAGACAAGCAAGCAAATGGTCATCACTCACATTTATTGTTTGGTTGCTGTAATTTTCCAGAGAGTTCAAAGTTTGAAACATGGAGGAATCATTTCATTCACATTCTATTTGGTTCTTCATGTTCTAGTTATATCTTGATGTGTAAAATTGATGTAAGAAATAGTGAAGCATCCAATTTGGACACTATTCTCTATATCAATTATGAAAGATACTTTAGAACCTTAGAAAAGAGATCTATACTTAGGATGGAGATCATTCTAAAGTTGGATCAAAGTTCTATTGTCAAAACTATGCCAAAACTAGTTGAAGAGGGAGTGTGAGAGATTTCAACTAGTTTAGTCTAGTTTAGTCACATTTTGGTAAATTGTTAATAAGAGGCCAAAACTCATTTTAGACTTAGAGATAAACTTTTTGAAGTTATATTAGTTTAAACTACATTCAATAAACACTTTTGGAAAGTGTGGGAAAGTTGGTAGTCGAGTTTGAGAGAGATTCAAATTTGAACTTTGGGTACATTGAATCTAGACCCAAAAATAGTAGGGTTTACATTTTGGAGGGAAAGCCAAGTGGCCAAATAGGGTTTGGAAACTCTATAAAAGGATGTAACTATTGGAGAGACACATCTTCTCTCTTCTCTCTCTCATTTCATCATTATACATGGTTCTCTTTGGGTTCTACTACTCATTGGTGCACTATCTTGGTGTTATCTTGCAATCTTGTGTGTAGAATGATCATTTATTGCTATTTTCGGTTCCACACGTGTGAAATACAGTAGGGTATTGTAATTGTACGAACAGCAAACATATTTTATGTTTTGGTTCATGTTTGATCAATATCTCTTAGAGTTTGCATCTCATTTTGTATGTAGATGCTGATTTTTCTACATTGGCAGGATTGTTGGTTTGCTCCTTATTGTAACCAAAGATTTGGGACTTGGATTGGATCTTGAATGATCTGAAATCCTTCACAACTCATTCATTTCAAGAAGTGATTCCATCCTCACCTTCCATGTAGAGTAGTTGGTCATTGCCTTCCAACATGAATCCACTCATTGTAGCCATGTTACAATGACCTGATCTTTCTCTTTCAACCTGTTCCAATGCACAAAGCACTCTCTTGAAATACAACAAATGTTTCCAAAAAGAAATCACAAAGATATGGAACCTCCCAATTCTCTTCTTGCACTTATATCTAGCAAATGAACACATAGAATGTAGAAATCTTGATCAATCTATGATCTACTAACAATATAATGAATCTTGCCACTTTCTAAGATTGAAACACACTCTATTGAAGTCCATCAACCTAAAAAAATAGAGATCCAATCAAAATTAGGGTTCTGAAAAAATCACAAAAGACTGAATATTTCAAATTCTACATGAATTGCTTAAAAGTTGACATAGAATCTTGTAGCCTCCAATGAAGCTTCCTAATGCATCAAAAATCAGCCAAATCCAGTAAGCCAAATGTAAAATCAGAATTTCTCAAGTTCATAAACCTAAATTGAGTTTTGATCTACAAAAGATCAATTCTACATATGCAAAATTTTTGATTTTTGAGTAGAAACTAGCGTGCTCTAGAGATAGAAACTCTTTCAAATCTTTGATAAATGTGATTGATCCTTTCATAACCTACAACACAAGCTCTGATACCATGTGAAAAAATATAAATCACTAAGATCCAAATTCATCCTCTTGATCTTTGGTATGAAAGTCAACACGATCTAGGCATTTGCATCATAGAAAAATCAGCATCTACTTAATGAAAGAGATACGAACTCAATAAGAACTTGATCAAACATGAAACATAAGATGAAATGAAGTTTTTGTCCATACAAAAACAATAAGCTACTGTATTTCACACATGTGGATCCGAATATAGCATAATACGAGCATTCTACACACAAGATTCAATTTGCAATATATCATCGATATAGTGCACGAATGGTAGATGAACCCAAGAGAACTCATGTATAAGCATGAAATGAGAGAGAGAGAGAGAGAGAGAGAGAGAGAGAGAGAGAGAGAGAGAGAGAGAGAGAGAGAGAGAGAGAGAGAGAGAGAGAGAGAGAGAGAGAGAGAGAGAGAGAGAGAGAGAGAGAGAGAGAGAGAGAGAGAGAGAGAGAGAGAGAGAGAGAGAGAGAGAGCTTCCCACATGTGTACAACTATATATAGTAGATCCATGTCTCATCAATGATCTTGGTTTCTCTCCATATCAAAAATCCTACCAATAATGTGGACTAGATTCAATGTCTTGAACATTCAAATTTGAATATACCAAACTCGACCTTCTACTATTTTCACTTTCTAAAAGTGTTATTTCAAATACATTTGAGCTAAATAACTTTGAAATGACAATCTCTAAGTCTAATATGAAAATTGGCCTCAATTGCCAAATAAACAAATATGATCAAATTTGACTAAACTAGTTGAAATCTCTCACAATCATTGTGTCTTCTACCGCAATCGCCTTGTTTACTTCCTTAGCCAACATCTAGTTACTCTGACATACAACCATCTATATATCATTCTTGAGCCCTTGTAGAAAGAAGGTTAGTAGTAATAGGGGTGGGTGGTAGTGCCATAGTGGGCTCGATCTGTTGTGACAACTCTATCAATCGGTGCCAATATTGTTTGATTCTTTCTCCCCTTGTTGTAGGGATGTAACAGTGAATAGCAAGCCATAGGTCATACGGTGGGGGGCATAGTCAATTAGAAAAAGTCTATGAAGCTCATCAATAGTGTGAATTGTCTCTCATTGCAAGCTATGATACCAATGAATTGAGGCTCCAATTTGCTAGGGAAATTAGGCAGAGTAGGTAGAAATTCTCTCGGTGTGTGCACTACTGATAAATTAAGTTAAGAGCTTAATGCACGGTGTAGCGGAAGCAAAGAGAAAACAATCAGACAAGTCAATCGGAAAGTCGGTCAGAAAGGGGAAAGCATTGCAATACTGACAAAATTTGAATGTAGAATTAGATATCACTTTGTTCAGATTAAATGAAATACAAGCCAATGACGCAAGTGAGCATAAGACAGTAGTGGGCAAAACCACATGCTCACAAAGTCAACTACAAACTAGAAAAACTACGAGCTTATTACTAACGATCCTTCTGAAGAAAAGAATCGATGCATGAAAGCATCTACAATGTCTGTCTTGTTGGATAGATAAATTATAGATTACAATGATCTATATACAATTCTACATTTGTGCAAATGAAAAGCATGGAGCCATTATGATGTCTATTAGAAATCGTGGGCGACTGCTGTCATTGTCAATTCTGTTTGCACAGTATAGGAGCGAATGTGGAATCCGACATTCGGCTATGAAGGAATGGCTTCAGTCATTTTGCAAAAAATGTGAAGGTGTAGAAAAATGTCGAAGGTGTCAAGAAATGCTGAAAGAGCTTCTATAGTTGCATTTGCCACTTGATTCAATTGTCCCTTGTTGCTGTTCTTGGCTTGTAGTAATCGATAGTCTTGGATCTCGTGGTTGGAACGCTTGTAGTATCTGTAGAACAACTTCTTCTTCGTTGGCTGATTCGACTGCTCTTGACGTTGTGGTGACTTCTGACTTTCTTTGATGACTTTGGGCCTTTTTTCTTTTGCTTTTTTGAGCCTCTATTGGTGTATAAGACGTGAGAGTCAACAATCGAGAAAATGGAGACTTCATCTGGTGCAAACTCACAGAACAAGAAAATAGTTATCCTATCGGCTAGTAGGATCAGGTTCTGTGGGAAGCTTATCAAGCTATAGAAATAGCTCTAATACCATGCTGGGGAAATCAAGCAGAGTAGGTAGATTTTCCCTCAGTGCATGCACAAGGTAAATTAAGTTAAGAGCTTAATGCACGGTGGTAGCGGAAGCAAAGAGCAGACAATTAGACAAGTCAAGGTCAAACATAAAGGGAAAGCATTGCAATACTGACAAAATTTGAACGTAGAACTAGACATCACTTTGTTCAGATTAAATGTAACGAAATACAAGCCATTGATGTAGGTGAGCACTAGAAAATAGTGGGCGAAATCGCATGCTCACAAAGCTAACTACAAACTATAAAAGCTATGAGCTTATTATTGATGATTTGTCTGAAGAAAAGAATCGATGCATGAAAGCATCTACAATGTCTGTCTTGTTGGATAGATAGATTATAGATTACAATGATCTATATACAATTTTAAATTTGTGCAGATGAAAAGCATGGAGCCATTATGTTGTTAGAATCTTTGACGATCGTCGAAGACTTCAAACAAAGAAACGTCGAGCAAGTCGAAGTCGGGAAAGTTGAAGGAAGACTGTCTCGACTTTACGTGTAGGTCTGCAGACTGTGCGACAATGCGAGTAAAGTACAACAATGTGAATGGAAGCAGATTAACATGGGATTTAGGAGAGAAGAGGAGATAAATTCAACACAATCAAGGTGGTGGCAAAAAATAGCATCTCGTGGTGTGGGTCCATGCTGCGACTTATGAAGCATGTTGTCTAGAAGGCATCGATGTGCTCCTCGGCACTCTCATATGGAGCCCCATGGAATTCAAAGACATATCCACTTAGTTTTGTTAGCCCACCACTACGATCGATTATGTAGGACTTTTTGCCATTCTATTGGCTTCTATCCCACAATATCTAGTGCTACATCTTTTAAGGGTGCCTCGGCAGCATCTACTAGCTCAAGTTCTGTTACTTCTTGATTTTTTCTCACGGTTCAACAAGGTCTATTATGGATTGGTTTGGCTCGCCATTGGTTTCTCTAGGCAGTGGGGACAAAGGCCCACAACTGCTGCTTCTAAGTCCTAGTCGCCTTGTCCTAGGTTTAGATGTATCTCTGGGTGGTGTTTCCTTCTATCTAGTTCTCCACAGAATCCCTATGATGCCTATCTAGGATAGCACTCTTTCTATCGGGTGATGCTCAACTAATGCTATTTGCAGAATTCGTGTTTCTCCCAACTTTTTTTCATAGGTTTTCTAGATCCCATCAACTAGTACTATGTATGTTCTTACTAGTTCTATTTGGTCACTAGTCTATTGGATTCTGATTGCATAGTATCCATAAGTTCTGCATACCAGATTGCACTTCCCCTGCATGTTGACGTTGGGGTAACATAGAGTGGGGGTGCAAGTTGACGGTGTGATCAGTCTCGGTTTTTGGTTTCAAAGCTCGGGGTCTAACCCTAACCCTTGGCTTGACAATGAACCTCATGTTGCATATTATGTGGCCAAAGACTTGGTACCTTATGGCTTGGTGCTTGACGTTCTGATGCTACTGTGTCAGGTAAGCTTAACAACACTAGCTGAATCTAACGGTAGGTCTCTTCAACTGGTCAATATCTAGCCCTAATTCTAAACCAATGCTTAGGGTTTGGTGGGTCCAACAACATACGTGCAAGCGGTTAAGTTCTGACTTGTACAATTTGTAGACACACTACAGGCTATCAATGTCAGATACCTACCTTACCAATAGTATTTCCAAAGGTTTCTCCCAGCCAATGCCAATCAACAAAATGTGTTCTATGAGGCCATTTGTGCAAGTAACTGCCCTTCAAACAATAGTTTATGTTAAAGTTCGATAAAGGCTCCCGACAAATGCACCAATGCTAACGGGGGATTGGTCTTGTCAGAAACTCTTGCCAAGTGTTTACTCCCCCTTAGAAGGGTACTCCAAGTTGCTTCCTTAGGAAAGATAAAGAGAGTGGGGGATGGAGCATTTAAGGTTTTAGCCTTGGGAGTACACCCAAGCTAGGGCTAGTGGGTCAAGTCCCAAGGCAAGTGGGTGTATACCCAAAAACACTCTTAGAAAACTACGTAAGTTTGTTGATGGTTTTTGTAACTTCATGGCATCTGTTAGATACATTTAAAACTTTGGTAGTGAAATGATAGTAGGTAACTAGGTGTCTAATAAGCTTTTGGAAGGGCAAAAAATCAATATACGATATACTACATATATTTGAATGGTTATTTCATTCTTGAGCGGCTTTGAGTTTCATTTGCAGCTTCCTGATTTATTGGGATGAAGGTTAAGGCCGAGGCATTCTTCAACCTGTAAATCCTATGTTGGTGCTTGTAAATGTTCACAACCAGATTCCAGCATGATTTTTGAGGGCGGGTGGAATTTGATGCTCAGCCTCAAATCTATTCATTAATGAGCATCTTGAAAAACCAGAAACAGACGACTCGATTTTCTGAACAAAGGATCAAAAATTCAATCTCGAATTTTCTAGAATTTTTTGATTCCGAATCGACTCGAAAAATTTATATTTTTTTGAGTCAAGTGTATATTTTCGAGTCATTATTTTTTGAGTCTTGTATATTTTTCGTTACTTGTGAATTTCGATATTGTCGGTCGAAAATTCGACCCAACGACTTTGCGTTGACAATCCGCCCACTTTGTACAAGCATTAACTGTAATGAGGTGGTTGTAATAACTGCAACAAAATATAGTTGTAGATATGTTTCTAGGATATCAATCTACGCAACTAACGGTATCTCGAAATCGTTGTTTCTACCAATGATCTCACTCAACCAAAATGGATTCATCTACTAGTTCTTCTCTAATCGATAGACTCGATGGGAGCAACTACCATCTTTGAAAATTCAAAATGAAGGTCATACTACTATCCAAGAAACTGTGGAACATCGTTGATGGCACAGAAGTTAAACTTGAAGGTGATGCAGCCACTATCTGTTGGATTATTCTCCTACTAATCGACCAATCGACATTTGAATCTTCGTCCAATTTTATCCAGACCTGCAGATTTCTTCGTGTTTTTACATAGTCTGCATAACTACTCATAAACAACTCACAGTGTCGGCATTTTCGGGGTTTTCCCTCACTTTGGCTTTTTTTCGCAAAATGCCAGATGCCTCAAATGTTAAGGAAATGACGTTGGCAAAGACCTTCGCATTTTTCACATGACAATTTACGTTCATTTTTGCAGAGTGATAGTTTACGTTCATTTTTGTAGAGTGACAGTTTACGTTCAAATCTGCAGACTGACTGTTTACGACCAAAGCCACCGACTTACATTAATTTGTCAGCAGGTAATTTTTGAGAAGTCCTAACTAGATGGATGCCAGCTCATCACAGCCAATTGGATGATGCATTTGGCGACCTAATTGTTTAGTATAAATAGATGCTCATATTCCTACATCTCAAGCAATTGAATCATGAAGATAAATCATCAAGTATTGAATAGTTAGCCTTCTCTCTCTCAAGCCTGCGAGCTTGGACACTCCTGAGCATTCTAGCTCACTTCTTTAGAGTTGATTAGAGATTGCCATTGCGCTTACTGCTTATCAGTAGTTGCGCTTGCTTTAGACTTATATTTAGCCGCTCAGAGATAGCTTAGAATACGCGGCTTTGATTCACAACTTGTCGTACTCATTTACATTTGTTTCTTTTTTCATATTGAATCAATACTATCTTCTTATTGCGTTCAAGTTCATCTCAGAATGTATGTGTTTTTGTAATTCTTCGTGACTGATTATTTGTCTGATAATTCAATGCTTAATGTTTGGCTATGTAATCACTGTAGTACTAATGATTTTAAAGTTAGTTACTATAAAATCAAACGTGATTTCTATCACTATTGTTTTGTTCGAAATTGATAGGCGTAGTCATGCATCGAGAAAGAGAAAAATAGTTTATTCCACTGTGCACAATAAGTTTTTATTCTTGTCTTTCGAATTCTTTTTATTCGAGTCTATTCAACCTATCTCCTTTCACACATCTTTCCAACATGGTATCAGAGCGTTGATTCTTCAAGGCCTAATACTATATCAGAGTGCAAGCTCTTGTACTTGATATCTTTCGCGATATCAAGTTATTCTTCAGTTCGAATCAATTTGTTTCGGTATCAGAGAATCAATTTCCACAACAATGTATCTTTTTCTTAACGAAAATCGAATTATCGACAGTCTAAAGTTCCAAATGGATTCTCAAAGTAAAGTCGGTCTTATCGCAGACAAGCTGAATGGGTCCAATTATTATCTACGGAAATTTAAGATGAAGACCTTGCTAATTGCCAATGAGTTTTGGGATGTTGTTATAGGTATCAAAGTGAAGCCTAAAGACGACACAATCGACTCAAAGTGGAAATCAAAGGATGGTAAAGCTTTCATGCTTATTAATATATCAGATATTCAGATTGGCCGCGTAGTTGAGGCCAAAACTTCAAAAGAAATTTGGGACATCCTGATTTCACTATCTGATGTGAGAGACATAACTACTAAGTTGCATCTTCAAAATGTCGAACAATGATTCTCTTCAGAATCATATTAATAGTTTAAGAATCTCTTGCAACAGATGGTCATTGTCGGATCAGTCATAGACGATCAAGACGCAATTATGACATTGCTTTCAAGCCTGCCCTCTACATATGAGAATTGGGTGATGATCATCACGACACACTCAGATTTATCTCTTACTAGAGTTATCACTATGTTGCTGCAAGAAGATAATTGAAGAAGTCAACACACTTCGTCTACCTCTTCGTCTCATGCTCTATATGTCAACAAGGGCTCGAAACGACAAAAGCAGAAAAACTCCAAGCAGTCTACATCGAATCAGAAACCGACTCAAGGTCAAGGACAATCATCGAATCCACATTCGTCGAAGAAGAAGATATTTTGCAGATATTGCAAGCGCAATAACCATGAGATCCAAGATTGTCGAATTCTCAAAGCGAAAAATGCAAAGCACCCTGATCAACAAGCAAATATAGTTACAACATCTCCTGAAGTCGAAATGGACAAAGGCGCTTTTATGGTCAAAGACAAATACGCGAATTCAGATGATTCATGGTTTCTGAATTCTGGAGCTACTCAACACATGACCAATCATTGTGAGATCTTTCATTCTTATACATTAGAGGAGTTCTAAATCCAAAAAAGACCCTTTGTAAAGATACTTTTTATATATTTTTCTCAAATTTTGATTACACATGGACCAAACAAAACACTCAAATTTGAAATTTACGTAATGTAGCTCATTAGAATTGAAAAATAAAAAAAGTTTTCTTAATAATGCTATAATAAGGCGCCGGGGGCAGCCCGCAAGCATGACATGTTATTCATAGTATAATATGCAAATTCATCAAGCATCCGAAGTTTTTCAACATGCTGAACTAGGGGGACTGTTGGAAATTAAGTCCATAGTTGTCTCCTTGGTGAATACTAGTTTCTATTTCAAACTTTTTCTTACACATTTATTGATTGTTGATCTAGGGTCTTAACTTTTTAACTGTAGCTCCAATTGAGACAAAAATTATACTGTTGGAAACGCTCGACAAGAGCTTTCCAACGGTACCCTACATGACCTACTTCCAAGCTACCGTTCAAAAGTTAGGGCCGGTCAAAGTTTCAGACCAAAAAAAAAAAGTCCACATATATCTCTTGTGCAAGGATAGAGTACCCTCGAGGGTACTTTATCCGTGCACAAGAGAGATATGTGGACTTTTTTTCGAGGGTACTCTATCCGTGCACAAGAGAGATATGTGGACTTTTTTTTTTTTGGTCTGAAACTTTGACTGGCCCTAACTTTTGAACGGTAGCTTAAAAGTAGGTCATCCATGGTATTGTTGGAAAGCTCTTGTCGAGCGTTTCCAACGGTATAATTTTCGTCTCAATCGGAGCTATGGTTAAAAAGTAATGCTATTTTAAATGAACTACAAACAGTAATGTACATAGAATGGTTAAGCATCGAAATTAGTGCGGGCAGAAATGAAAAAGAATTTGGACAGAAAATGAATTATTTTGGTAATTTACATTAATAAACTTTGTCAATCTACGTGGAATTCCTTAAAGGGTCTTTTTTGGATTCAGAATTCCTCTAATGCGCCTTACAGCACAAAGAAGTACATTTATCTTGGTGATGATAGCACTCACACAATCGAAAGTGAAGGTACTGTAAGATTGAGATTCCAACATGATCAATTTAAACTACTGTCAAAAGTCTTCTATGTTCCTAAACTCTCTACAAATCTGTTATCAATAAGTAGAATTACAGATTTAGTCATAAGGTGGAGTTTAAAACTAATCAATGTAGAATTATCGATAGGAGTAATAAGATCCTTGCACTCGGCAAGAGGCATGGATGCTTATACAGATCGGCACATTGTTATTCTGATTCTAGTCAAGCCTTGAAAACCTCTGTTCTTGTCAATAAAGCATTACTATGGCATCATCACTTAGGACCCTTGAATTATACATATGTTTCGAACATGTCCAGACAATCCCTTGCACTTGATCTCGACTATCCTTCTGGCAAAGTTGATCTCCCTGTCTGCCATAGCTGCATTCTTGGAAAGCATACTATGAATCCTTTTAGATCAAATCAAAGGCATGCAACAAAAGGTATGTTAGATGTTGTTCATTCATATGTATGTGACCTATGCAAACTCCATCAATGCTAGATGCAAAGTATTTCATTACCTTTATTGACGAATTTTCTAGAAGAACAACTGTTTATTTCATTAAGTGAAAATCAGAAGCTTTCATCAAGTTCAGACAATTCAAAGAGCATGCAGAAAATCAGACTGGTAAACGAATCAAAGCATTGAGGTCTGACAATGGGGGAGAATATATCTCCACCGAATTCAAGGAGTATTGCCTTAACAACGACATTCAGCAATAATACACTACCTCCTATTCGCCTCAGTCAAATGGTCTTGTTGAGAGAAAGAATAGAACCTTAGTCGAATCGGCAAAGTGCATGTTATCACATGCAACACTTCCAAAGTCCTTCTGGGTTGAAGTTGTTTCAACAGCAACCTATATTCAGAACAGATGTCCTACTAAAGGTCTCTCAAACAAAACATTATTCGAAGTTTGGACAGGTATCAAACTTTCTTTATCAAACTTACGAGTTTTTGGATGTACTACTTAGGCACAGATTTCTCATGATCTCAGGAAGAAGCTCGACTTCCAGAGTATCAAATGAATTTTCATCAGCTACACTGAGGTTCTTCAGTCGACTATTCCCATTGGGGGTCCAAGCTCATTTACTTTCGACGAACAACATATCAATAGAGAATCCGAAGATGATGTTGCAGTTCAACAACTACAGTATGATGAAAACGATCAACTTTCTCTATTCCCCAACAGATCATCAAGAACTAGCAGTCTACCTGTCAAGTATATCGACGACCTGCAGCTTACCTTGTTCATGAGCCGATGACTGTCGAAGAGCCATTCAGTCAGCCCGATTTTGATCTTTGGAAATAAGCTATGGATAAAGAGTATTCATCTCTTATCAAGAACCAGACATGGACGATTGTCAAATTACCTGCTAGTAGAAACGTAGTTGATTGCAAATGGCTTTTCAAAGTCAAGTACAAAGTAGACGGAAGCATCAACAGAAGAAAAGCTCGCCTTGTTGCCAGAGAATTTTCTCAGGTATACAACGTCAATTACACTGAGACCTTCAATCCAGTAGTCAAGCATTCTTCTATTCGGCTTTTATTATCATTTGCTGCTGTAGCAGATTTGGAAATACATCAAATGGATGTATAGACAACATATCTCAATGGAGTTATTGAAGGCAACCCGAAGGTTATATTATCAAAGGTATATACGATCATGTGTGTAAACTCCATAAGGCACTTTATGGCTTGAAGCAATCTGCTCGAGCATGGTTTCAAAGGATCAATACTTTACTTATTGATCACGGCTACACACCAAGCTACTTCAAGATAGTGCAGTAGTCTTTTATCATTATCATTTTATACGTGGACGGCAAATTACTCTTTGGCAATAGTATCGACTTGATAAAATAAGACAAGACAATGCTATTTTCTGAATTCGACATGATCGATCTAGGTGAAGCTCATTTCTACCTTGGTATTCAAATCCATAGAGATAGAAATTGAAAGATGATCTACATTACTCAACAGAGGTACATCTACAATATGTTAGTAAGATATAATCTGGTTAATTGCAAGTTAGCTCTCTCACCAATGGAACTAGGTCTCAAATTGTCAAAGGACCAGTGTTCCCAAACAATCGAAGAGAAGTAGCAGATGCGTGAGTATCCTATCATTCGATAATAGGATCTCTTATGTACGCAATGATCTGTACCAGGCCAAACATAGCTTTTGCAATCAGCTCCCTAAGTTAGTATATGACTAACCTTGGTATGAGACATTGAAGGCTCTAATCAGAGTCGCGAGATATCTTCAAGCTACTGTGGACTTTTTCATTTGTTATGGAGCAGTCGACAATGACAAACTCAATTTACTTAGTGGTTACACATATGCAAGTTGGGAAGGAGACAAAGACACTCGTAAATCTACTTCTGGATCTACATTCTTCCTCAACAATGGTTCTATTTCCTAGAACAGTCGCAAGCAATCTTCGATAGCTCTATCTTCTACAAAATCAGAGTATATCGCAACCTCACAAGCTACAAAGGAAGCAATTTGGTTGAGAAACTTACTTTCAGATATCAGTTTTGAATCAATATGCTCCGACATTACTATTTTGTGATAATTAAAGTGCCATTGCCTTGTCAGCCAACCCTAGATTTCATTCTAGAGTAAGAACATTGAAATTAGGTATCACTATGTCAGAAGCAAAATTCTCGACAATGAGGTTAGATTGCAGTACTATCGAACGCAAGATATGACAACAGATATTTTTACAAAGCATTAAGCTTGGATGCACATAGAAAGTTTTGTGCAGAACTATGTTTAAAGGTCATGACATTCATGGATTCAGATTAAGACAGAAGTGTTGGATTATTCTCCTACTAATCGACTAATTGACATTTTAATCTTCATCCAATTTTATCCAGACCTGCAAATTTTTTCGTGTTTTTACACAGTCCACATAACTATTCATAAACGGCTCACAGTGTCAGCATTTTCGAGATTTTCATCTTTTGGGATTTTCTCTCACTTCGGCTTTTTTTTGCAAAATGCCAGATGCCTCAAATGTTAAGGAAATGATGTTGGCAAAGACCTTTGCATTTTTCACATTTTTCGCATAACAATTTACGTTCATTTTTGCAAAGTGACAGTTTACGTTCATTTTTGCAGAGTGACAATTTACATTCAAATCTGCAGACAGACTGTTTACGACCAAAACCACTGAATTACATTAATTCATCATCAAACAATTTTTGAGATTTCCTAACTAGATGGATGCCAGCTCATCACAACCAACTGGATGAGCTGTTCAGATTGCTAAGGATGCATGGGACATCCCAGCAACACTCTATGATATTAGGGACATCTCCTCCAAAATCCATTTGAGGAAGAAATTCTTCACCCAGTGAATGTTTGAAGCAGCAAGTGTTTCAAGCCATATCAACACTTTCCAAAACCTTATGGAACAGATGACTGCAATTGGCTCTGTCATTGAAGATATCGATGTTGTTATGACTCTATTATCGAGTCTTCCTGAGGCCTATGAAGATTGGGTCTTAGCAATTTCGATCGAAGAGAAGATCACCTTTTCAAGAGTGATCTCATTACTCCAACAAGAGGAGGCCAGAAGAGCTGCAACCTCTTCAAGCACAAGGTCGGATTACCGAAGCACAATGGTGTTGCTGAACGAAAGAACAAGACCCTAATGGAAGCAGCCAGATGCATGATGGCCTAGAAAGCTCCAAGAGCACTGTGGGCTGAAGCATTAGCTACAGCTGCATACATCCAGAATAGAACGGGCAAGCCTGGTGTTCTTCACACGACACCACATGAGTTGTGGTGGGTAGAAAGCCTAACTTGTCTCACATTAGAATTTTTGGCTGTGCAGCTTATGCACATATTCCTGATAAGCTTCGAAAGAAGCTTGATGAGAAAGCCGAACAGGGATTTTTGGTAGGTTATGACGACAATTCGTCATACTACAGAGTCTACATGCCAGACATGAACATTGTGAAAACAACGAGAGATGTCAGATTCGATGAGAGCAAGACAATGGCCAACGACGATCCTGTCAGCTACAAAGTTTTGGAGAGACAGTATTATGACCTGCCGCCAACGACAGAGGGACCAGAGGACGAACACGAAAACAAAAATTTTTGAGTCGCCTCCCATTCAAATGATGAATCTGACGAAGAAAGATTTGAGAGGCAACTTGCTGCCGCAGTTCCTGTAAACCAATATGGTTTCGGACTAAGCAGAGCAGACAAGGGCAAAGGCATAGTTGTTCCAGGAAGATCTCCCAGAAGGTCGACAAGACCATGAAGAGCGCCAACAAGATATGTGCCAGGCAGCTCAACTTCCACATCAAAAGAGTTCTGCGGGTTCAGTGGTGAACCACAGACTTTCAAGGAGGCGATTGAAGGTCCAGAAAAGGACAGATGGATCCAAGACATGAACGAAGAGATGGAGTCCATGAGGAAGAACCAGGTATGGACGTTGGTGCCATTACCACATAAGCGCAAGACTGTCAAATGCAAATGGGTCTTCAAGCTCAAATATGGATCAGATGGGAATGTAACGAAATACAAGATGAGACTAGTAGCGAAAGGTTTTTCCTCAGAGATATGGTATTGACTACTTTGAAACCTTCTCTCCTGTCGTCGAACATTCATCCCTACGTCTGTTATTTGCATATGCAGCAGCTTATGACCTCAAGATCCACATTGTGGACGAGAAAAACAGCCTTCTTGCATGGCGAATTAGATGAAGAGGTCTACATGGATCAACCTCTAGGATATGTCTCGAATTCACTTCTTGACTATGCATACAAAAAGATCAAGCCCTGAAATCATTAGGATTCAAGCCTCTCTTGGCTGATTCCAATGTATATGTCAGAGTTACAGATGGACAGATCATCATTGTAGCTGTGTATGTGGATAACACTCTGATACTTTGCAGGAGTGAACAACTAATTGCTGAAGTAAAGGCAGACATCTCAAAACATTTTGAAATCGTGGATCTGGGAGAAGCCGGGTGTTACCTAGGCTTTCAAATTGAAAGGGACTATGAGAGAGGTAAATTATACCTTCAGCAGTCCAGATACACCCCGAAGATCCTAAAGGACTTTGGGATGCTGAACTGCAAAGGAGCGAACATTCCAATGCTCGTAGGGACGGTGCTGACGAATGATGACTGTACAAAGACTGAGGAAGAGAGAGAACAGATGCAATTCACACCTTACCTGAAGTTGATAGGATCACTGATGTACCTTGTTGACAATACACATCCTGATATTGCTTATGCAGTATTTAGGATGAGCCAATTCTGCACGAATCCAGGCTCGACACACTAGAATATTGCAAAACAAATTTTGCAATATCTATTAATGAGGGATTATGGCTTGTGTTATTATCGTGGTGCAGGCTTCAGGATAATTTCCTACAACGACACTAGTTGGGCATCTCTCAAGGACGACTGTAAAAGCGTCTTGGGAGGATGCACCATCGCATCAGGAGCAGCAGTTCTCTGGGTCAGCAACAAGTAGACCGTTGTAGCCCAGTCATCCTGCGAAGCAGAATATGTTGTAGCAGCAAAGATGGCCAACGAAATAATCTGGCTAAGACATTTTCTGGACGAATTGGACGAAACAAAGAATGAGCCCCTTGTCTTGTAGATGGACAACACCTCTGCAATACACCTGACGAAAGATCCCTGTTCCATTTCAGAACAAAGCACATTGCGATCAAGTATCACTTGATCAGGGATCTAATTGAGAGGAAGCTGTTGCAGACCACCTTCATCAGAACGAGAGACATGGTTGCTGACATCTTCACTAAAGCCCTGGACAAAGGACTCTTTGAGAGACAAAGGAACAGTCTCGGGATCGTAAACCTATCATGCTTTGAGAGAGAGCTGAAGAAACAAAACGTTTCTAATCACAAAGCCTTGCTAGCTTTCAACCCTTAGCAAGACAAAGACATTTGCGAACTCGAAGATCTGGAGACACGAAGCACGAAAAGTTTCGCGAACACGAAAGTCAAAGGAAATGAAGACGAACAATTCGCGAACACAAAAGTCAAAGCAGACGAAGACGAACAGTTCGCGAACATGAAAGATTCATGAACGAGAATCTTTTGCGGTCTAATGCGAGAGAAGGCAAAGGACCAAAACGAAATCAACGACGAAAACAAAACATTCTCCTGCTTGCACGCTCCAAAGATACCAGCAAGATCATGCAAGTACCTAGAAGTACAGATATCTGATCTGATGGTATGACGTCAGCAGATATATTTTAGGTCGTGGCTAATCTGCCACTCTTATAATTCCCTGATTAGTTGTAGATGTTAGTTCACTCTAATTTTAGATTCACACAGAGCAACCATACTTACTGGATGATACTTGACATATAGATCAACAGAATACACATACAGTGTAACATAGTAGTCTGATGCTAGTAAGCAATCAAGACAAAATACAAACAACAAGTCCGCCTGCGTGCGAGACGAGCTCTGTGATCAAGATCCATAGAAATCCAACTGTCCGCTAGTAAAGTGAGACGATTACTCGTGAGAGAACCGTGTTTCTCCCACGCCAACGCACTGCATGGATTTGCATGAAGTGCTTGAAGAAAGTAGAGGAAGTTCAATATAGATAGTTTATCTTGTTGTGTCTGATCTAGTATGCAAATGCTTCTGTTGTTAATCGCATGTCTGAGTTTTTTTTTTCTCGTTCATTTTAATTTTGCACCTTGGTTGAAACTATGTTGAATGCTGCATTAATTTTATAAACGTAGATCAGCAGAGCCTGACTACATTCTGGAGGATTGTAGAAGTGATTTAGCTGGCAGTGTCCAGCGATCGCATCTGAACTCCATCCGAGTTGCAAGAGGATTGTGGTTCCTTCATGAAAGCTTTGCAATTGCGGAATTCAAATCGCGATACACGAACTTGATTTCTCATCACTCTCTTATGGAGGCCACTAGGTGTACTATCCAATGGGGTGGAAACAAATGGCAAAGAGGGCTTGAAGGGCATGAAGAAGGAGCCCATGAAGAAGGGGATCCATTGGATTCTACTGTAAGAAGGAGCCCACTCCTTGTATTTGAAGAGTGGATAATTTGGAGAGTTGGTATTTTTGGGAGTTGATAATTTTGGGAGTTAGTAGTTTTGGATCCTTGTTGTCTTTGAGGAGGGAGTTAAGTATTTTGTTGAATGAAGCATAGTGTTAGTAGTTCTTGTTGTCTTGTTTTGTTGAGTTAAGCATGAAGTGGGTTTGGATTTTAGTTCTTGTATGGTGGTTAGCTCTATTTTGTTGTTGTTACTTGCTTGAGAGAGCTTTGTGGTTAGTGAAAGGATGTTAGTGTTTGATTGGGAGATGGTGGAAAACATGCTTGCTTGCTCATGTTGAGGAGATGATAGATTGTGTTTGTTTGTGTTGATTGAATGGACCTCATTACTAGTGTGAGTTCAGCATTGAGTGTTTTAAATTACTTGGAGAGAATGTTTACTTGTTTTTGTTGAGAGCATTGATGAGTGAGTTGGAAGTCATGTTGAGAGTTAGCAGTTTTGGATCCTTGTTGTTGTCTTTGAGTTGAAGGTTGAGAGCTAGTGCATTTCCTCTAATAGTGTGAGGTTGAGCGTGATTTTGTTTGTAATTGCCTTGTATGGTTGAGAGCTTGCTTCCTTGAGAGAGAGAGAGAGAGTCATCCGACTATTGAGAGCTCCTTGAAGAGGTATTAGTGATGAATGGGAGTGTGAGTGGAGATGCATGGTAGAGTTTTAGTGAGAAATGAAAATGAATCTTCCTATCAACTATTTCATTACATTAAATGTTGTTGAGAGAGGTTGCAACACAATTCCATTCTATTTTGGGAGCATATTCTTTGTCGATATGATCTTTGATAGTACTATAGAATGATGAGTATGGAGTACTCTTTGGCTACCATGTTTTGAGAACTGATTCTAAGTAGGAAATGATGTGCCAAGATTCCGTTGATGAGTGCATATAAATATGACTCCCTCGCTCGCTTTGAGTGTAGCTTCTTGGTCAATGTAGAGGGTTTCTTTCCTTGCCTATCCTCAACCCAAGATCCAAGCAATCTAGCATCAAGGAGATGAAGTTAGTTGTCACGCGTAGGTTCGTTCCCATGAGAGCAATAACATATCTCAAAATTCAGCATGAATAGAAGATCCATATCTAACTCTAACATCCATTAACCCTAAGCATTAACATTATGATCCATTAACACTATGTTCCACAAAGAAGATAGCTTACTCTTTTTCTCTCTCACAAAAAGTATAAGAACATGCAATCTCAATAATATTCAGATCCAACAATTAGCAAACACAACAAAAGCATGAGAGATGGAGGAAAAAGATACAGAGCAAGGACATTCACAAATCCATTCCATAAGAGAACCAATCTGCTTGCATTGAAATGAAGATATGAACATGTGTAGCAAACTCGAGTTTGCCCCTATTTATAGTAGAGAGGAGGACCTTGTTGGAATTTAATCTAACTCTTACTCATCCCAACAACCCTCCTTCCTTCTCTAAATTTTTTACTCTCTCAAATGTAACCTGCAGAAAATGAATTGTTTTTAAACAGTCTGCATTTTTGAACTAATTGTCGCTACAATCTGGTTTTTTACTCACATTTTTGCACAGTCAAAAAATGTGAAAAACCCGCACTTTGTTTTTACACTAAGTTTTCAACAACCAAAAAATGCGAAAAACCCGACGTTGTGTTTTTACACGGGGTTTTTGACAGGCAACAATTAGGGCAAAAAATGCAACACTGCATCTTTACATACAGTTTCTAACAGGCGGCATTGCAGTTTTATATGAGTTTCTACATAGGCAAAAAATCTCACAATACAGTTTTACATGCAGTTTTCAACAGGCGAAAAAGGCGAAAAACCCGACATTGTGTTTTTACACGGGTTTTTGGACATGCGATACTTGCCCTACAAATGCTGAAGGTGTCTTCCAAAAATGCCGAATGTGTCTTCCAAATGCCAAAGGTGTCTTCCAAAATGCCGAAGGTGTCTTCCAAACCTGAAGGCTGCCCTCAGGTAAAGGCAACGGCCAAAAGGCCAAGGAGAGTTGCATTTCCAGTTTGCCAAAAAATACATAGACTATCGCTATCAGACCTGAAAGCCTTCACACTCCATCAACAAACTGATCCATTAATCAGTTTTACAGTTGTTAATCAATCTTGTAATTGTAAAGTTAGGTTAGTACAAGATCCTTTCAGCTTATATGTATATATATACATGTAATTGAGCGATTGAAGAAGATGACACATAAGAGATGAAAAGAAGAGGCAGATTCGTAAGCTCAGATAGCAGAGAATGCCCTCTTATCAGTAGTTGACTCCTCAGAGGTAGGGATTATAGAGAGAGAGAGAGAGAGAGAGAGAGAGAGAGAGAGAGAGAGAGAGAGAGAGAGAGAGAGAGAGAGAGAGAGAGAGAGAGAGAGAGAGAGAGAGAGAGAGAGAGAGAGAGAGAGAGAGAGAGAGAGAGAGAGAGAGAGAGAGAGAGAGAGAGAGAGAGAGAGAGAGAGAGAGAGAGAGAGAGAGAGAGAGAGAGAGAGAGAGAGAGAGAGAGAGAGAAATTGCATGGTTGTCTCAGACGCCTAATTGTTTTTGCAATCTCTCTTTCACGACAATTTATGACTCTTACACTGATAATCTGATTTCACACACAAAGAACTGTTCATAACTCCATTCTCCAAGTAATCCACGATCCTACTAGTGGTTATAATAATTTTTTTTTTCGACAAGAGTGGTATCAGAGCAACAACCACATTCCAACAGTGGTATCCGAACCACAATTTTCACAACAGAGTAGTATCAGAGCCAGGTTCATTGGATTACTAGAGTCTAGGACTTATTCTGATTCTATAGAACTATTCTTTCTGTTTGTGTTTCATCTCTACTACACGATCGCTATGGAAGGTTCAACCTCAAAGATCTGCTTGATTAACAAATTCAACGGAGATGACTTCCACATTGGAAGTTCAAGATGAGGATGATCCTGATCGAGAAAGAGCTATGGGGGTACGTAAATGGTTCAATACCCAAGCCGGTAGAACTTGAATTGCTTCCAACATGAGAAGCAAAGGATGGAAAAGCACTTGCCATTGTATCCCTAAATCTGAAAGACACTCAGATTGCTCACATGTCAAACAACACCACCTCCAAAGAAGCGTGGGATATCCTTACAAGCATCTACGAGACCTCAGATGTGTCCACTCGTCTCTTCTTGAGGAAGAAGATGTTGACACTCAGAATGAGTGAAGGCACCTCCGTAAGCGACCATATAAACGAGTTCAAACAGTTGCTAAACCAGCTGGCTGCAATAGGATCACCTATATCAGAAGAAGACTCTACCATGTCTCTTCTTGCTAGTCTTCCATCCTCCTATGACAATTTAGTATTGCTTCTTAGCAACACTCCTGTGTTGTCTCTACAAAAATTGAAACAAGTCTGTTGCAAGAAGAAGTAAGGAGGAAAAGCTTGTCCACATCAACAAGTACCAAATCCATGGCACTCTACTCAACCAAGCAGTAGTCCAAGAAGAAGAAAGACTCCAAGGACAATAAGACAAAGGCTAAACAACCAACAACTATGCAACCACAACATCAATCATCATCCAAGACCAAACTATTTTGCAGGTACTACAAAAGAACCAACCATGATATCAAGGACTGTCACGTCCTCAAGCATAATGAAGCAAGGAAGAAAATGCAGCAGCAACAACAAGGCAACTCTGATATAGTTAGAGATTCACAAGAAGATGAGAGAGCACTGATGGTATAAGATCAACCCAGTAGAGATGCCCATCAATGGTATTTTGATTCGAGTGCCTCTCAGCACATGACGCCATGTAAAGACCTCTTCTCTACACTCACAGCTACAGAATCAAAGTACATCTTCTTTGGTGACTCCAGTTCACATCAAGTCAAAGGCCAAGGCTCTATTCGAGTACAATTCTCTGATGGCACCTCTGGGCAGCTTAATGGTGTACTTTATGTACCCAAATTAACAAAGAACTTATTGTCTAAAAGCAAGATCACTGATCAAGGTTATAGAGCTTTGTTTACTGCTAGGCAATGTACTATTTTAGATGAGAATTCAAAGGAAATCCTCTCTGCCTACAGAGAAGGAAACTTGTACATATTGAGTCACGATGTTGCACTTTCTGTGAGTTGTTCAGATGATAATTTATGGCATCAGATATTAGGACATCTAAACATGCATTCAATCTTGTATATGCATCATAACAAAATGGTCAAGGACATAAGTATAAATGCCATTACTACAGCTAATGAATCTGTCTGTGAAAGTTGCTTACTAGGCAAACAACCTAGAACCAAATTTCCAAGAGGACAGGCCAGAAGAGCCAAGTCCATTCTGTCACTGATACACAATGACTTATGTGGTTCTATGAGCGTACCTTCCTTGGGTAAGGCTCTATATTGACTACTCCCATTTTACCAGTGTAATGTTCATTAAGAACAAGTCAGAAGCATTCAATTGCTTCAAAGAATTATGCTGAGAATCAGACTGGTCAAAAAATCAAGGCCCTACGGTCTGATTCAGAGGGAGAGTACCTATCAAATGAAATGAAGGACTATTTGTCGTCATGTGGCGTGCACCATCAGTTTACTACAAGCTACACTCCTCAATAGAATGGAGTAGCTGAGCGGAAGAAACGCACACTGTTGGAAGCTGCACGATCCATGACTGCCAATGCCCATTTACCTCAAACATTCTCGGCAGAAGCAATCTCTACGGCCTGCTATCTGCAGAACTACTCTATCACTAAAGTAATTGATTCCAAGACATCGCTTGAAGCCTACTACGACTACAAACCAATCTTGAAACATCTACGTGTTTTTGGATGTCTTTGCTATGCACAAGTGCCATCTGATCTGAGGAAGAAGTTGGACCCAGTAAGTTGTAAGAACATCTTCATCGGCTACTCAATGTCGCATAAAGCATATCACATCTATGATGTTGATTCAAGTCAGATCTCAGTCAGCCGTGATGTTGTCTTTCTTGAAGACAAGTATCACGATTTCAAGCAGAAGCAGTCGATACAAGAGTATTCTTGAAAATTGTCACTTCTCACTTGACATTGGTTATTGTAAATATTGATCAAACATTAGAATCATGTTGATGATCTGATTTCACACGTGTGGAGCCTGTTCCCACGTGTGAAAGGATGTACTTTTCATACTTGTATATATATAAATTGATTTTGTATCAATCTAGTTAGTGTGAACATGATATGACTAATTTTTTAGTCAAGTTGACTAGTCACCTAGAAATCAGCTTTTCCTTGCATGTGCATGAGTAAATGCTCCCACATGGCAAGTGGATGTTCACACGTGTGTATAGAGTACTAGAAGATAAGAGTTGACCATATTGCTTAGATCCTATTTTGTAGAGAATATTCCTATATTTTAGGAGACTAGCTTTTTGGATTTTAGCCATATTCTAGAAGGTCAACTTTTGGATAAGGATCAAGGATGGATCAAATGGATAGATTTGAGTGATGTGGCACTCTTCACACGTGTGAAGACCTGCTAGACTGTACCAGACTCGTGGATGTACTTGATCCATATAAGGATCATCATTTTGCCAAGAAGATTGATGAGACTTTTGCATTCTACACTTTTGTGAGGTTTCTAGTCATTTGTCTTGTGATTTCTATAAATGTTTGCTATCTAGGATTATTGTACTTGTTGTTTTAGGTGCAGGCCATACTGTGGACAGTACATGATGTGTTGATCCATTTCTCTTGCTTAAATCCAAGTGTAGTGAATCTAAATCAAGATCTAATGTGTAGAACTTGATAGATCCATTGATTAAGCAACCAATAACTCTCTATGATTGTAAAGTACAATCATTATTGTCCTAAAAACTATAAAATTTATCAAGTATGCCATACCAGCTCCACCATCCATCATTAGGCAACGACCTACGATTGTTCAGACAAAGGAGTTTGTCCCAACAGCTCCACTTACCATCAATGGGCCCAGACCCACAATTGTTCAGCCACAAGATACTACGATCCCAGTCATTCACCAAGGAGAATCACCCACTCAAGCACCTGCAGCTCGAAGGTCTGCAAGACAACGACAGCAACCTGATCGTTTTGTCCCTCAAGCGTTCATCAATGACAATGAACTTGCAACAGTTGCAGAAGCTTTTGAATGCCCGATGCAAACAATTGGAAGGCTGCCATGGATGCTGAGTATCAGTCTCTAATGAAGAACAAGACCTGGAGTCTTGTCAATCCTCTTACTAGTGTAAAACCAATTGACTCCAAGTGGATCTTTAAGCTTAAGCTTAAGCTAGATGGATCCATATCCAAATGGAAAGCTAGACTGGTGGTTAAAGGCTTTGAACAAGTATATGGGATAGACTACACTGAGACCTTTAGTCCAGTGGTAAAGCATCAGTCTATTCGTACTTACTGGCTATAGCTGTTGCAGAAGATCTGGACATTCACCAGATGGACGTCCAGACAACATTCCTACATGGATATATACAAGAAGAGATATTCATCTATCAACCAGAAGGTTACGTCCTTCGAGATATTTATCTATCAACCAGAAGGTTACGTCCTTCAAGGCAAGGAGCATCTGGTATGTAAATTGCATAAGGCTTTATATGGTCTTAAGCAAGCTCCCAGGGCCTGGTATGACAAAATTAATCACTTCTTGTTGTAGCACAATTTTACTTCTTGCTCTGCAGACCGCAATGTATATCTCAGATGTAAAGAGTCAAGCTATGACATAATAGCATTATACGTTGATGATTCTTTAATTATCAGCAATTCAAATCAGTTATTATAGGAAACCAAATCTCTGCTTTCATTAGAGTTTGAGATGACTGATTTAGGCCCAACCCATTACCTTCTTGGTATTGAGATCAGCAGAGATCGCGCAGGCAGAAGGATAACTATAAGCCAAGAATCCTACTTGACTAATGTACTTCGTAGATATGGCATGGAGGACTACAAGCTCATAGACACACGTATGGATCCAGGAGCTAAGCTGTCCAAAGACATGTGCCCCAAAACTCAAGCAGATCAGCAAGAAATGTGCAGGTATCATTATTAGTCTGTCATAAAATCTATTATGTATTCTATGATCTGCACACGACCTGATCTAGCATATGCAGTAAGCACATTGTCTCAATACATGTCCAATCCAGGCCTACAACACTGGAAAGATTTGCAAATAATACTGAGGTACATTCAAGCTACAAAGCACTATGCTTTGAGCTATAATGACAAAACAGAAGCTACACTCACATTGACCACTTATTCAGATTCAGATTGGACAGGAGACGTGGATACCAGAAAATACACATCAGGCTACATTTGTTTCCTTGTAGGAGGAACCCATCTCATGGAATAGCAGAAAGCAGAAATGCATTTCTATGTCCTCCGCAGAATCTGAATATGTTGTAGCTACATCCGCAGTGAAGGAGATAATCTGGCTAAGGAGGCTGCTGCAGGATCTGCAATTCCCATAGATCAGTCCAACAATACTCCAATGCGACAATCAGAGCTACATAGCTCTATCTCTAAACCCACGAACTCATAATAGAACTAAGCATATAGAAGTTCAATTCCATTTTCTTAGAGAGAATGTTTAGAGTAAAGAGTACTAAGTTACTATATGTTGGCTGATATTTTGACAAAGCCATTGTCTAGAGATAAGCATTCTACTTTAGTAGGTATGTTAAATCTCAATTGCAGATCAGATTCATAGCAGTTAGCTTAAGGGAGAGTGTTGGAATTTAATCTAACTCCTACTCATCCCAACACCCCTCCTTCCTTCTCTAATTTTTTTACTCTCTCAAATGTAACTTGTAGAAAATAAACTATTTTTAAACAGGCTGCATTTTTGAACTATTTGTTGCTACAGTCTGGTTTTTTACTCGCATTTTTGCACAGCCGAAACATGCAAAAAACCCGACACTGTGTTTTTACACTAAATTTTCAATAGCTAAAAATGCGAAAAACCCGACATTGGGTTTTTACACGGGATTTTTGACAGGAAACAATTAGGGCAAAAAATGCGACACTGCATAATGCGACACTGCATTTTTACATACAGTTTCTGATAGGTGACACTGCAGTTTTATACGGGTTTCTACACAGGTGAAAAACCCGACACTGTAGTTTTCAACAGGCAAAAAAGACAAAAACCCGATATTGTGTTTTTACACGGGTTTTATGATAGACAACACTTGCCCTACAAATGTCGAAGGTGTCTTCCAAAAATGCCGAAGGTGTCTTCCAAACCTGAAGGTTGCCCTCAGGTAGAGGCAACAGCCAAAAAGCATTTCCAGTCTGTCAAAAAATACACAGACTGTTGCTATCAGACCTGAAAGCCTGCACACTCCATCAACAAACTGATCCATTAATCAGTTTTATAGCTGTTAATCAATCTTGTAATTGTAAAGTTAAGTTAGTACAAGATCCTTTCAGCTTACATGTATATATATATATACATGTAATTGAGCAATTGAAGAAGATGACACATAAGAGATGAAAAGAAGAGGCAGATTCGTAAGCTCAGATAGTGGAGAATGCCCTCTTATCAGTAGCTAACTCCTTAGAGAGAGAGAGAGAGAGAGAGAGAGAGAGAGAGAGAGAGAGAGAGAGAGAGAGAGAGAGAGAGAGAGAGAGAGAGAGAGAGAGAGAGAGAGAGAGAGAGAGAGAGAGAGAGAGAGAGAGAGAGAGAGAGAGAGAGAGAGAGAGAGAGAGAGAGAGAGAGAGAGAGAGAGAGAGAGAATTCAGAACTTTAGCAATTGTCTTGAATGTGTTAGTAGGATCACGTGCTTACCAACACAATTGTATTGTGGTCTGATCGTTGTATTTACAACTTAATATACAGATTCGTTGTTGTTCTACTTCATTGCATTCTTGTTGAATGATAACTCTCGCTCCTCTCACACAAACACTATTAAGAAGATTTGTATGGTTGTCTCTGATGCTTGAATCAATTCTACACTCTCTTCATATCAGGTTATCAACAATAGAGGATTGCATGGTTGTCTTTGACACCTAATTGTTTTTGCACTCTCTCTTTCACGACAATCTATGACTCCTACACTGATAATTTGATTTCACACACAAAGAACTGTTCATAACTCCATTTTCCAAGTAATCCATGATCCTGCTAGTGGTTATAACAATTTATTTTTCTCCGACAGGAGTGGTATCAGAGCAACAACCACATTCCAACAGTGGTATCAGAACCACAATTTTCACAACAGGCCTTGGCCTCAAAATCCTATTGGCCCATTTCTACCTCCCTAACTAGTCATATTTAAAAAAGAGTGGGAACCCATTCAATAATTGGAGGAAACCCATTTGAATTTGAATTTGAACGACATTAAAAGTCTCACAAAAAGGCCTAAAGTCCTTTTTATTAACTTTCTAATTATCAAATAACTATGTGATCATTGGGTTGGACTTACACCCAAGGTGCCAAATCCCTCTCACTTATTAACTAGGGTTAGGGTTGTCTCGATATCCGCAAACCCTCCAACAGTCAATTTATTATGGATGAAAGTTACTTGCCATTTCGAGTGTAAATTATGGCTTAAAGCCCTACTGTCCTATTGTCCAACGCTGCTAGAGAGGCCATATATCACTGCTTGATTGCCTATTACTCAACATCACACTTTCAGTCGGCGAACAAGACACTTCTATGGCAGCATTCAATTGTTGATGGCAGAGGCAAAAATATGTCACTAAACAAGCGCACTTCTGAAGCCAGTTACTCGCTGATTTTGAGGAGGCATGAGTGCACTTTTGTAGCCAGTCATCAAGATATTTTTGTGGCAGAGATCACTCATATCCTTGTGAGAAACCACAATGAATTTTATTGAGAATTCAGTCGCACTTCTGCTATCAAAGATCAGCCTATTTTTGTGGCAGACATTCACAGCATGCCTTATGCCACATCATAATTCTAGTTCCAGATTGTTCTACACAATTCCTAGAGAATTTTTCTTATTTGAAAAGTTCCAATTTGGTATCTTCTTCTAATTCTATCTGAAATTACTTTCGAAAAGATCTCATTTCTATACCGCAACTGGTTCTCTTTCAAAACATATGCAATCAATAGATCCCCAGATAGAATTTTATCCCATCACTTCACCCTTCCTTTTAAATAAATGATCAATTTCTCTAAAAGTTAACTGGAAAGATGATATATGAAAATATCTAAATCTATGAAAGGTTAGTAATAAGTGCTATCCACAAAAGGATTCACTCTATTACTATCCTAGGTTTAAGAAATTGAAACACTTTAACCTTAGAATTTATCAGAATTCCAAGTCTATTCACACAAGTAGTAATTCATTTGATATAGCAGTCTTTCAGAAGAATAACTTCATGCTAGTCTGAAACAATTTCATTTCTATCCTATACCTGAGTTGAATCACATGTTGGAAAAAGGTGATAATGCAATAACGGCAAGTCGAAGCTTGTGAACGACTTATTGAGTGCAGCGGAATGAGCTTGCTTTCCTAATGCATGACTACGCCTATCAATTTTGAACAAAATATAATGACAAGAGTCATGTTCAATCTTTTAGCGACTAATTTAAAAATCATCAGAGCTAAAGTGATTATGTAGTCAAACAATAAAGAATTGAATCATCAAACAAAATAGATATGAGAGCACAGAGATTTTGACATAATACTGAACGCAATAAAGGATAGATTGATTCAGCAAAATGATGATCACAAGACAATTGCGGATAGAAACCGCATCTTCTAAACTATCTCTGAAAAATCTGTCTGATTTGCACTTCTACTGATAAGCAGTAAGCGCTAATAGAAAAACTCTAAAAGAGCTCTAAAGAACTGAGCTAGAATGCTCAAGAGTGTTCAAGCTTGAAAGCTTGAGAGAGCTGCTACGTTATACAAACTAATAGAAGTATGATCAGCTATTTATTTTAATGCGGCTAGTCTAGTAGGATAGCTGATTAGGTCATAAATCTTAATGACCAGTTGGCCAAAGTGAGTTGGCATTCGTCCAATTAGCACTTCTTGGAAATTACTACTTGTGGAATCCACTTGTGAGCGATTTTTGTGTACTTCTGCAGTTTGTGTAGAAACATGCATAAAACTGTAGAGTTGGGTAATAAGTGGATGATTAAAAGATCAATTAGTCAATAATCAAGAGAATATTCCAACACTCCCCCTTAATCTGAATCCATGAATGCTTTAACCTTCAAACTTAGTTCTGCACAAAATTTCTTGTGTGCATCCAAGCTTAATGCTTTAGTAAATATATATGTTGTCATATCTTGTGTTCGACATTACTGCAAGTCAACCTTCGTGTCGAGAGCTTTGCTTCTGACATAGTGATACCTAATTTCAATGTGCTTACTCCTAGAATGAAATCTGGGATTTGCTGATAAAGCAATGCACTTTGATTATCACAAAATAGGATTGTCGAAGCATATTGATTCAAATTGATATCTGAAAGTAAGTTTCTCAACCATATTGCTTCTTTTGTAGTTTGAGAGGCTATGATATACTCCGATTCAGTGGAAAATAGAGCTATCCAAGTTTTCTTGCGACTGTTCCATGAAATAGGACCATTATTGAGGAAGAATGTAAATCTTGAAGTGGACTTATGAGTGTCTACATCTCCTGCCCAATTTGCATCTGAAAAACCATTGAGAATATTGAGTTTCTCATTCTTGACTCCTCCATAACAAATGCAAAAGTTCATAGTAGCTCGAAGATATTTCATGACTCTGATAAGAGCCTTCCAATGTGTTATACTAGGAATAGTCATATATTGACTCAAGGAACTGACTGCAAAAGTTATGTCTAGTCTGGTACAAATCATTGTGTACATAAGAGATCCTATTATCGAATGATAAGGATACTCACGCATCTGCTCCTTCTCTTTGATTGTTTGGGAACACTGGTCCTTCAACATCTTGAGTCCTGGATCCATTGGTGAGAGAGCTAATTTGCAATTCATCAGATAATATCTGATTAAGACATTATGAATGTATTTTTGTTGAGAAATATAGATCAACTCAGTCTCTTTGGATTTAAATACCTAGACAGTAATGAGCTTTGTCCAGATCGGTCATGTCGAATTCGAAAGATAGCATTGTCTTAGCTTCATTTAATCAACTACATTTCTGCTAGTAATCTCCGTACACCCTACAACAGTTCCAGGAAGGACGCCACCAGGAAAACAACACCTTCATGTCCCAGTGCTAGCAGTCACGCGAGCGCAAAAGCGGAAGGAAGTGGCTCCCTCACCACCCCCATTAGTATCTAATGATCAACCCTTGACTGCAGGACCATATCTGAATGTGAGGGAAGAAGGAAGACAATACCACAAGATACGCCACTGGGTGCAAAAAGCACAAGTGGAGGAAAAGACACAAGCAAAAGAAGTACTCACAGAACCTCTTGTTGATGAAGAACCAGTACAACAAACAGACTCGCCATTGCGAACCCAACACACCATATCCTTGGTGGATGGAGCAGTCCCCAAGGTGAGCCGTTACTACCGATGCAATCCGGACTATACAGAATTGATCAAGTAGGAGTTGTAGAAATTACTAGATGTTGATTTCATTTATGAAATCGAGCACACTGAATGGGTGTCACCAATAGTCATAGTACCAAGAAGAACAGCAACATGTGAATCTGTGTGAACCTGAAAGCGTTGAATGCAGTCACCAAGAAGGATCATTTTCCCCTACCATTTACGAAAAGTGTTCTAGACAAAGTAGTAGGAGCAGAAGTCTACAATTTTTTGGACGGTTTTAGTGGTTACAATCAGGTGAAAATAGCGCCACAAGACTATAAGACAACATTCGCCACGGAATGGGGAACATATGCCTACAAGGTGATTCCGTTTGGACTTTGTAATGCCCCAAGTACCTTTCAACGAGTTATGCAAACGACATTCAAAGAGTATTTGCAAAAAACTTTCGAGATTTTCTTGGATAATCTGTGCATGCATGGACCTAACTCTGATCACTTATCCAACTTGAAAAAGATTCTGAAGAAATGCCATGAATATCAGATTTCCTCGAATCCAGAGAGCCTTAATGCTCCATTTCGTTGATGTTTTCATTTTGCTAGGAAGCTTGTAGAAACTTAAGAAGTGGACGAACCTCTACATCTCTATACTACATCTGTAAGTAGGTCTTGCCACCGCATAACTAGAAAAAACTTCCAACATTGGCACCATTGTTGCTTTTTAAAATTTTTCTACCTAGCTTCTTTTCCTTTCATTTTTTTGCTTCCGTGTTGGTGTGTATGCTTGCTTTCTTTTTAACCTTCAAACCACATCACGAGCCTTCTCTCCAGGTCCTCCACGAGCTGCGGAGCAACCTATCAAGCCGGGGGGAAGCAACAAAACTGTCAACTTGGGCATTTTCTTTGAAAGAAGTGACCCAAGTGACATTTTTTCATCCAACCAGGTATATCAAAATTCGCCGGTCTGTCTGCAGCCATAACAGACCCTGGTCTTCCATTTTATCACCTCCACGAATTATAACCTGCTCAGATTCTAAGAAAACATCTTGATATACTGTCAAAATCCATTGTTTTCCAACCAAATCTTGGTCTTAGAAATCGCCGGCTTCATTGAGGCTAGATCTATCAAAGATCAGTCCTCCAACAACTCCGCGAATTCTATCTCATACATTTTGCCTGTTTTCTATCAAAAAATCACATTTTTTACTATTTTTCTCATTTGTCAACAAAACCTCAGTATCAAAATTCACCAGTCATACCACGAAATCGCCCACAGAGAGAACGAATTCTCTGTACCCTATCTCAATTTTTTTTTCAAAAATCTATAAAAAAATCAGTATTTTGACATAAAGCACCCCTTTTCGGAATTCACAAATACTTTAAACAACTCTCAAAGATGCCCTCATCAAGCATTGCAAACCATCCAAATTGACTCAGAGTCCATTCATCCAAATTACCCATATCAAGATGAATTGCGACGAGTCTGTTCGAAACTACATTGAGCACTTTAAATGTCTCAAGGTCGAATTTGTTGATGAAAACATCACTGAATGAATGGCCATAAAATTGTTCTTGGTTGGATTGTCTAAAAACATCCGTCGGAACTTAGACCGGTTGACCTCTATGATCAACTTAAAAATGTGATGACTAATGCTATCCATGAGGAAGATGAAGATTCCAACGATGATTTTGACTATCGTGAAAAGAAATATAAGAATCCTGACCGTCCTAATCACCCGAAGTCTAGAAATGTTGCCCAATCTTCTGAACTTCTACAACAAATGGAGACCTAGCAGAAAGCTCAACAAACTCACGTGGATAAACTCACTGCTGATTTCCAAACCGCCATGGAAAATATTGCTGAAAAATCTTTTTCAGCAAGAGAGAATGTTTGGTGTCTGATCTGCTCATAGCATCACACTACTAATGACTACCCTCAACTGCGAAATCATTTTCCATCAGCACCCAGATCTACGTATTGAGTATACTGTCCCTACTCTCCACAACAATCCATTCCAGGGTATCCCAACCACGACCAACTACATCCAATCAGTACCAACCTCATCAACAGTTTGTCGTTAACCAACCTGCTCCACAACAAGTTGTGCATTATCTTGATCCCAATCCTATTGATCCAGCACCATATTATGTGGAAGACAAGACTCAACTGAGGTATGCCACTGAAACCGTTGTTTATTATACATATGACCCTAATGCTCAGGTGGCTGACTCCAATGCTCAGACCTATGATCCTAACCAAGTTGTGCTTGTCACACACCAATTTTCAGCAATACGAGGATGTTTTATCTGTGCATGTAAGCATCCTAGTATTCGTTGCCCAGATAAACTCCACTTTTCTCCAGCTTGTGAAAATTGTAGTATTGAACATCACATAAAGGACTTCCCATCCCAATCCAAACCTGCTGCTCCTGTCTGTTCAGTACAAGTAGAAAATTTGCCAATCGAAACTCATTCCGCATGGGTCTTGACTCGGGCACAAACCCAATGCCAAGCCCCTACACTTGCACCCAACAAAACTTAGCAGCATGTTGTCCCTCCAAGTGAAGATTCGACCCCGATAGTTTATCCTCACCCATCTGAAGAAATTCGGCTGCATCATCAGTATCGCCAGCAAATCCACAATGCCGACCAACAATCTTCCACCTCCCATAAAGTACCTCACAAGCCTTTTGAAAGCAAAACCCTTGAAGGTACTGATGTTTGGTGGGATTTACTACAAGCCAATGTCACACTCCCTTTCCATGTTCTATGGAAGCATGCTGGCAAATGGAAACACCAGATCCAATCCACCGACACCATCACCCACCCCTGATGAGTTGCCCGAAATGCCATTACACCTAGCCAATCCACTCAGTGAATGAGGCAACATCACAATCCCAGCTACCCACTGCCAATCTCACGAAGTCTTAGCTGTTCTCGATGGCGGATTAGGTGTCAATATCATTTTTACATCCCTCATGCTCGAATGGAATCTGAGAGAAAAGCTTACCAAATCCACTTGTCAGCTTAGGATGGCTGATCAAAGTGTGGTTTGACCTACCGGTTTCCTTCCGCAAGTGCTGATCAAACTAGGAGGTCTAAAGTTTTGTGTAGATCTAGTAGTACTTGATATTCCTAATAATGCCTATTCCTATGAGTTACTACTTGGTTGCCCATGGCTCACCAATGCACAAGTCATTCACGACTAGAGCAAAGGCCCCGTCACCTTTGGAAATCGAGACAGTTCTGTCACCATTGATTCATCTGGAAAACTCAAACCCGCATGCATTCATGACGAGGGATCCTCAACCACTAATTCAGTGTTTGAGCCATACCAGTCCAACCACGAAAAAGGTCATTATGTTGAATCTACTGATATCATAAACTGGAGTCATAGTCTAGCTACCATTGATTGTGTGAATGTCGATTCTTGTGCTCAACATTAATATGATTGTACCTATACTCCTCTGACCAATAATAAACAAATTCCTGATCTAGACACCCCTATCATTAATATCAATTTTATTGATATTCTTCCACACAACGATGAGTTGCTAAATGTTGCTTGACTACCTACTAATGAATCAAAAGATTTTTTTTGTAGATGATGAAAATGTCTTGCGAATTCAGAATTGCTCAAAAGATTCAGACATTTATGATATTTAAATCCTCAACTACATGGAGGCACTTCCACTTAAGGCCTTTCCGAAACAATCATCCAAAGTGGAACCAGTGGCCATGGTTATCGTCGAAAAACCTGATACAAAGTTCTACCGGGTCAAAAGAGCAAAACTAGAGGTTCGTTGCTCATTTCACCCAATTTGTCCAAGAACTATCTGAGCCAAATTATCTCGTTGGCCATCTTTGCTGCTGCGACATACTCTGCTTCTAGGATGACTAGGCCACAATGGTCTACTTCTTGCTGACCCAGAGAATTGCCGCTCCTGAAGTAATGGTGCATCCTCTTGAGACACTTTTACAGTCATCTTTGAGAGATGCTCAGCTAGCATCACTGTAGGAAAGCATTTGAAACCCTACATCGCGACAATAACACAAATCATAATCTCTTGTTAGTTGAAGATATTGCAAAATTCATTTTGTAGTCTTCCAATGTGTCGAGCCTGGATTCGTGCAGAATTGGCTCATCCTGAACACTGCATTAGCAATGGCAAGACATGTGTTGTCTGCAAGGTACATCAGCGATCCTATCAAGTTCCTGTAAGGTGTGAGCTGCATCAATTCTCTCTCTCTTCTGCAGTCCTTGAACAATTTTCGTTTGTCAACACCATTTCTACAAGCATTGGAGTATTCGCTCCTTTGCAATTTAGCATCCTGAAATCCTCTAGGATTTTTTGGGTGTATTTGGACTGATGAAGGGACAATTTACCTCCCTCATAGTCCCTTTCCATCTGCAAGCCAAGGTAACACCTGGCCTCTCCTAGATCCACGATCTCGAAATGTTTCGAGATATCTTTCTTCACTTCAGCAATCAGCTTCTCACTCTTGCAGAGTATCAGATTGCTGTCCACATACATAGCCACAATGATGATCTTTCCATATGTAATCTTCACATACACACAACCATAAGTGGCTTGAATCCCAAGGATTTCAGGGCTTGATCCTTCTTTTTAAACCATTGTCGAGCTGACTGCTTCAGACCATAGATACTCTTATGCATTCTGCATGCATAATCAGGAAGTGAATTCAAGACATAACCTGGGGATTGATCCATGTAGACCTCTTTGTCTAACTCAGCATGCAAGAAGGCTGTCTTCTTGTCCACAATGTAGATCCTGAGTGAGGTCATAAGCAGCTGCATATGCAAATAACAAATGTAGGGACGACAAGAGAAAAGGTTTCAGAATAATCAATACCATATCTATGAGAGAACTCCTTCGCTACCAGTCTTGCCTTATATTTTGAGACATCCCCATCTGGTCCATACTTGAGCTTGTAAACCCATTTGTATTTCATAGTCTTTTGCTTATCTGGTAATGGCTGCAACATCCATACCTGGTTCTTCCTCATGGGTTCCATCTCCTCGTTCATGGCTTGGATCCATTTGTCCTTCTCTAGACATTCAATTGCCTCCTTGAATGTCTGTGGTTCATCACTGAATCTACATAACTCTTTTGATGTGAAAGCAGAGCTGTCTGACACATATCTTGCTGCGCTCTTCATTGTCTTATCGACCTTCTAGGAGATCCTCCTGGGACAACAATGCCTTTGTCTTTGTCTGCTCTGCTAGGTTCGGAACCATCTTGATTTACAGGCACTGTAGCAGAAGACTGCCTCTCGAATCTTTCGTCTTCTGATTCATCACTCGAATGTGAAGTGACTCGAAAATCTTCATTTTCATGTTAATCTTCTGCTCTCTCTGTTGCTGGTGGCAGATCATAGTATTGTCTTTCCAAAACTTCATAGCTGACAGGATCACCGTTGGCCATTGTCCTGCTCTCATCGAATCTGACATCTCTCACTGTCTTCACAGTGTTCATGTCTGGCATGTAGACTTTGTAGTATGACGAATTGTTGTCATATCCTACCAGAAATCCCTGTTCAGCTTTCTCATCAAGCTTCTTTCGAAGCTTATCAGGGATATGTGCATAAGCTGCACAGCCAAAGATTCTGATGTGAGATAGATTGGGCTTTCTACCCCACCATAATTCGTTTGGTGTCGTGTGAGGGACACCAGACTTCCTTGTCCTATTCAGGATGTATGCAACTGTAGCTACTGCTTCAGCCCACAGTATTCTTGGAGCTTTCGAGTAGGCCATCATGCATCTGACAGCTTCCATCAGGGTCCTAGTCTTCCTCTCTACAACACCATTGTGCTGTGGTGTATAAGCTGCAGTCCTTCTATGAATGATACCATGATCATTGCAAAAGTCAGTGAAGCAATTCGAGGTGTATTCACCACCCTGATCTATCCTGATTTGCTTCACTTTGTTGCCAGTGCATCTCTCTGCCCAATTCACATACTCTGTGAATTTATCAAGTGCTTCTGATTTATTCTGAATGAAATACACTCTGACAAATTTACTATAATCATCAATGAAGGTTATGTAATATTTTGAGCGTCCTACTGAGATCACATTGAAAGACGCACAGATGTCAAAATGCACTAACTCCAAAATCTTAGTCATTTTGTAGGAGTCTTTAACAAATGGAGTGCGAGACATCTTACCCTTCAACCATGCATCACAGGTGGTCGAATTGTTCACATTTGAGATGCTGACCCTTGTTATTGCTCCATGATGGCTTGCTTGGTAAAGTGCCATTGAATTCATGTGGCATAGTCTCCTGTGCCACAGAGTGTCTGACGAATCATCACGAGTCTGATGGACTTGATCTGCAATCAGACATACTTTCAGGTGATACAAATACCTTTTCTTCTACCTTGAGTGATCAGAGTACTGGTACTAGCATAAAAAATGTTGTATGCTTCATCAGAAAACATCACACGCATCCATGCATCAGCTATCCTTGCCACAGAAAGCAAGTCCTGCTGTAGTGTAGGCACAAACAGAACGTCTTGGAGTCATCTGTCTCTGCCATTCATGTTCAGCCATAGTGAACCGATACCATTCACTTGATGCTTGGATCCATCACCAAGAACAATGAATTTTGAAGGATCTACACTTCGAAAATCAAACATAATTCGTCTTAATGTCACGAAGTGTGAGGTAGCTCCTGAATCTAGGATCACCTCTTGTCTGTCAGGTGTTGACGCTGCACACACGTCTACACAGATGTAGGCGGTCGAACAATTTCTGTTTGATCTCTCTTCACCCATTTTCGAGCTCTCAGGCTCCTCGACATAGGACGAACTGTTACTGTTCTCATGTCTGCTTTGTGTTTATTTGTTCCTTGGGTTTAGGCGACAATCCACGGCTGCATGACCTTTCTTGTGACAGTGAATACACTCAATTTTTGGATTGAGCCAACACGTTTCGATTGTGTGCCCATCTTGTCTGCATCTCATGCAAGTCTTATTTTTTTCACCTTGCTGTTTGTTAAAAATTCACAATTCTAGCTTGACTAGTTTTGGTCATATGACTTGTAAATAGTTAGATGGTCATGATGTGGCTTGTCACACGTGCCAAATAGCATAGGATTCCATTCATAAGGATGTTCTCAAGTAGACCTAAGTGTTAGAACCTTTGGAATGAGTCCAAATTATGCTTAGATACAAGGGAGAAAAAAAAGGAGCTATTTTTGGTAGTTTTTGCATTGTTGAGGGATCTCCAAGATTCCAACCCTAATTTGGTAGGGATGAAAGATCCACCAAAATTAGCATTAGGGATAGGTTTAGGGCTACTCATACCTGCCAAAACCGTAATGGATCATGTATATATAGGTGATGATATCTCACCAAAATCAATCAAGCAATTTCATGTTTTTTCTCTCATAATGGTGCAATTGCTCTCTATGTTCATAATTGTTTGAGTACTTGTGATTACTAATGATTATAGGATTGAATGTAGGTCTGGTGTACAGTACTCAGACTGTGGGAGGCCGTACTTTCACACGTGTGAAGCCTTCTTCAAGGATTTGGGCCATTTAGTGAGGTTCAAGCATAGATTTTTGATGGATTTTGATGGTTCAACTTGTGCTAATCTTATGAAATCATAATCTATTGTTTCCCTCATCATTTCAAGTGTTTTAGGATCCTTATTTGCTATAATTTTTACATGGTATCAGAGCCTAAAGGCTGAAATGAGCTAAATCCTTGATTTTCATTCAATTTGATCACAATTTTTTATCTAAATCTTGTGTAGATTGGATCTTAGCATCTAGTATTGATTCTAGAACTCAAAGTGAGTCAAATATATTGGAGATTGGTGTTGTGTGACTTCATTTGCAAGTGTTTAGGTGTCTAAAACCAGAGGCAAAGTTGAATTCAATTCACATTACCAAGATAGCAAGTTTTGCTTGCTCCAAGCATTGATTTCTAAGCGAGTTTTGGAGGTGATTTCATAGAGGAGGCTTTCTAGCATTCAAGGAGAGGGAAGATCAGAGTTTTGGGGACTCTTCAAGGCTGTTCTAAGGTGTAGTAGGCTCCTCCTAAAGTGATTTAGGTTCTGTCCAACCATTGCTTGACTTATGCACCAAATTAGATCATTTTTTCATCAATTTTGATCATTTTTTGCTTGTGATTGGATAGTAGATTGTGTTGCATCCTCATTAAGTTACATTTAGATCTTTTACAAGTGATTTTGGAAGTATATTAGGTTGCTGAAATTCACTCTTTATCAGATCATTTGGAAGCTTTAATGTTCTTTATAGAAAGAGGGGCAATTCTACTAGTATTGTCTACTTCAATCAAGCAAGTGCATTGTTTCTAGTATTCTATGATTTGATTTTGTTAGAGATCATTCTTAGATCTTTATAGGAAGTCTATTACTGATCTTTTCAGGTCCCTAAGAAGTGGGATAAGGTAGACCTTCAATCAAATCAATAGAAGTAACCTTCATTTGTGTCAAGTCCTCGATTAGGAGACTAGATGGCATCTATAAATGCATATCTTTTGGATACTAATGAAAGGCTCAACAAAACTAACTATTCCATATGGAAAGTTAGAATGGAATCTATCATGATCATGCAAGATCTTATGAAAATTGTAAATGGTAAGGAGGGTGAACCTATTCATCCTCAAGAAAAAGCCAAATACATCAAGAGGTGCAATGTTGCACTACATTGCATAAAAATGAATGTTGCAAATGAACTCTTAAGAGAGGTAGGAGATTGCACTTCAGCTCAAGATGCTTGGGAGACTTTGCAAAAGGTCTATGAATCCAAGAACCAAACTAGAATGTTAGCTTTGAAGAATCAAATCTATAGAAGCTATCAAAAGAAAGGAGAGAGTGCACATACTTTTGTCCTAAGAGTAAAGGAATTGAACAAAGAGCTAGCCTTTATAGGTGACCCTATCAAGGATGAAGAGCTTGTTCAACTCATATTGAATGGACTAAGCTTTGAATTTGACAATTTGGTTCAGGGATATGCAATTATGGGTAAGCTACCCATACTTGAAGAACTCCAAGGCACACTCATGGCCGAGGAATCAAGAAGGAGCCAAATGCAAGAGAGGATGGATAGGCTTTCCATCCAAGGTGGAGATGACCAAGCTCTCTTCACCAAAGGCAAAGGCAAGTCCAAAGGCAAAGGATCAACATTCAAGAAGTCTACAAAGCTTGAGGATCAAGAAGGACCCCCAAAGGCATCTCCATCAACCACCAAAGTCAAGAAGGACAAATCAAAAGTGAAGTGCTACTATTGTAGCAAGATGGGGCATTATGCCTCGGAATGCTTCAAGAGGAAGCAAGATCAAAGCCAAGCCAACATGAGCAAAGAGGAGGAGGAGGAGAGTTCACATGAGGACTCTCTCATGATGTCCATATTTTCTTCAACAAGCTTCAAAGGAGAAGATCCTTGGTGGATTGACTCGGGTGCTAGTTCACACATGACTAGTAAAAGGGAGTTTTTCTCTTCTCTCTTATCTTATGATGGACCTATAAAGTCTATCTATACAGCAAATGATGAAGCTTGTAAGATTGAAGGAGTTGGTAGCATTCCCCTTTGCTTAGGATCTTCCAAGAAGATCAACATAGAAGGTGTTTTGTACATTCCTACAATAACAAAGAATCTACTAAGTGTTGGCCAAATGGTAGACAATGGTTTCAATGTTGACTTTGTTTCAAATGAATGTTTCATCAAGAAGAAGGGTAAGATAGTGGCTAAGGGCACTAGACTTGGCAAACTTTATAAGCTGGATGCATTTGTGGATACTAATGTTGTCATGTTGGCCAAGAAGAGCAAGATATCTACCTTTACTTTATGGCACAAAAGACTTGGACATGTCAACTCAGGTTCCATGGAGGCTATGATCAAGGAGGAGTATGCTTTAGGCCTACCAAGGTCTATTGGGAAGGAAGACAAGGTTTGTGAAGCTTGTGCCTTATCCAAGGCACATAAGAAGGTGTTTCCTAACTCCATCACAAAGTCATCTCATCCTTTTGAACTCATACACTCGGATGTGCACATTGCTAGCACCAAATCTAATGGAGGTTCATCCATGTTTTTAACCTTCATTGATGACTACTCAAGATATTTTTGGGTGTTCTTACTTTCCTTCAAGTCTCAAGTATTTGATACTTTTGTAAAGTTCAAGTTGTTTGTGGAAAAGCATCATAATCATAGCATCAAGATTCTTAGAAGTGACAATGGTGGAGAATTCATCTCCAATGAGTTCAAGGCCTTTTGTGAGGAGGAAGGGATCAAGAAAGAGACTTCTTGTCCTTACACTCCTCAACAAAATGGAGTTTCTGAAAGAAGGAATAGAACATTATGTGAATGTTCTAAGACTTTAAGATTAGATGCTTGTTTGCCCAAATCCTTTTGGGGTGAGTCTCTTGTATGTGCAAACTACTTGATGAATAGGGTGTCTTGCAAAGCAATTGAAGGCAAAACTCCTTATGAGATGTTGTATGGAAAGAAACCCAATCTTAATCACTTGAAAGTTTTTGGGTGTATATGTTATGTGCATGTGCCATTGGAAACAAGAACCAAGGAGGATCCATCTTCCACAAGAGGGATCATGCTTGGATATGCAAGCTCAAGCAAGGGCTACAAAGTCTATCTCCCATCCTTGAACAAATTTGTTGTTTCAAGGGATGTCATCTTTGATGAACATCATATGCATATGCTTGAAGAAGGCTCAAGTGCTCCAACAATCAAGAAGAAGATGGCCGAGGAGCAAGATCTTGGTTTTGAGGAGGAGCTCATGGAGGAGCAAGCACCAAACCCACCTATCACACCAAGGAGATCTTCAAGGGCAAAAGTGGAGCCATCAAGGCTCACATATCAAGGCAAAGGACAACAAGTTGAGGGTATCTCATCCACTTCTTATGCTTTATCTAGTTTTGAAGAACCGTCTAATGTTGAAGATGCATTGAACTCCAAAGAATGGTATAAAGCTATGTTGGATGAGTATGATGCCTTGATTGAGAATGAAACTTGGTTGCTTGTTGAGAGACCTCAAAGGAATGTAATAGGATGCAAGTGGGTCTTCAAGCTTAAGTTGAATGCAAATGGGAGTGTTAACAAACATAAAGCAAGATTAGTTGCAAAAGGTTATGCTCAAGAGAGAGGGATAGACTATGAGGAAACTTTTGCACCCATGGCCAAGATGGTCACAATAAGACTAATCATTGCACTTGCATCACATTTTGGATGGATTCTATGTCAAATGGATGTCTCTAATGCTTTCTTGAATGGTTTTTTGGAAGATGATATCTATATGGAGCAGCCACAAGGGTTCATCAAGCATGGAATGGAGAACAAAGTATGCCATCTCCAAAGAAGCATCTATGGCTTGAAGCAAGCCTCGAGATCTTGGAATTCAAGACTACATTGCTATCTTATTTCACTTTCTTTTGTTCAAAGTGAATATGATCCCACTCTTTACATTAAGTTTGATGATGTTGGTATTGTACTTTTACTCATTTATGTAGATGACATCATCATTAGTGGAAATAGTGTTGATGGTATTGAAAAAATCAAGATAGATCTATCCTTAGAGTTCAAGATGGTAGATCTAGGGTGTCTTCACTTCATCTTAGGCATAGAAGTACTTAGAGGGTCTGATTTTATCTTTATAAGTCAAGTAAACTATGCTCAAAGTCTTTTGAAGAAGTTTAAGATGGAAGTATGCAAAAGTGTTGACACACCAATGGAGCAAGATGTAAAAGTGTCAAATGAAGATGATGAAAGATCCTTCATGGACATCACTTTGTTTAGGCAACTTATAGGTTCCTTAATGTGGATCACTATAACTAGACCAGATCTTAGCTTTAGTGTATGTAGGTTGAGCCAATCCATGCAAAAGCCATTGAATATCCATTGGAAAAAGGCTAAGAGGATTCTAAGATACATCTCGGGTACATTGGATTTTGGGATTCTATATAGAGGAGATGTGATTAACCTTTATGCATTTAGTGATTCAGATTTTGCAGGGGACAAGAGGGATAGGAAATCAACAAGTGCCTATTCAACTTTCATAGGAGAAGGTGTGGTTTCATGGCTTTCAAAAAAGCAAGAAACTATATCTCTATCTTCAACCGAGGCCGAGTACAAAGCTTTGACAACCACTACAAAGGACGTACTTTGGATCAAGAGATTATTGGTGGAACTGAAGATCATGGATTCAGAGGAGGCACCAATCATCTACAATGACAATATATCAGCCCAACACCTTGCATCTAACCCAATCTTCCATGCAAGATCTAAGCACATTGAGATATGCCATCACTTTGTGAGAGAAATGGTGCAAGCCAAGGAGATTGCTTTGGAGCATGTTCCAAGCAATGAATGTGTAGCAGATCTACTTACTAAACCACTTCAAAAGACACCTTCTATGAAGTTCAGATCATCACTTGGAGTTATTAGTAAAGCAATGATTGAACCAAGCTAGATAGTGAGGAGGAGTGTTAAAAATTCACAATTCTAGCTTGACTAGTTTTGGTCATATGACTTGTAAATAGTTAGATGGTCATGATGTGGCTTGTCACACGTGCCAAATAGCATAGGATTCCATTCATAAGGATGTTCTCAAGTAGACCTAAGTGTTAGAACCTTTGGAATGAGTCCAAATTATGCTTAGATACAAGAGAGAAAAAATAGGAGCTATTTTTGGTAATTTTTGCATTGTTGAGGGATCTCCAAGATTCCAACCCTAACTTGGTAGGGATGAAAGATCCACCAAAATTAGCATTAGGGATAGGTTTAGGGCTACTCATACCTGCCCAAAACCGTGATGGATCATGTATATATAGGTGATGATATCTCACCAAAATCAATCAAGCAATTTCATGTTTTTTCTCTCATAATGGTGCAATTGCTCTTTATGTTCATAATTGTTTGAGTACTTGTGATTACTAATGATTATAGGATTGAATGTAGGTCTGGTTTACAGTACTCAGACTGTGGGAGGCCGTACTTTCACACGTGTGAAGCCTTCTTCAAGGATTTGGGCCATTTAGTGAGGTTCAAGCATAGATTTTTGATGGATTTTGATGGTTCAACTTGTTCTAATCTTATGAAATCATAATCTATTGTTTCCCTCATCATTTCAAGTGTTTTAGGATCCTTATTTGCTGTAATTTTTACAGTTTTGACCTCCCTTTGTTCTTCCACTTGTCTTTGCTGGTCCCCTCTGCTTGTTGATCACGATTCCGCCTTTGATTCGACTCCCTATTAGGCTTGAATTGTTTCTTGATCTTTTCTTTGTTGCTATAGAGGGCTTGGTCAAAAGCATCCTTGTGATCAAGATGCTCTCTCGTCTCAACTTCCTCTCAAATCTCAACAATTGCCTTTTCGAGGGTCATTGTAGGATCTTGCGTAGCAGGGTCCTGGTTTTCTAGAAAGATCTAGGTAAGGCTCTCAACATGTAAGTGAGCTGCTTCTCAGCTGACACTGCATTTTTTGCTCTAGAGTTGTGTAGGGAAAGGAATAGATCCTTCATCTTCCTTACAAAAGAAGTGAGGTCTTTCTCATCCCACTGTAGATTTGTCAGTTGATCTTCCAACATCATTATTTGACTTTCTGATTTCGTTTGAAATCTCGTGAGCAGTGTATCCCACATCTTCTTGGCTTTGGAGGGTGTAGCCAGGTCAAGCGTGAGACTATCTTTGATGGATGACGATAGCAAGGCTACTGTCTTGTCATTTTTCTCCCTCCATTCATAAAGCTCTTTGTTTGATGTTGTAGGCATCTCCTCTGTGCCATCCACCCAGGGGATAAACCTTCACCCTTTAGTATCAGCGAGGTCTTAACTTTCCATGCTAGAAAGTTAGATCTTGACAAATCCAAAACTGTACAGATCTTGGATTGTATGTTGTTGATTGAAGCCATTGCTTCTGAATTTGTGTACACTTGTTGACGGTTGATTGTTCGAATGCTTTAGCCTCCTGGATTGTATGCTGCTGATTGAAGCCATTGCTTCTAAATTTGTGTACACTTGTTGATGGTTGATTGTTTGAATGCTTTAGCCTCCTAAATCTGATAGCTTTTTCGGCTATGTCAGATTATGACAAGGTAGGCCTTGATACCACTGATGACGAATAAATTCAGAAAATTGCACTCAAAAAATGCAAAATTCTAGCTAGAACTCTGGTGAAAAACTGATAGAATTAAATCACAAACGATTCGCAAAATTTTTCGCGACACTCAAATTATTTCTGTTCGAGTTGGATCAAGCAGGCTCTGTAACACAACCAAACCAAACGAGACGAATTCTAAACGAAAATGAAACGAAACGAAATGAAGTGAAACGTAAACGAGCTTTGACAATGATTCATGTTGGAAGCACACAAATCGCGAAACAAAACGAAACAAAATGAAAGAATTCACGGCAAGATCAATCAAACTCTGCAACGAGACGAGACGAGATGAGATGAAATGAAACAGGACGAAACGAAACGAAATGAAATGAGGACAATATTGAGAGAGGTTTTGATTTCAATAGTTTTGATTTCAATAGTGATGATGAAAATCATCTTAGCGGAGATGAGTTGCAAGATGTATTGGCTGATGAATTTGAATCTTTCGATGATGAATAAAGTTTGTACATGTCACAAATAATTTTGTCATAAAATGATCCATTGTGGTCAATATATATTGTTTTCAAATTAGAATTATTACATTTTTCTACGATGTTGCATTTCTAAAGTTTCATTTCAAATGCATCGCAATCACTTAGAATAAATTTTTTTTATCAATATTAATAGATGTGTAAACTAATTAAGAGAACAATTAAAAAATTTAAAACTTTGCTTATTTATATATTATAATTAACAAGCATCTTCTTTGAGATAATAATACACTTTGCCACAATATTGTTCGACTATTCATTGATCTTTGCAAACACACAAAGGTGTATAACTTTTATCAACAAATTAGCTTTAGAAGCTACCACATGGCTCTCAATTGTAAGGTACTCAGCATCCTTTCAAATGCATATTAAGCTCACGCTTATATTTTTACCCATTAATACCATATTGAAATTAATGTCAAATTTTGATTATAGAATTTTCTCAATATATAAATACATCATAATGTCCATAAATACATAAGATAGCATGTAATATTCAATTGATAATAACTTTAATTCGTCAGAGCATAATAATTTGACATAATGATTATTTGATTTTTAGTTCACATTTTATTATAGGTATACACTTATTCAAAATCTTAGAAAAAATCTTATTTGCTTTTAAATTAATCATAAAGTTGTTGTTTATTAACATATTATTCATAATAGTTAAAAAAATTTTTTACAACAAACTAATTTTGCCACGCGTGGCAAATTTCCAAAGCAAAATTTCTTTAAGTATTGCGTTTTGATATTGCCACGCGTGGCAAATTTTTTTGACAAATTTTGCCACGCGTGGCAATAAAAAGAGCCATTGCTTTGGAATTTTCTCTGGAGATTTGCCACACGTGGCAAATCTCAAAAGAATCATATTAGATGATAATTGGTTAAATAACAACCGTACGTGGCACATCCAGACGTGGCATTTCCACACCGACATGTTTTGGTGATCATATTTTAAGTTTTGAGTTTAAAAAAATTTGCGTGGCAGTGCCACGCAGAATAATATTTTTTTTGTTGGACCCCACCTCCAGCCTGGATTTCACTGGCAGGGCACTTGGAAAACTTTTGGCATGGATGTGCCACGCGTGACAGTGCCACGCATAAGAAAAATGTCAAAATTTTGGCTAAGTATCGGGTTCGTGTGGCAGCGTTGTATGGTAAACCACACATATGTGTAGTTGTGTTAACATAGTTAGGTACCTATCAAGTGAACTAACCCTCTTTGACAGGCAGAAGGGCTGCTCACCGACTATATCTACACACCGACTATATCTACACACCCTACAACAACCCTCATGCAAATTAAACTTAATTGCTAGTTATAAGTAATAGTTCCCATCATGCATACAACTATCACATACCACGTATTGCTCCATATGTCCATATTTGGAGTACCTTAGATCTGGCCTTAATTAGAAACTCGAGGTGTAAGTAAATAGCTCAACACCGGATGTCTAAATTCTGATTTCCATGTCCAAGATTATTTCAAATCCTGAAGATTCAAGCATGTGCATAACATTTGGGTTACTATAATAGACTCCAATCTTACCTTCCACAAGAAATAATTTGATGAGCTAAACCTCTCAGTGCTAGATTTTGACACAAAATTAGTAATAGAAGACATTTTTTATGGGAGCATAGAAAGCCTAAGTGGATGATGGCTAATCAAATGTGGTACTCAAGTAACTAGGAACCTAAATTGAAAGTCCTATATCAATTTATCAAGATCAAAGTGAAGCTCGACTCTTTGAATCAACCAACACAAAAGCATAAGGCTAAAAAAACTAAAACTTTCTATTTTGAGATCTCAAAAATGGGAATGAATCAAAATGGTTTAAAAGACCAAAATACACTATACTAGGAGTAAACCTACTCATTTCCTCTTTGATGGATCAAAAAATAAACTCTTGAAAGCCTATAATTAAAATAAAATTGCTAGAAAAGCAAATTCTATGCATATCAACCAGCGGTTGTTCAAACGACTACGGATAGACTACGACCATCATGGCCTACATCCTTGCACTACGACGCATACGGAGGATATGTTACTCTCTGTACTTCTCCTCCTTCACGACGCTCCAATAACGGATCTACGGATCTTGTTTAAACAACTGTTAATCATCATGTAAACTGTAATTACAATAAATCAAAAGACTCTGACAACTATAAATATGTATCTGAGAGAGAGAGAGAGAGAGAGAGAGAGAGAGAGAGAGAGAGAGAGAGAGAGAGAGAGAGAGAGAGAGAGAGAGAGTATTGCGTTGAACAATCTGTAGATGCACAGAGTGATCAAACGACCAAAAGGTCTTAAGTAGCTAGCTCCTTAGAGTTAGTGATTTATACAGAGAGAGAGAGAGAGAGAGAGAGAGAGAGAGAGAGAGAGAGAGAGAGAGAGAGAGAGAGAGAGAGAGAGAGAGAGAGAGAGAGAGAGAACTGTAGCCATTGTTTCAGATAGTAGGAATACGCGCTTATCAGCACTACTGTATTGTGTTCCGATTCTCTCTATTATACAGATTTGCTATTGTTCGATTATTACGTTCTTGATTGAATGCAATTGTGTCTCTTACTCTCTTGCACACAAACACGGTTATTAGAGATAGAGGATCACATGGCTGTCCAAGATGCCTAATGCTTCACAATCCTACTGTTACGGCAGTCTCAGACTCCTACTCTGACAACCCAAAAGGACAACAAGCTTTTAATTCCGTTCCCTAGTCAATCCACGTTCCTGGAATTGTAGTTATTACTATGTTCATAATTGTTTTTCGTACTGTTGGTAGAGACATCGTTTACATCGTAATCGTCTCCCGTCATGGCCCCTCTGCAGTCGCAATCAATCGTAGACCACGCAGACCACCATTTCACATCATACACCAACAAAAATCACACTCTCAGATATTGTCAAATCCTTTCAAGGGCATTGAATAATAACCTTAAAATCCAGCTCAACCAACTAAGCATAGACTTTGTCAATAAACTCACCCCCAAAGGGTAGGGAATACAATACAATTTATTGTTAAGCTCCTAGCTATGACATCTGCACAACACACGGGTTGTATACACAACAAAGGGTGAGCCTTCGCATTCAAAAGTGGGGCATCTTTGTCAGCCTTTTACCAATCACGGCTTTTTCTCACCCCTCTCTCTCTCTTCTCCCTGCTCCACATCCACCTGTGACTAGTTCTTTCACTGTGCATGCGATTGATATGTGATTGCTGTCAACTGATGGATCAAGAGCAATTTCTCAGGTTGCTGGCCGAATTCAAAGAATTCTAGCAGAGACACCTTTTGAATGTGTGGAAATGGATGCTCAGCTCATCCAGCAGCATCGTCAATCAAGCTTTTTTTGCAAAAACCTTGGTTTATCTGTGCGAACAAATGCCTTGCCAGAGAAATAGTTTGATATGTAGCATAAATTAGTCGGTGAATTTTTCGTTAGTGGCAAGATAGTCGGCCATCCGCAGCATCAACCGGCCTTTTAAGGAGCTGCTAGAATTGCTGCAGTCCAAGATCATGGGGGATGATGCTCGGCCCAGAGAGAAGATGGTACAGTCTCCTTTTAATATGGTTTGGCTGTTTGTTCTACTGGGTACCATGGTTTGCACGAACATGGTAGCTCTATACAGCCTCTCTATAGCTCGGGAGCTCCAGCGCAGCTTGTCTTCCACAAGCTCTGCCTGGGGCCAGCTCCCCAGCGATCTACCAGCATCTATTCTTCATGAACTATCCTCAATCCGTGAGGAACTTCGTCGTACACAAAGACATTTGCTGGACAACACGCGCAGCTCACACAACGAAGGTGTAGCTATGGAGGCAGTATTTGTCAAGCAAAAGCAAGAAGAAGAAGGGACGCTTCTTAGCTCAGAGCTGCTAGAATTCACTGAAGATCGGCGTCTGCCCCTGGGAAGGAATCCTTCCTATGGATCACAAACCATAGCTTCCTCGATTGGCCATCTCTGCTACCTGCATAAAGAGCTGCTGAATGAGTATATGAGCTACACTGTGGGTGATCTGTGTCCTGATGACTGGGCGCTGGCGCAGAAGCTTATGGTAAGCGGCTGTGAGCCTCTGCCCCGGCGACGCTGTTTTGCTAGAGCTCCGATCCAGTACTCCAAGCCGCTCCCTCTACCGGTTTCCCTTTGGTCTTGCCCACCTGAAGACACCGTGCGATGGACACACTACTCTTGCAAGAGCTTCGACTGTCTGAATAGAAGAGCGAGAGAGAGCAAGGCCTTTGCTGACTGCGCAGATTGCTTTGAGCTCACTGGGCCAGAAAGAAATCGCTGGGTGATTCCCCGTGACCGCCATGACTTCATGAAGATCGAGCAAATTTTGGCGATGAAGGAGGGGACGATCCGCATTGGGCTAGATCTGGGCGGCGGCAGTGGCTCCTTTGCAGCTCGCATGTTTGAGCACAATGTCACGATCATCACCTCCACCCTCAATCTCAACGGCCCCTTCAACGAGTTCGTTGCGCTCCGTGGATTGCTCCCTCTTTACATCACCATCTCTCAGCGTCTGCCTTTCTTTGACAACGCCCTGGATCTCGTCCACACAATGCATGTGCTCAGCAACTGGCTTCCTCAGGAGACTCTGGAGTTCATCCTCTACGACATTGATCGAGTGCTCAGGCCGGGAGGATTGTTCTGGCTGGATCGTTTCTTCTGTACTGAGGATCAGTTTCAGGGGATCTATGCTCCAATGATCGAGAAAATGGGGTACACAAAGATCAAGTGGGTGACAGGCAAAAAGCTGGATAGGAATGGTGTGAAGAATAAGGAGATCTACTTGTCTGCTTTGTTGGAAAAGCCCCTAAGCAGAGAGCAACTACCCATATCATCCTAAAATTTCGCCGTCAGGTGCAGGTTGCAATTATTAGCCTGCAATGATTTTCTCTCAGCTGCTAATTAACTCACAGGCAAAACTTATATTGGATCACAGCTGGTGCGCTGATTCTTCCGCCTTCGAAGCAGGGGATAGGATCTGCTGCGTGCATCAACCTTCCTTCGTGCTCTCCGATTTTCGGTCAAGCTGAAGCTGAACATGAGAGTCATCACCAAAGTGCTGACTTTTGTGAATTTGCTATTGATTATTATACAGAGTGGCTACTTGTGCAATGATTAATAACACCTACATTCTCAATGAGCTCTTGAAGATTTCATTTGTCATAAATGACGAATGGAGGATCGAAGGCTTCATTCAGCTCTCTATTGTTGTCTAGATGCGTTTAGGAGTGCAACATTCTGATTAAATTAGGATTTGTAGGAGGTTCATTAAGATCTCAAGTAAAGAAAAATCTGCTAGGAAAGAGAACATCCTTGAATTTTAAAATCACGAAAGCTGTAGTCAAGTTTAATCAGAAAGTCATGCTGGTGCAGGTATTTGAATCATTACTTCATTAGGACTTGCTAAATTGACTTGATGCTAGAAGATAGTTTAGAATGTTCATCTTTAAGCCTCTACGCATCTGGTCTCTTTGCTTCTGACTGAAAAAGAAGGCAGCAAGTACAACTTAGGCTCATTTCAGCTAGAAACCGGAAAGGATACTAGTTCAAACAGATGGAACTGCTAAAGCGATTTTGAAAAAAGCCATTACTTCTAGATATTCATGATTAGCAAGCACAAACTTTTTGTTACTGGCGAGTTGGTAAATGAAGTGATCGCAACTCTGTGAAAGCAACTAGAGATATGTAGCCAGTTCATTGAGAATTTCTTGGCTATTGAGAGAGAGGCACCATGCAACTCAACGATTATTTAGGCTTTGAACTATTTTTTTAGAAGCTTTTCCTTGATACCCAATGTGGGTAACTAATGTGTTCTTACTAGGCTCATGATCTGGGCCTGAACTCAGGTATTCTGGTCCCTGAGCTCAGGTATTCTCTTTAATAGTAAGTAGCTCAGCAGGGGCCAGCTTGAAGCTTTCTGACCCAATTAATTCGATAGTAAAGCCAAAAGAGAAGATATTGAAATGCCAGTGTAGCAATGCTAACAGGCATAGGAGAAATTCAACGTTCTGTCACTAAGGAGTACTTAGTAGAATGCACTTTTCCACCTTGCCTTGAGTCCCTGAGCTTGCCAAAAAAAAAACCTATAATCCATTGATAAAAACCTATCAAATTTCTAATTCACCTGCCAAGTAGTTAGATGTTTTTTTAGCTTAGGATTATAAAAATAATCACTTTATCTCTATGCTTTAATACATTCTTTGAGCTGCCCATAATGAAGTTTTAACCAAATGCATCTTCTTATACACAAAAGACCATACAAATATTTTTTGATCATTATTAAAATTTACAATTTTAACATTTTGATATTGATTATTGCATCACTAAAGTTTGAGTTACTTGAAATTTATATGAAAAATCACTTGTAAGGCTTTGTATAAAAATTTGAACCTTCTTAAACAAAAAATTGGCATTATCTGTATAGAGTCAATAGGCTTTTGGCCCAAGAGTTGCCAAAAAGCATATAAATTTTATTTTAATAGGTTTTGTGCTAGGTTGTAAACGAAGTTTTCCGCAAGTGCTGGGCCCTGACCCATCGGTTAGGAACTTTTAAGGTGGTTGTACAAGAACTAGGCTGGAATGGTACCACGAATCTTAGTGGATTGGAGCTGCTTCATGAGCTTTTCTTTGGGCATCGTGTGCTAGTCCTAGAGTTCGGATTTTTGTGCATTCTCCAAATAGTCTCACATCATCATCGGTTGCCTATGGTCCCACACCTTATCAACATTTTTTTCCGTAATGTCAATGACAACCTGATTGAAATTATAGGCAGTAATTTAATGAGCTTTAACATCCAGAACCTCCAAAATTGCTTTTATGTCTCTTTCCTTTAGTTGACACTTCATAAGTATACTTACTGTAGCCCAAAACAAATGATTAGCTGTGCTTATTAAAATTCTGCATGGAGTGCACTGCGTAAATACACGAGCTCTAGTTATTAGAATATCAGAAAGCTTTCTTATGACCTCATTCTCTTTGGAGCTGAATACATCAAGAAAGAAACCTTGTGAGGTTCTGTAATTGACCTGTATTACAAATGTGGAATTGGCATCAAAGTTGTTTTCTGGCTCCTTCAAATTACTTGAGTTTTTCATATCCATGAGTGAGCCTGTTTTAACTTAAAACAGTCATACAAAGTCTCCACAGGTATAGATGTATGCAAACAAGCAAGGAGTGTCTTCAACAGATTAAGCTCACTGTAAATACTTCATATTACTAGTCTGTTAAGCAGATTTTGTATGAGTGCATCTCAAACTTTTTCTGATAAGAGAAGAAGTAGGCAATTCCAGTTCCGAGCACTACAAGAAGCTGTTCTCCCCTACACTTACTTTCCTTATGAAAAGCCAGCACAGCTCAAAGTCCAGAGTTGAAGTATGTCATTGTTGGTGTAGCATGATTGGTCTGGGCTTGCCCACCAGGTTCGATTCTCTGCCCATATGTGGGTGGATACCTGGGCCAAAGGCCTGTTAAGAACTTAAAAAAATCTACTTTCAACGGCTTTTTCACCTTGTCAAAAACATAAACTACTAACCTCTACGTGGCTGGGAGATGTGGCAGAATGACCCATCCCTAGATCCCATGTGGTTGCCAACATAAAATATCAAGCTGATTTTGTTGAAACTCTGTCGATGATCAGGTGCAATCTAGCTTTTATTTTGAAGGGAGGACTCTCCTTTCTACACGAAGGCCTGTAAAATTGTGTAAATGAGCTCATTCAATTTTCCACTTCAATGTTAAGCAGCTGATGGCAATGGAAAATGTTACCTTCTCATAAGCATTTCTGATCTGGGGGGTTTTTGAGATTAACGTGCATGTACCTTCTAGACAATTATTCCCCTTATTTTGAAAAGACATTGCAGCGTTTCCAAATTTTAGTGTTTGATAAAATGGTTATTGCTTAGAGGAGAATTTAAAGCATTAGTTTCTTGGATCAGCCAAGGCTCCCTCTTCCATATGGATTAGGAGGGTCTGCATGAACTCTATTTCACTAAATCTTGAACGTATCTTTCTGGCTATCGGTAGAGTCAAGTTGCAACAACACAAAGACTTCCTGATTAAGTTTGGGTTGCTATAGCTTATAGTTGACCTTACCGTGAGAAACTCACAGCTTATGCTGGCTCTAACTGGGTTGTTTCTTTTAGTCTTCTGCTATCCTCTTAACGTGTTTTACAACAGGAGACCTTTTAGATTAAAATTTTTGCATGGGCTCCAAATCTGCTTTCTGTGTGTTTGCTGCTACATGTAGAATTGCTCCTTCAAGGCTGACCAATTTTTCTTGAACTGTCAAAACAATGTCTTTCCTAGTAAAATGCCTTTTGTTCAAATTCAATAGATGCAGGCTGTGATCAATGCTTGTAGTTCTTCAAGTTCAGACACTAAAGAATGTAGGTCTTTAGAATTGGGAAAGCTACTTTGCTGATCTACTGATGCTGGTGGGAGTGATTAGTCAGTACTGAATGTGAAAGATTGCAACGGTCTCATTATTTGTTAGGTCACAGAACAGAACGCATTCTGGAACGCGTTCCAAAACGCATTCTGTTCCAGAACTTGACTAATTTTTTTTTTTTAAATACGTGTTTTTTTAACAAAGGACAAAGCGATACTAAGTATCACTGTTCCTGCCATCAAATCCACCATTCTCTACCTCGCTCAGCTCTGATGTAGAGCGGAGTGATGGGGCAAAAAGATTCTTTGTGAAACCCTCCCTCCCTCCCGTGGATTGTCCAGAGATGAATGATAGAGCTGTTGCCTACACATACGCAGACACACAGGTTCTGTCAGATGAACTGGAAGAGGAATCTCGCCAATTGAAGGTAATCCTCTCTCCAAGGATCGTCTAATGAACTACCACCAGGTAAGTTCGCAGTCTCTGCCTGCTTTTGCTTTAGCACTTTCTGGCACGGTTTCAGAGGACGTGACAAGAAGTTGATCTACCTATAGGTGGTGGATTGTAAGCAGGTTTGAAGCTTAAGGTGTTCTCCATGGTGGGACTGTCTCAAGACAATTCACTGGCAGTTGATCACGATCCTCATCTTTATATAATTTGAGAAAACAAAGAAGAGTCTTTGGATCAAACACTTCATTTTGCTTGCATGAAACACATTTGTGGCCCCAGATTAACAGCACAAATACCAGTCAATACTTTCTAAACAGATGGTCATGGTTACACATGCAAATAAGAGTGTTTGAAGAAAAAAATACCCTCTTTTTTATTATCAAAAAGAAGGAAGATCCAAGGTCGTGGCCAGCAGGTGCTCTGATACCTTCCTTATATTTTATAAATAAATAAAACGTTGTGACCCAACGTACTGAAACGTACAGTACGTTCCGGGCCAAAAGGGTCAGAACGAGTTTATCAGGAACTTAATTAGCATGATCTTGTATGGAAAAGCCTAAAGGTACACCTTTCACCAGTTCTTCTGTAAATTGTAACCAGTGAATTTTGTGGACAACTATACCTCCCTGAGCCTTCCAGAGACTGATTGCAATGGAAGTTGATATGGTGTGCAGTACTGAATGTAATTTATTGGCAAAGCATAGAAACCTTCAGAAATGCACAGCTAGCTAATTAATTGCAGCTTTTGGATGTAGACGATAGATGTAGCCCGCGTCACTATACAGAAATCTGATGATTGGACCATAATGATCTAAGTAGTGATTTGCTGCAATTTGATGCCAACCCTCTGTGGGAGGTTGGGGAGCTGACTTTTCTGTAAGCTGACTGACAAGGTAGACTGCTCAGGTGCTTTGTGAGATATCTATAGCAGAGTAGTGCCTGTGTGAAGATCAGCACTAGATCAGCTTAATATTTGAGTAGCACAGAAGAATGTATTTATTTCTCAACTTTTGCTTGATAGCTTATTTTAAATGATATGACACAAAATGTCATCAATAACACTTCAACCATCGATTGACTCATACAATTTGCTCGTTGGTTTCTAGGAGGAAATATGTCAAGCATAAGTTGGTGCCTAATTTACCCATTAAGGCTTTCCAAAAATGTGAAATGAACCTGTTGTCCCTATTATAGATGATCACCTGCAGAGTTTCGTGTAGTTCAGAGATATTCTTCATGGATTTAGGGCTATTTAGGCGGCACCTCTCGAGGCTCTGTATGTCAGGAAGTGTGCATATTTTTTAAGTTGATCCACAACCAGATTTATGCCACCATAACCTGTTGTTGTTGTTGATAACAAATGTATGACATTTATCCTTATGCCCAATCATTAGTTTGAAAGAATTGACAATGTTTGGCATAAACCCAGCCACTTTACAAGTTTCATCTTGTGTACTTGGCAAGAAGTGCACTTTTGCACATAGGAGACAAGTTTCTTCAATTTAGTCCATTTGAATGTTTAACGTTTGACACCAAGAGATGAATGTCGTCGAGGGCCTTGTAATGTTGCCTCATTCTCCTTTGTTGCATTGGAGCCCTTTTAGAGCTTTTGTATGCATGTGTAGGCCTTTACCAGCTTTGCACGGGAATCTCCAAAAAAATAACTGTTGGAAATTACATGGCTTTCGGTTGTTACAACAACATCACATCGATGGTTATACGTAAGCATAGAAATTTAGGAACCCTTGGTACATTAACGACAAATTAATAATTCTTCATGGAGTGGTTCCCAAGCATGTACCTGGTAAACGGAAATTTGATTTTTTGGTACTGAGCTATTTAACCACTTAAATTCGGAGTAGATTTTCATGTGAATCTTCTATGGTATAATTGGCTTGATCTTCTTGAGTCTTCTTCTTGAAGTTAGAAGAATGAGTTGAATCATCTTCTACTCCTCCTTGGTCTTTGTCCTTTGCTTTGTCCTTTGATTTGTCCTTGGTGAAGGCTTGAGAAAATTTGTTCTTGCTCCTCCCTCTTGACTTGTCCTTGGCAAAGTGAGATTTGCCATAACCACCATCCTTCCTTGAAAGTGTGTTGATCTTCAACAGCTTCTTTTTTTGCCTGCATTCTTCAGCAATAAGAACATCATGCAGAGCCTCCATAGATGGTAGCTCCTCCTTGATAGCATAATGTTGCACAACATTTGCATACTCTTCTCTAAGTCCATTAAGGATTACTTGAACAAGTTGACTATTCTCTAGAGTATCACCTATGCATGCTATCTCTCTGTGAAGATCTTTAACTCTCATTACAAAACTTGAAGCACTTTCATCAACTCTTTGAAAACTAGAAAAGATTTGATTTCTAAGAGTAAGAAGTCTTGATGTGATCTTTGCTTCAAAAATGTTCTTAAGGGTTTCCCAAGTCTGCTTGGCTGAGGTACATGAACTTATTTCTCTCAACATCTCATCAGAGATGTTCAACAGTGATAATATGAAGAGCAATCCTTGCTCTTTTCTTGAACCTTTGAGCCTCATCATAAGCTTCAGGTTCAACTCCAATTCCTGATACTATGTCCATTACACCATAAAGAACCAACAAAGATTTTATCATATCCTTCCAAACTGAATAGTTGGAGGTATCTAGTCTCTCACTAGCTTCAAAAAGAAAATCTCCTACAGATGCCATGAATGTGAAGGCTCTTTGTAATTTGGACAACAAAAATGGAATTGAGTGTGTTGCTTCTCTTTTACTATAGGAACCAAAACAATTGGGTATACTACCAAATCCTATGCAAAATCTTGCAACAGCTATGCGAGATCTTGCTCACAACAGAAAACCAATCAACTTGAATTTGGATCTAGCCTCTATTTTGTTGAATTTCCTAAAAATTCTGTTATCATTCTTGGAACCATTATGATCTATTATCAAATTGACCTCTCAGGGATACAATCACTAATTAAATGAGTCTATTTCTCAATTGAAAAATACTCTACCAAGAATTTTGTATGTTCTATGCACATAATTTTAATGATAAATCTCAATGATTCCTAAGTCATGCATATATATATATATATATATATATATATATATATATATATATATATATATATATATATATATATATTTAAACTTATGTACACTTTTGCGCATGTGTATGGGTGCACCCATGCATCCTCCTCCCCTCACCCATGCATGAGCTTTTTTTAACTAAAAAACTTGGGGAGGAGGATGCATGTAGGGGGAAAGTGCATATCCCCATACATTTGCACATTGTGTGCATTGGGGGGTGGGGCCCAAAAAGATTTCTCAAAGTAGATTGACAAGGGTTTGCATCTCTTGCCCAACTCGCATCTGTGTAACCACTGAGGAAATTGAGTTTGTTGTTGCCGACTGCTCCATAACAAATGCAAAAGTCCATAGTAGGCAGATATCTCATGACTTTGATCAGAGCCTTCCAATGTGTTATACCAAGATTAGTCATAAACTGACTGAGAGAGATGATTGCAAAAGCTATGTTTGGCCTGGTACAGATCATGGCGCACATAAGAGATTCTATAATATAATGGTAAGGATGCTCACGCATCTACTACTTCTCATGAATTGTTTGGGGACATTGGTCCTTTGACAATTTGAGTCTTGGTTCCATTGGTGAGAGAGCTAACTTGCAATAGATCAGATTATATCTGACTAAAATGTTGTAGATGTACCTCTGTTGTGTAATGTAGATCAACTTTTGTTTTTTGTCTCTTTGGATTTGTATACCAAGGCAGAAATGAGCTTCGCCCAGATTGGCCATGTCGAATTCAGAAGATAACATTGTCTTCTCCTCTTTTATCAGATCGGTACTGTTGCTGAAAAGCAATGTATCATCCACGTATAATGTGATATTGATAAAAGACTGCTGCACTAATTTGAAGTAAACGTTTGAATCTGAAGAGCTAGGTGTATAGTCGTGATCAATGAGGAAAGTATTGATCCTTTGAAACCATGCTCGAGCAGATTGCTTCAAGCCATAAAGTGCCTTATGGAGTTTACAAACATGATTGTGCTTACCCTCGATGATATAACCTTCGGGTTGCACCATGTAAATGTCTTCTTCGATAACTCCATTGAGATATGTTGTCTGTACATCCATTTGATGTATTTCCAAATTTGTTACAGTGGCAAATGATAGCAAAAGTCGAATAGAAGAATGCTTGACTACTGGACTGAAGGTCTCAGTATACTTGAGAAAAACCTCTGGCTACTAATCGTGTCTTTCTTCTGTTGATGCTTCCATCTGCGTTGTACTTGACTTTGAAAATCCATTTGAAATCAACTACGTTTTTGCTAGCAGGTAATTCGACAATTGTCCATGTTTGGTTCTTGATAAGAGATGAATACTCTTTATCCATAGCTTATTTCCATAGATATGAGTCAGGCTGACTAAGTGCCTCTTGGACAGACGTCGGTTCCTGAACAAGATATGCTGCAGACTCGTCAATATACCAGTTAGGTGGTCTGCGGTCCTTGAAGATCTTCTAGGTAATATAGGAAGTTGATCATTTCTATCATACTGTAGTTGCTGAATTGCAACATCATCATCTTCTGATCCACCGTTCATTTGTTGTTCATCGGAAGTAGAAGAGCTTGGACCTTCAATGGAAATAGTCACCTGCGAAACTGGAAAGTTCAAAGCGTCAGAAGAATCTGACAGGTCGGCTACATGGGAACTGCCCTTTCCTTTGAGGTCTTGAAACTGATCTTCGATGAAGACGACATTCCGGCTAGTGAATATCTTCGACTCAATGGGATCAAACAACTTGTAGGCTTGATCTAAATTAGTGTAACTGATGAAAACACACTTCATACTTTGGAAGTCGAGCTTCTTCCTGAGATCACGAGGTATCTGTGCAAAAGCAGTACATCCAAAAACTCGTAAGTTTGATAAAGAAGGTTTGGTACCTATCCAAACTTCGAATGGTGTTTTGTTTGAGAGGCCTTTAGTAGAACATCTGTTCTAAATATAGGTTGTTGTTGAAACAACTTCAGCCCAAAAGGACTTCGGAAGTGTCGCATGTGATAACATGCACTTTTCTGATTCAACTAAGGTTCTGTTCTTTCTCTCAGCAAGACCATTTGACTGAGGCGAATAGGAAGTGATATATTGTTGCTCAATGCAATTGTTAAGGCAGTAGTCCTTGAATTCGTTGGAGATGTATTCTCTCCCATTATTTGACCTCATTCATTTGCCAGTTTGATTCTCAGCATGCCCTTTGAATTGTATAAATTTGATGAAAGCCTCTGATTTCTGTTTAATGAAATAACCAGATGTTCTTCTGGAGAATTCGTCAATAAAGGTAATGAAGTACCTTGCATCTAGCAATTAAGGAGTTTGCATAGGTCCACATATATTTGTATGAACAACATCTAACAGATCTTTTGCTGCATGCGTATGGTTTGATCTAAAAGGAATTCTAGCCTGCTTTCCAAAGATGCAGCTATGACAGACAGGAAGATTGACTTACCAGAAGGATAGTCAAGATCAAGTACCATGGATTGTCTGGACATGTTCAAAATAGATGCACGATTCACGTGTCCTAAGTGATGATGCCATAGTAATGCATTATTGACTAGAATAGAGGTTTTCAAGGCTTGACTAGACTCAGAATAACAATGTGCCAATCTATATAAGTAACCCTGACTCTTGTTGAGTGCAAGGATCTTATCACTCCTATCAATAATTCTGCATTGATCAGATTTGATATCTACCTTATGACCTAAATCTGTAATTCTACTCACTAATAACAAATTTGTAGAGAGTTTAGAAACATATAAAACCTTTGATAGTAATTTGAATTGATCATGCTAGAATCGCAATCTTACAATACCTTCACCTTCATTAGTATGAGTACTATTGTCACCAAAATAAACAAATTTCTTCGTGCTGTAAGGAGTTTAGGAGTTGAAGATCTCACATTGGTTGGCCATATGTTGAGTTGCTCCAAAATCCAAAAACCATGAATCATCCAAAAATGTGCTTTGATCATTGACCATGAATGCGTCTTCGTCCACTTCAGCCTGGGGAGATGATGAGACTGTGTTTGCTTGTTGATCAGGTTGCTTGGTTGCGTTCTTCACTTGGAGAATTCGGCAATCCTTGATCTCATGGTTATTGCGCTTGCAATACCTGCAAAACATCTTCTTCTTTGACTGTGGATTCAATGATTGTTCTTGACCTTGAGTCTATTTCTGATTTGTTGCAGCCTTCTTGGAGCTTTTCTGCTTTTGTCGCTTTGAGTCTTTGTTGACAAATAGAGTCTAAGAGGAGGAAGTAGACAAAGTGTCTTGACTTCTTCTATTGTCTTCTTGCAACAACATAGTGATAACTCTAGTAAGAGTTAAATCTGAGTGTGGTAAGCAGAACATAGATCTAGCTCAAAAAGAAAAACCTTTCGTGCATGGCGGAATAAACTATCTTCATCTTTCCAATGCATGACTACGCCTATCAATTTCAAACAAGACAATAGTGAGAGAAATCACGTTTGAACTTATAGTAACTAACTTTAAAATCATCAATACTACAGTGATTACGTAGCCAAACAATTAAGCATTGAAGATTATCAAACAAATAATTAGTCGTGAAGAAATACAGAAACGCATATAGTCTGAGACGAAACTGAATGCAATAAAGAATAGTATTGATTCAAAACAAAACAGAAATAAATGAGTACAATAAGTTGCGGATCGAAGCCGCGTACTCTATGCTATCTCTGAGCGGCTAAAAATGAAAGTTTGATTTGTTGATGAGCAGTAGCGCAATAACAATCTCTAAAACAACTCTAAAAAGTGAGCTAGAATGCTCAGGATTGTTCAAGCTTGCAGGCTTGAGAGAGAGAGAGAGAGAGAGAGAGAGAGAGAGAGAGAGAGAGAGAGAGAGAGAGAGAGAGAGAGAGAGAGAGAGAGAGAGAGAGAGAGAGAGAGAGAGAGAGAGAGAGAGAGAGAGAGAGAGAGAGAGAGAGAGAGAGAGAGAGAGAGAGAGAGAGAGAGAGAGAGAGAGAGAGAGAGAGAGAGAGCTAACTATTCAAACAATTCTGATAATTTTAATTTTCAATGAATTCAATGAATTTCAATCTGTATGAATATGAACAGCTATTTATACTAAGAAATTAGGTCGTCAATTGCGATCGCTAGTTGGCTGGTGATCCACTGGCATCCATCCAGGTCTTGTCATTGATTGCTGATAAGCGGTGAAATTGGCCGTAAACATTCTGTCTGCATAAATGAACCAAAACTGTAGCTCTGCAGAATTGAACTCAAAAAGCGAAAAAGACGAAGGTGCCCTTATCTCATTTAGGGTTGCCTCACACTTTGCCAGAGTCATTTCCTTAACATTTGAGGCTCTTTGGAAAAAGCGAAAAATGCGACTCTGCATATTTGCACGAGATTTCTGACAGACGAAAAATGCAAAAAGATGGCACTGCATTTTTACACGAGACTTCTGTCAGGCGAAAAATGCGATACTATCGTAAACTCCGTGTAATTATGCAGACTGTGTAAACACACACGAAAATCCACAGAACTAGATAAACGATGGATGAAGATTAAAACCGATTAGACGATTGGTAAGAAGGAGAATAGTCCAACACTAGAAAGCAAGATATTGTATCATCATTTGTATGCTCTTAAATTGAGTAAGAGCAAGAATGAGTTTAGTACTCATAGTTTGAAAAAAGGAGTTTTTTCATGTTTTGAGGCATATTGTGAACCTCTTTTGAGAGTAAGTGAAACATCCAAGGAGAACACTTACATCCTTAAGAAAGTATTTAGCCTCAATTTGATCAAGTTAGAGTATGGTTTCAAGATTAGATCCATTTTGGATAGAGTTCATAGTGTTTGAACTAATAAAGCTAGCGTGCTTAATCTTGAATATTGCTCATGGTATAATTTTGATCTATATGATCTTTGTGATTATGATGAGGCATGGAGGCCTTAGATTTTTCAGATTCTTATGCAGCCATCTTCACGCATGTGGAATTCTCAAATCTGAGATCAGTATCAAGCATGGAGGAGGCATATCGACATAGTGGTAGATTGGTGGAATATTTTTCAAAGGCATTTGGAACTCAAGTACAAGGAGTGGATTATCAAGAAATTTTCAGTCCTATCGTAAGATGCAGTCAATCAGGACTCTGATTGCGTTAGCAGCCACAGAAGACCTCGAAATGCACCAAATGGATGTCAAGACAACATTTCTCAACAACAACGTTGAGGAAGAGCTGCATACCTTCCAATCGGAAGGATTCAAAGTCAAAGGACAAAAGCACAAAATGTGCAAGCTACACAAAACAGTCTACAGTTTGAAATAGGCCGCAAGAGCATGGTTTGATAGAATCAACTCTTATCTCATTCAATTGGGATTTGCAAACAATTCAGCTGACTGTAATGTTTATTCAAAGCATATAGGCACCAATTCAGTTCACATAGATCTTTACATAGATGATGCATTTATTTTGTCTAACAACACTTCTCTTCTGCACACTACTAAAAATAATCTGTCAAAGGAATTTGACATGACTGATTTAGGAGCTGTCCATTCTTTGCTAGGAATTCACATTACTAGAAATAGACTTCAAAAGAAGATCTATCTTAGCCAGCAGACATATCTAAAAGGCATTTAAAAAAAATTTCATATGTCTGATTGCAAACCAATTGATACTCCAATGGATCCAAGTATAGTATTGAATAAACCTACTTGTGTTGATTCTGATAGTGAAGTACTCGACATAGCGAAGTACCCTTATCATTCACTAATAGGATCTTTGATGTATGTAATGATGTGTACTAGACCAGATTTAGCATGCACTGTTAGCACGTTAAGTCAATTCATGTCTAATCCTAGGATCTCTCACTAGAAAGCATTAAAGAGAGTGATGAGATATATTCATGGAAGTATAGATCACGTTTTATGTTATGATGGAAATGCTATCAACCCACTCGTCCTATGAGGCTACTCCGACTCAGATTGGGGAGGAATAGTCTCTACCAGAAAATTTATCCCCGAGATCTGTTTCTATCTGGTAGGGGGACCAATTTCATGTAACTCAAGGAAGTAAAAATCAGTTGCACTTTCTTCGATAGTGGAAGAGTACATCACAACATGTCAAGCTTCAAAAGAAGTTGTATGGATCAGGTAATTGCTTCACAACCTACATCACACTCAGTTCAATGCTACCACCATTCTGTGTGACAACTTGAGCTATATTTCACTGTCACTGAATCCCAGATTTCATGGCAAATCCAAGCACATAGAAATTCAGTATCATTTCATTTGGGAGAGAGTCTTCTCAGGGAAAGTGATCCTTCAATACTGCTCCACAACAGAAATGGCTGCAGACATCTTCACCAAAACGCTTCCCAGGATCAAGCATCAGAACTTTTTCAACATCCTGAACTTGACGAAGATACCAAGGCACCAACCATGAACTTAAGGGGACTGTTGGAAATTAAGCCCACGGTTGTCTCCTTGGTGAATAACTATTTCTATTCCATAATTCTTCCTGCACGTTCATTGATCGTTGATCTAGAGTCAGATGAACAATCTTTGGTTCTATGTATGCTCATCTGATACCTGCAAGATTCACAAGTTAGATAGCCAAATTATTTGAAGAACGTCTACAATAGCTTTCGGTTGATCTCCAGCAAAGGGCAACCAATCCTGTCATTATTTCAAGTTCAAATTTTAAGTTTAATTACTTGAATTATTGAAGACGTGGCCATCTTCAAGGACTTCCAAAACTAGCATTCAGAACTAGTCTACAGATTCACATTACTTTTTCAACAGTTTGTAGAAATACACTAAGTGTCGCAACAGTCTAAAGAAATACTCTAAGTGTCGCTACAGTCTACAGAAATGAACTATCTTTTTTCAGTGTCGGCTTTTCCCAAAAAGTAACAGTTTGCTTTTTTTCAAAAAGCGACACTTCAGTATAGTTCACAAATTCAACTTTTTGCAACAATGTCAGCTTTTTCGCATTTCCTCAAAAAAGCGACACTTGCCTTAAACTTCTTCCTTTCAACTATTTTGAAAGAGTTAACTTATCTTAAGGGCATCATCGGCTTTTTAAAGGATAGTGTCACCTTTTTAAGGGCACTGTCGACTTTTTCGCAAAATCCTAAAGAGAGAGAAAAAGCAACAGTCCTCTATTTTGCAATGAGGAATGTTCCAGACACTTCCCGTAAAATGCGAAGTGAGAGAATTTGCAGCGTCCTCATCCGTGTCAACATCATCTACACATTGATAGTGTACACAATGTATAGTTGTCATCTCAAGCCAATACTTCCAATTACAATAGCTTGTCTAATTAGATGACAAACATTTATTGTAATACATGGATGCAATCTATAAATGGATCATCTAGGCACACTCTATGTGATGTTTCTTCCATGAGACGTATGATTTGAGCCTCCCAGTTATGCCTCCATTCTGGTTGTAGTTGCTATTTTATTGTGCTTCAGTGTAATATAGCAACAACACACTTTTCTATCTGCGTATAACGTAGATGAATGCCTCTTGTGATTGAATGCACTTTATCGCTGTTTGATCACGCTTGTTTACTCACTCTGATCAAAACATGGACGTCAACAACTCCTTCGCTTCTAATCAGACGATGCCTGTCTTTGACACCTTCATACTGCTCTTCCATCTATTTCAAAACTAAACTTCATATTGAATCTGATTTCTAGTAATACCACACACACAAACCATTTCTAATATCTTCGGTGGACTGTACTCTCATTTTTGTGACTATGAACTAATTCTTAAGATTTTGTTGGGCAACTAGAACACTTAAAGCTGTGATTATACTTAGCATAAGCTTTCTATTAGACTGTTCTTGCATCTAGTAGCTGATTGTAACGGGAGAGCTGATCCGCAGTATTCCTGCTCTCTTCTTCATTCATGTTCTTCTATCTCCCTTGCCCCATCAAGGATGCTACTCATTGAGAAAGAACTTTGGGGATACATCAATGGTTCAATAGTTAAATCGACTAAATCTGAAATGTTGATGACTTGGGAAGCAAAGGATGGCAAAGCATTAGCCACTGTGTCTCTGAATCTAGAAATTCACAAATATCTCATGTAGAAAAAGAAGTTCCTCTTGCTCAAGATGAGTGAAGGGACCTCAGTCACTGATCATTAAAATGGATTTAAATAGCTGCTTAATCAGCTAACTATAGTAGGTTTGCTAGTGTTGTGAAGATGCTAACATGTCTCTTCTATCTAGTCTTCCTCTCTTTTATGAAAATTTAGTATTCCTTTTGAGCAATGCTCTTGAACTATCTCCACAAAAATTGATAGCAAGTTCTTGCATGCATAAAGTAGCGATTTCTATCTTCTAGCTATTTCTAGATGTGCACACCAAAATGGCCAAAGATCTTAGATCCATTAAGTATGTTTTGGATCTGTATTTTTTCACATGGTATTAGAGCAGGTTGCAGGCCAAAGTTGGTGAATTTTCCAAATCTAGAGGTGGATTTGAGAGCGTCATGAATTCTATGTGAATTCAGAGGTGTTTCTAGCTCAAATTTTGTATTTCAAGTATAGAGTTTGGATCTTTGTGATCTTAAAGTCATTTCAAGTAAAAACACTATGGATGGCTGATACCACTTACTGGAATGTGGAGACAAAAATTGCTCATGATTGTGGATGGTACATTCTATTAGATGAGATATCTAGATTCTAGCTTTTGCATGAAGATTTCTCTTTATTCAATATTTTGCATCTTTCGTGAACCCTAAATTTGATAGGATCTCTTGATTTTTAGGTTGCTGGACTTTTCAAGAGTGTGTTTCAATCTTAGGTGTTGGCAAAAGTTCATCATATGGTGAGTCAAGAAATCAAGATTCTATGTGTTAGGATTTGCTAGAAAGAGAAAAAGAGAGGCTAGATTGTTTCCATATCTTTGTGATTTCTTCTTGAGTTTCATCTGTTGATTTTCAAGGGAGTGCTTAGTACATTGGAACAGGTTCAAAGAGAAGATCATATCATTGCAACATGGCCACCTCAAGTGGCTTCATGTTGGAAAGCAATGATAGGCTTACCTCAACAAATTATTTTACTTGAAAGGTGAGGATGGAATCTTTGCTTTGATATTGTTGTAGGTGTGGAGGAGAGATCTTTGGCACCGCAAGATCAATTGAGGTATGACAAGAGGGCAGAGAAAGGTTTACATGTGATCAAGATGAATGTGACTAATGCACTTCTCAAGGAATTCAAAGTTGGTAAGTGCACAACATCAAGTGAGGCTTGGGAATCTTTGAAGAAGGTTTATGAGTCCAAGTCTACATCTAGGGCCCTAACCCTAAGGAGGCAAATTTTTCAAAGTCTTCAAAAGAAGGATGAAGGTGCTCATGCTTTTGTTTTGAGAGTCAAAGCTTTGAGTGATGAACTAGCATGTAGTAGTGAAGGCATTAAGGATGTGGAGCTTGTTCAAGTTGTTCTTAATGGCTTGTTGGATAATCATGCTAATTTGGTACAACTTCTTTGCTATTTAAAAGGCATTGCCAAGTATGGAGGATTTGCAAGAGATATTGGTGAATGAGGAGCTTAGTCTTCTATCAAGAGGAGGATCTACTTCCATTTCTCAAGTTGGAGAGGAGGAGGCTATATTCTCAATGGACAAGTTCAAGGGCAAAGGCAAAAGCAAGTGGTCAAAGGGTCAAGATCAAGGTGAACCTTCTACTTTTGTTGGCAAGAAGAAAGATCGATCCAAGTTAAAAAGCTTTTATTGTGGAGTCAAAGGGCATTTCGCAAGTGATTGCTTCAAGAAAAAGAGAGATCAAGATGAGAATCAAGGCAATTTCATTTTTGATGAGGATGGTGTTGGTGATCAAAACACAAAAGATGATGCTTTTTTTATGTCTTCTTGTTTGCTAACCAAGATCTTTGGTAGTACTTGCTATGTCAACTCATCTTTTGGATTCTTGAAGGTAATCTTTGTTGGCTATAATGAAGTAAGGAAATCTTATAGGGTTTACATTCCTAAGTCAAAGAAAGTTCACATTTCTAAGAATGTTGTCTTTGAAGAGGAAAATGTGGATAAGCTTGATCTTGTTGATGTTGATCAATCTAACATTTTTATGGTGATGAAGATGGTTCTTTGGATGGTGATGGTGGATAAACTTCTCCAAGTCAAGTTCTAAGAATATCCTCAAGGGAAATACAAAAGACATCTAGGCTTACATATGATGAGAAGGGTAAGCAAGTGGAAGTGACTCATTTTGCTTTACTCACATGTTTTGGTTCATCTTCTTGTCTAGATGATGCTATGCAAGTGGATGATGGTTTTCATGGAATGGATGCAACTAATGGATATGGAAAAAAAAAATTGTTCACGATGGTGAAGGTAGACTGCGCACACAAATTGTATTCTGTCTCCAAGGTAGCATTAGAAAGAGGCTTGCCATGCCAAGCGACCAAGTACTCATGAATCAAACAGTTCTGTAATTGCCTCTCCTATCTATCCAATACCCTTGTCATCCTATAGACTACTTCTCTTTGTTCCTGGAATGTAAACAAACCATTAGACAACAAATTATTACCATTATGTAAAACTCGTTTCAATCTAAAAAATGAAATATAAGATGCACTTTACAAGTTTCAGGCAAACCTAACTTATAAGAAACATCATTAATCTTTTTAACAGTTTTTAGGGGTCCACAATAATGAGGGGATAACTTGTAACATTTGGTCGTCTTAAGGCTCTTAGAGTCTTTGGGTACTTGGAGAAACACTATGTCTCATACCTCGAACTCTGTAGGAATGTAATTTTTGTCAGCATATGACTTAGCTCGATCCCCATCACTTGTCTTACATTAATTTTCACTAACTCAAGCATTTCATTCATCTGAGTTAGAAAACCAGGTGCACTAGGTAGTTTATGAGGAATTTTGCTAGCCGATTATTTGACGATATAAATTGGGCTAATATTAAGTTTTTAAAGCTTATTTGAATCTAAATTAAAGCTTTTGTGATGGTTTTTACTGTTTTTAATAAATAAAGTGGCATTGAAATATTAATATTGCTATATTTAGCCATGGTGCTAGTTCAACTTTTGAAAGCCAGAAATGATAATGAAAAATCCTTTAGAATTGGCTTAATATTCATTAAGTTTTTTTTTTTGTTTTTTTTCGGATCATCGAAAATTATGTGACTTTTCATAATTTACTTTTTATATTATTGTTAAAGAATACCTAGGTGCTTTTGGACATTGTCTTAAAATTTCAAGGGCGTGCTCTAAGGTTAAGGGTCATGAAGAAAAGACTGGAAGAATTCCAGTTGTGTAGATCATTCAGTTGTAGTTGTGCAGATCAGTGAAAGTTGTTAGTAATTTACGAGAGACATTTATTCTATGAAAGTTGTTAGTAATTTACGAGAGACATTTATTCTATGAACAACAGTTTTTGCACACAATATAAATGGAAAAATTATAGTGAATAGAAATATCTTGTGATATGAGAATTTACCTTTGTGGGGAATGAATTCAACGTTGTGGAGTTTCTAATTTGAGCATTTGTCAATTACTCAATGTTGATTTTCAGTTTTGAATTAGAAACCATGGATGAAAATGCAAAGCCCTAAGCCAGTGCATGTCTAAATTAAGCTATAGTGAGAGTGAGGTGGATCAATGAAGAAGTAAATTGGCTATAGAGTCTATATTTGATAGCAAGAAAAAAATGAGAAAGGGTTTATTGAGGCCAAAATAACCTAAAGAGCCCTTTTTCTCACTATGAAGGGTTATGAAGGGTCTTGAATATTTTTTCATTTCAATAAAAGTTCGTTATGAAGGGAGTCCTCCCTGGGAGAAAAGAAGACTCCCAGTTCGCTCAGCCTGTTGAGAGAAATGCTTAGCCATCCCCTCCTTGTGATTGATCCTTCTGGTTGCATGTGAAGCACAGAAGTATTGTGGCAAACACTTTCTATGAGGAAACGGGTGCTCTGCTTTGAACAATTGTTGTTCACTAACTGAGAAGTCGCTACTTTTGAGACTACCAAATTGCTATCCATTTGAATGTTATATTGAGTAGTCATTTTTGTTCAGTGGGATGTTCAGAGAATCAGTCACTCATGTCCTTCGAACATCTACCATATCAATACTACATTGTGACAAATTAAAACCATAGCAGTTTTGGAAGGTGAGCAACAACTCACAAAAAGGTTGTAACAAAGGTACACGATCAGAGTCACGGGTGTTACGAAATGACTATGTGATTTTGAAGGTTAAGAATACTATGAGCGGAGCCAAATATCAAGAATCACTAAATCTGCCTGGAGCAAAAAGTTGAATGTAGCGAGAAATGCGACTACTGGTCGTGAGGAAGATTGTTGTCTGTAGATGGATTCTAATAGCACGGATTTGTAAATTCTGTTGAAGGCCTTATATTGATCAGTCGTAGCCCATTGTAGGAGGGTTCTTGTAGCAGTGAGGAAGTGCTGCATGGACTAATTGAAGAGGCAATGGTTTTCAAAAAGCATTTCCTCGATGTGTCTGATGACCACTGGGAAATAATAAATTTTTCAACACAGGCAGGCTCGTTGCAGTCTAGCACTAACCCTCCAATGATCCATCTTGTGAGAAAGAGAGGAAGACCGCCTGTTCTGCAAATACTTGCTGCATGATCTGTTTCTTCTTGAAGGATCGTTGATACCCGTGGATCCTGGCAGTGCCTGGACAGTCACAGCTTGAAGATTTGAAGCATGTCCTGCGTGGAGAAACCTCGATACAGATCCGTTAACCCTCCTCCAGAAGCGCGCGACTCTCTCTTGGTTGAAGTTCAGAGAGATGACCCGGGAAAAATTCGGGTGCCCACAGTTTTCAAAAGTTTAACCTTATACTTGAGTCTTCCAGGGCGTCTTCATGCTTCTTGGCCTTCTGGAGGTCGGCCTGTGACTTGGCTTGTATTCTTGGAGCCCATATTTGAGATTCGCTTTTCCATAGTGCTTTGCCCTCTATTATATTCGACCTAGGCCACCAACACTTAGGAAAAGAACACATTTCAAACACCGGGGATCAGACCTGAAGCAGAGTTTGAGAGACCTTGCCCTTGACCAAAGGACAGTCCTTTGAACATAATGGCCCTTCGCCTGATTTTAATGCCGTTTTGGGCCCTTTGCATAATATAGGGCCTTGTCATCTTTTTCTATTTGACATACTCCCTTAGGTGCGTGACAGCTCGTGGAGAGACTTCTGCCTGCTGCAACAGCTCGTGGAGAGAAAGAGCAAGGACTCAGGAGAGAGGGTACAACAGCGCGTGGAGAGAATGCTGCCTGGGAGCTGCTGAGTGCAACAACCCGTGGAGAGAGAGAGATCCAGCGGAATGAGAGAAATGAATTCCTCCCACACTTGTAGCTTATTTATAACAACCCCTTGCCCTATTTGGATGCTCTTACACAAGCTTATCTACTTATGGAAGTTTCTAGATCTCTTCCAAATCCTAGATCTAACATGACTAGATTCAATGCATCTTTACTAACCAATTAGAGTAGGTCCAAATTTGACTCAAGTTGCCTAAGGTGGCTATGATCTAGTGGGTTGACGCATGCACATTATGTGGTATTTGACGAAGTTCACATGTTTGGTGGTTCTGAAAGAGAGCCCCTCGTAGTGGTTCACTGTAGCGGAAGCTACCTAAGTGGTACACTAGATTGTGTATAAGTGAACCTAGAGAGAGGCATTCTCACTTTCTATGCAGTAAAGGTTGAGAGGAGACAAGGCATCCAGCTCCACTGTGTTTCATGCTTGTTGATGCTATGTACTTGTAGAGAATTTAATAAACTTAAAGTTTGAGATCTATCTATACATGCTTTACTGTGGTTTTGCCTATGAGTATAGTTCAGGAAGAGCCTAACAAAAGCTATCTCAAATTACCATTTAAATCACAAAATACAATAAGCCCTTTGGAGATATACTCACCACCACTATTGGATCTCATAATCTTGATCTTCTTGATGAATTGGTTTTTGACCATAGATTTGAAAGAAAAGAAGGTATCCTCGCCTTGCTCTTGAGAAAGTGTACACGTGTATCCCTACTATTTTCATCAATGAATGTGACGAACATAATAGCTGCACCATTATTTGTAGTGCTAGAGATATGAACATCACCATGTATCACATTGAGATCCTCCTTGGATCTTGATGTAGATATTGAGAAGGGTTGCTTATGTGACTTAGCCAAGGCACATGCTTCACAAACATTATATTATGAAAAAATCAGAGGGCAAACCATCCACAATTTGTTTTAGGCAAACATCCATGCATTTGAGATTGGTGGCCTCTTATGGCACAATTTCACCAAAGGCAATCTTTGACTAGCGTTCAAAGCACTTGAATCTGTAGGTACCAAAGCATCAAGCGTCTAAAGTCTACCATGTTTCAAGCCTCATGCTATCCAATTACAATGCTTAACAATGATAAAAACATTATCTTTGAACTCAACATCATGTCCATCATTGAACCATTTGACCAACACTAATCAATTTTTTTGCAAGAAAGAACATAGAGAACGCCTTGGCCTTGCTAAATGCATCCATTTATGAGTAGAGGTGCAATATCCATACTTCAATCATGCATTGACCATCATTTTCTAAAAAAGTGACTGTCTTTGAGCCATCAAATGTATAAATCAAAGAAAATAACTCCTTACGAATAGTCATGTATCTAGATATCCACCAAAGATCAAATGCTACACTAGATGAAGGAAATCATAATTGAGATTTCCTCAATTTCATCTAAAATCAATTGCTTACATAATTCTCTTGGTTCTTTTTTCTTTTAAAGAATTCACTTGGATAGTGACCAAGCGTTTTGCAATAAAAGCATGTTACCTTTGATTTGTCCTAGATCAATAATTCTTATGCAAATTACCTAGTGTTTTTGTTGAAAATGTATTTGATCCTGGTCTAACTATTCTACCTCCCACCCTCCCCCTCTTGTCCCCTGAATTTTTCAATTTGGCTATCAAATATCCATTATTGGAAGGTGAGTGGATTTATAGACAAAAATTCTCGCATTATTTCAGATGCAGCAAATCATGACAAAAAACCATACAACCAGATAATCTGGTTTATTAGACCAGTGGCACAAGACTCTAAAACACCACAATTGTTTCGTAAGAACCTGATTCCACATGTTCAATATAGTTAAGAAAACAAGCTTTAACCAAAAACCTACCAATCATACTAATACTAACATCAGCAAATAAACTACTTGATGATAATGGAGCGTGTGTGTGTGTGTGTGTGTGTGTGTGAGAGAGAGAGAGAGAGAGAGAGAGAGAGAGTCCAAATTTCTGAACACTACATTCTATGTGCTTCAAGAAGACAACAACAGTCAGACTTTTTAACACCGATAACATAGCTTTGACATTCTTCTGAAAATATGTAGGCCTTTAACAGATAAGGGAAAGAGAAACTTTGATCATGTTAAATAGTCAGTTGAAGTCAAAAGTATACCTGAGATTTCAATTTCTACTCTGCTCAAAGCCTCGCTTACTATGCGAGCTTGAACAATCGTTGAAAAAAAGTTAAAACAAAATAAAAAATGAATAAACCTTGATTATCTCCAAGTACCTTGTGGGATGTTCTGAGAAACCTGGAAATGTCACCAATGTACTACTTGATAACTAAGATAAGAGTGGGAACGGCACTTTTTTCGGATTCAGAAAGAAGCAGCTTAAGCTGTTGAACCAAAAACCTTTACTTAGTCCCTTGCAGGCTTCTCTAGTAATGCAGAAAGGTAGTAGTGATTCAATGCCATTCCTTTCTTGTCGGCTTTCAAACCTACAGCCCATTTTAGTTTTGTGTAGCCCAGATTTTCTATCATGGGTACATAGATTGAGTGAAGCTGATTTTCAGTACAAAAAAAGCGTTCAAGCCAAAAGAGCCCACCTGGTCTAAGCACCCTGTCTATATCATAGAGCAAAAATTCAAGGGATTCTTGTGGGATCCAATTGCTCAAGACGTGCATAGAATGCACTAAATCCAAAGTGTTATCAAAAAATGGCAGGCGCTGAGAAATAGTAAGATGAAGAGGTACAAGACCTCTGAGCGCAATAAATTCATTAAAAGGACCTTTCAAGTTCAATGAGCTGGTGACTATGGTGACATTGTGTTCATGCATTCGGGCAGCAAAAGAGGCAGTGCCACCACCTATGTCAAGCCCAATCCGGATTGTGCCATTCTTCAAGGCTAGAACCTGATCGAGAGGAAAATCATGGCGATCTCGGGCAACCATCCAACGTTGCTTCTCCAGTCCATTCAGATCAAAACAATCCAAGCAGTCTTCAAAAGTATTGTTGTACTTACGCAGGTTCAGACATTCAAAGCTCTTGCATCTGTAGTGTGTCCAGCGTACAGATTCATCCGAAGGACTCTCCCACAAAGATTTCGGCAGAGGGAGAGGATCGTGCTTTTTAGGCGGAGATCTGGCAAAGCATCTACGTCTTGGCAGCGGCTCGCATCCTCGAACCATAAGATCTTGGGCAAGATCCCAATCGTCAGGACATAGCTCCCCGACTCTGTATTCCATATATTTGTGAAGCAAATCCCTACTCTGCGCACAAGCTTGGCCAACAGAAGAGACTAACACTTTGGTATTGAAAATAGAGTGCGTTCCGAGTGGAAAAGGATAGGCCGTAATGTACTTCTGCAGCTCTGGACTTATTTCCTTAGCGAACGACATATCCTGATCATCTGCCAAAAGACTCAAAACGGGTGGAGAGGAGAGCTGCTTCTGAAAATGCTCAGCTTGAGAACTTTGAAGCTTCACAAGATTGCTTAACAAGTCAGAACGCACTTCTAACAGCTGCAGACGAGTGCTCTGAATTTCCTCACGTATTTTAGCCAAATCTTGGAAGATTTTCTTTGGAAAACTGCCCTCTTCTCCACGCCCTAATCCCAGGGATGCCAAACTCCGATCCAGATCTCGAGATACTGATAAGCTATACAATGTCAGTGTGTTTGTCCCCACCACAGACATCACCAGCATGAACTTCCATAAAATGCTCCACATGGAGACCGTGTCTTTTACTTTATGGCCATCTGCACCCATGGATCTCCAGTGAACAATTACTATCCCTTCTGTCTGTGTGAGCCCTCCTGCAAGGTGTTCCAGATCCCTATAAGATGGACTTAAATTTTGATACTTCTCGCAAATAAGCTTACAAGAAGAACATACTACATGAACAATGACATTTGAAAATTTGAACTGGAGTCACACAAGAAAAACAACTGTCCACAGTGGCGTTTAAATCGATCCCTGTCTCAGATCGACCAGGCAAGCCTTCAAGGCACTTCTTGAATAGATCTTGAGGATTATATTATGACGTCATAAAATGCTATACATTGCAGACTTCAAGTTAGTGTCGGAGATGCAAGCGAATCAGAAATTTAATCAAATTCTTCGATATATCTGCAAACACTCTAGAGCTAAACTGGAAGATACTAGCAGAAGCAAATGAAGCACCAACACAACAAATAGTAGCTATCGAGTGTAGCAATACCTCCCCATTACACACATCAAGCCCAATTAAGTTGCGAATCTTACGAGAAACAATCACAACTCACATCAGCTTCGCAAAAACCTAAACCGATCACTTAAACTACCGGTCATTTGCTGGGAATGACAAACTAGCAAATCCCTGCTCAGACAGATATCCAAAGACAACTATCTTACCTTACACTACTTCAATCAGGCATCAACTTCAAATGCATCAGATTTGACACGAAACCAACACAGCAATTACATCAAGGAAAAGAATTTGCTGAGATGTGCTGCTAAAACTGCTGTGAGTTTTCTAAAGGCACAGCTTTTGCTGTGGAATCTGGAGAAAAGAGACAACTTTTGAGCATAGATCCGTCCTGGGATGCTTGTACTCACTAGTCTGATCCGATCAAAGCATGAGAAGCTGACGATGATCACCTTTTTGCTCTGGCTCCACTCCAATTTTTTACAAAATGCCTGTCAGAGTGAGAGGATACGATGTTCAGGATTCTTCGAAAAGTACAGAGAGAATATCAAGCAGTACTATATCCTCCCAGGGGGAGCTTAAGCCTTAATGCCACGCTACAGATTACGCCCCACCACTTATATCTGCTCCACGTGGCAACCAGCTGCCAGTCGACTCTTATCAACGGTCAATCATAAGAACATGGCAAAATCTGAACGCTTCGGATTGAATCTAACGGTGGTGGATGCTAGATATTCTTGTGCCATGGACGAGCTAGTAGCCACCGTTAAATTTCCGGAGATTGTAACTGGGCCTGTACACGTTTCCTGCATCCGAAGGTGCGGGGCCAAAGCGAGCAATTTCTAACTGGACCTTAAGGTGGGCGGTGTAAAGTGCTCCACGTTTACTCTATTCTCCAATCACAACTCACATCACAAGACTTCACATTCTATCACTTCTTGTTGTGAATTGCTTTCTTTTGGAAGTGGTCTTTGAGATCCATGGCTTGATACAAAAGTCACAAAACATGAATATCAACCTAAAAAAACAAGCATTGTCAAAAGATCTAAAAGCTACTTGTCGAACCACATTGGAATGGAATGACATCGGTGTGCCTTTCATGGAAATGGGCTTTACTCTAGAGCATGGAATGTATCTCGTGATTGTGGACACATGAACCAACAATCTTCGAGATCACTTCGGGCGGTTGTGTGTGTGTGTGTGTGTGTGTGTGTGTGTGTGTGTGTGTGTGTGAGAGAGAGAGAGAGAGAGAGAGAGAGAGAGAGAGAGAGAGAGATCCACAAACATAAAAAAATGTCTATTTCCAATGGATTCGTGCCTTAAATAATTTAGGTAAGTCTAACAAGTGCTATTAAGTGGTCAACCAACTTAGGCCATATTCAACAAATAAGACTTCTCGGCTCTCTTTCAACCATTTTTATCCACTTTTGACCACTTTTGATGGATGGGCAAAAAAATAAGAGGCCTTCATTTGCACGTACTAGTAAGTTGAGCTCTTATGCGTGGAGAATGAAAGAGATTCAAACCTCCTACACAATTTAACTAGATTTAAACATGGACAATGCTTGAAGTGAGACACACTTATACTATGTATTTGGAGGTGCGAGAACTCTTTATGATTTATTCAATCTACCTTGGACAACCTCATCAAATAAGGTCAATTAGTTTAGTTGGAGGACTTGTAGCCTTTGTATCAAAGGAATCAAAGAAAGTCCATGATGCACGATGTCTTTAGTAAAGAAATTGTTATGGTTTCTAGAAGTATGTTTGTTGGAAAGGTAAGTCAAACGATGATGACACGTGGGAGAAAGAGGTGAACTTGAGACTGAAATTCCTTAGGTTTTTTTTGTTGAGAAGGAAGTTCTTAAGGGGGAGGGAATGTTATGTATCAAGATTGTAAACCTTGAGATGACAACCTTGGTAAGAGACATAACATTGATCTAGTGTTGTTGAGATTTTTAGTGCCATTCGTTAGCACCTCAGGTTGCCTTATGTCACATGCTTAAGTGTGGATTGTGCTTGAGTTGGGGGTGGCCACTTGTCACATGTATATAAACATGGGAGAGCCCTTTATGAGTATGGAAAATGGGTGCAAATGAGCTTGGATGCCAATGTTTAGTTCAAGATGGAATAGATCGAGCAGTAGTTTTAGCTGCCCTCCACAACAACTGCCGTTTGGCACTCAAAGTCATAGTGAGGGGATTAATCGATTTAACGTCAAAGGCGAAAGTAGTGGAGCAACAAGTCATAGCACCATTTCAACCATATTAGGCAATTATGCCTTGTTTTGATTGTCACCAACCAGCTCACTCCTGGTGGACATGCCTGAAACCATTGAATAGATAGATCATGGCTGCAATAGAGGCACTTGATGTAGTAGAAAGAAATACTTTAGTGCAAGAAATGAAATTCTATGACAACAATCAAGATGATGAGATAAAAGTAACCAAAGATGACCTTGATGCCATTCAACAAATTGGAGCTCTTCCTGGGTATAAACAATACCTCGTGGCAACATTGCAAGGGATCTAAGTTGCTATACTTGAAACGGGCTCTAGAGGTTATTTCTTTTTTTGCTACCAAAGCAAAAAGAAATATCGAGACACATAATTAATTGAGTTTTAATGAATACTTGTACCCATGTCATGATTGATCTTAGAGCATCGCATAACTATTTGTCACAAATTTGATTGATAAACTAGGCTTACAACTAGAAGACATCCCTGCTCTAATCAAAAGGAGTAATGGAAAGCGGCATATTAGCAATAAAAATTCTAAAGCCACTTAACCTACATTGTGCCATCATGAAAGAGTTGGTTGCAATATTGGGCCTAAGTTGGATTAATGAGCATGTTGTCATGAGTCTACAATACCCCCACATCTACAAAAGTTATTTCTTGGAACGGAAAGTGTTGTGATATAGCTATTGGATCAAGGAGCAAGGCCGAGGCAGTTGGGCTTATAGCCTCAAAGGGCTAAAATTGACTTACAAAGAATGGGGGTGAAGTGGTAAGGGTATTGACTAGCCATTTCTGGTTGGTTGGATGGTTTTGCTCCATAGGTGTCCTTTTTGGTTGCATGCAACAGGATCTAGTTAGATCTTCACTAGGCGATCATCATAGTGGTATCAGAGCAAGGCTTTGCATCAATCGGAAGGTGGAGCTGCTTCTTGTTTTTCCCAGCTTTGTGGTGGTTTCTCCTTGCTTGTTACTTCCAGGTGGTGGAATTGACCTCCAAGTAGGTGGCTTCTCTAAATTTGGTGTACTTTCAGCCTATTGATCGTGATTATGGATTTTTTCCATAGGATTTGATGGCAATCAATGGATTTTTGATGTTTTTTTGTTATTTTTCACCTAGAATTGGGAATTTTTGCTTGGAATTTGTCATTGATACTGATCTAGTACGTTTTTCAGATTATACTTGCTATTTTACAGTCATTGTTGATTGGATCTAATGATTGCATGTTGGTTGAAAAGTCAAAATGGTGCTTAGATAGTGATTTTTAGCCAAAAATAGGGGTACGAGAACCATAATGGACTAGAAATGGGCTATGAGAACCATAATTGACTGAAGTTAGAACTTGTAGGATTTACAGGGATTTGGGTCTAATTGCACTCAATTGTGGATTTGATCCACAAATTTTGGTCAAAAAACATGGTTTTTTGATGGTTAGTGGACAAGTTTTGGGGTTTTTCATAGAATTCATGGCCAATAATTTTCATGCACGTTTTCAGAGGTGGAATGAAGATGTCCTAAGGCTTTCATGAAGTTTGGTGAGGATTGGACACCATTAAGGGTCTCAAAAAGTCAAAAAATAATGTATTTTTGAGGACTTTTGAGCATGAATAACTCTCATATGGTGGTCTGAACCTATTGGATCTTGTTACAAACTGTAATATATGATGGATTGGCTCTGATTTGAGCCATCATGCATCCCATTTGGTTGTGTGAGGCTTAGGCACCATTATGTTGAAGTTTTGCTTGTTGAAGGAGTCCAAAAATGCATTTTTTGCATGATCTGAGCTTAAGATTGCTTGTTGGACCTAATAGAAGCCTCTATGCCTCTCTAGTGAACCTTAGAAGAGTGCTTGTAATCTCTGATTGGATCCTTATTGGGTTGTTGATGGATTTTTGTTGAATCAACCTTGAAAAAGTGCGCCCTCCTACCCAAATTTTGGTCATTTACAGCTCACATGTGTGAAGCCTAGGTGGCAGGGTGACATGAAAAGTGTCTTCTAGACCTACTCTCCCTCTGTACTATGCTTTACAACGACCAATTTGGTGTCCTGTAGAAAAAGTTATGGCTATATTCATGTTTGGATGCATGGTACATGGGTGTTCAGTAGATTGGTCAAAGAAATTCAATGAAGCTATTTTTAGCGATTCTAGTTCAAATAATGATTCCCAATTACTAGGCAATTTACATAAAAAAATATGATTTTTTTTTAGAAATCACTGCATGTCATGTCTAATGCATGCCGGATGTTTCGGAATCCTTTCGGAATGTGATGATAACTGTGAAACTATCAAGTCGATGTTTTAGATCGATTTTCACAGTTTAGGTCCATATCGAACGGAATTTGAAAATCCTAGTTTATGTAAAATTTTAAGTAACCATGATGTTTTGGATTTGTTCAAATTTGTTGGTTATTGATCAAACAAAAAATGATTGAAAAGTGAATGACTTTACTAAGTTGAAATCAGTCAATTCTATAAAGTCATTGTACATTTCACTTTTAGTTGAAGATTTTGGAATTTGTCAACTAATGGGAGCATTTCTTGTTTTTTGGGATCAATAAAGACCAAAACAATGCAAATCTTATTGGAATAGTTCTATGCTGATCCATAAGAAAATTTGCCAGTAATTGAATGCGGCACTTAATTAGTGAACAATCAAGTACTTAAGGCACTACTGATACCAAATTGATCTTTTTCCTAGTACAAATTTGGGGCTTTCAGACTGAACCATTTTTGGAAGAGAGGAAAGAGATGAAGCCTGAGGAGCAGATGATTGGTTGTCCGACTGATCCAGTTATTTTATTTATTTTCAATTCTTGAAGTATAAGTGATAGCAATAACAATTGGGAATAAATTAAGGAAACTGCCTCTGAGAATTTGGATTCCTTTTCTCCAGTGTTAATTAGAATTTTGTGAAATCGAAGATTCTAAGGGAAAAGTGAGTGGCGAGTCATTCGACTATTGTGAGGATGAGGTGCTTTGTCTATTGTCAAGCACCATTATTGAGTTCTCTGACATTGTTGATTTTGGAACTGAAGACTTAGTGTCGGGCATTGACAATGATGATGAGGAGGGAATTCTGACTGGTGAGGAATGTTTGTCCTAGACTATGGCAAACGTTAGTGCTCATGGACGAAGTTTGCCTTCTGATGAGGAATTTATTTCATTCCAAGCCCAGCTGGGATTCCCTCGTCCATCGGTAAATGATGATGACTCTTCTTCAATGGGTGGTCACAATATAGATCATCCCGATCTAGTTGTAGCAGATGATGATGAATGCGTAAGTTTTAAAGTTTTACTATACGTTTGTTTATCTGATGTATGTGTTTTGTTGAATTCAATTTGCGCTAAAAACTCCAATTTTGTAATTGTAGAATACACTTTTTATCGATGACTTTGCTACTCGTCGAGGGGGCTTCAGACAAGATTCATCATCTTTCCACAAGGACAGTGGCCTCGGCCACTACTTGAGGCACTTTCAAAATAATGAAATTTGCATTGCTCACTCCAAATTCAGTCCAGTTGGAGAGACAATGATAATGGCTGTGAAAGCCTTATCTTATTATTTAGGTGGACATAAATTTGTGAGAGCAAATAAAATAATTTTTGTGAAGAGATCTTATGTTTTAAACATATTAGGATTTGTAGATGGGAATGTACCATTAAGGAGTTCCCATTATTGACTGTATGCAACATATATATAATTGAGTGGTAACAAGGACAATGCACATCTTCTAGATGCATATGCAAGTAGAGAATTACTAGATGATAGTACAACAATTGGACAAGAGGATATATCGGATACCTCTAAATGATAATTTGTATATATTGAAAATTGTGAATACAATTTACATTTGTAGCAACTTTGTATCTCTGAATTTTTAGCTTCTATGTTGCTCAATGAATTTGCAAGCTTTTCTGAATTTGTCGTAATTTGAAGATTTTGTGATCTGTTGAATTTGAACTCTATGGTAGAACCACTGAAATGATTGGCAAATATAGTTTCATTTTTCATTGGTTCCTCCATGTTGTGTATTTCGATGAAATGATGCCCGTGCTTGCCAATGTGACTTCTCCATCCCTTGTGATGACTAGACACTTAGGCTTCCATATGTGTTTGCAAAAAATGATGTATGATCTCTTAGTATGTGTTGCACATGTCAAAATAGTAATGTCAGTCTTATGCTTGGATCAAAATATATAATTGAATTGATAACTGCTTTGAGCATGCACACTAACCATGTAATGAGTGATGTGATCTTCTCCCCATGCTTTTGATACTGTATCAACAAAATCGACACAAGTATTTTGTAGACCTATCTTATCAGTATCGGAAAAATTGTCTTTTCTTAATATCTTAATCATATTGTCAAGCTTTCTCCATACATCAACTTTCAATAATCTTGATTTTCCGGTCACTCCTAAATCTTCAGTGGCAGCAACGATTTCTTTCCAGACAGAGTGTTGAATGTTTGAAGCATTACCAGTATGGTTTGATAGGAATCAACGTGCTTTTGCTCCTCCGATGTTTGGCTTAGTTGGCATATTTCCTAACTTTCCAAAAAAGCTTTTCATCTTTTTGTATTTTGACATGTCCCTTATGCAGACCTGCTTCTGATAAAACATCTTCTAACCGACAAATAGCTTCCTTCGCAACTGATCCTAGCTTACTATTCCATGCAAAAACTATATGAAGATAAACGAGCTTTTCTATTATTATAACTTCTGCATGAAGAGTGCAGACATGCACATTTTTCAAGGGAATAGGCAATATTGGCTTCCAGTTTGGATCTGCATCTTCTCTAGTAATTGTTGTACTTCTAGTTACATCTTTTGCCATTTTCATGCAGTACAAACAAGGATGTTTAGATGTAGCACCGTGAGAGACATTATACATGCATTTCAATGTTTTTAAATCACCTGCTAAGTGCCATTCAACTTTGAAGTCTCCAACTCCTAGAACTTTGAGAAATCATCCTTCCATATGGTCCTTGATGATCCGAGGGTAAGATGTCCCAGAGAATATCCATGATAATATATCGTGATTCTCCTTCTTAACAAGTGATCTAGATCAACAAAGAAGTTGTTTGATGAATTATATGACATGGATCTTCCATCAGGTTCATACACTTCCTCTATATGAAATGGGGTACCAATGATTTTATGCATACTTAAGTTCAATGTATTCCTCTCTGTCTTCAAGTGATATGACCTAGGGATAGGGACTTTTCTAATTTGAACTCGCTTAAAGGCATCCCTAATAAGTTGAAATATTGTTGAATATGCTTCTCTTCTAATACCAGCAAAATCACAGGCACCCTGAACTATAGTTTTATCTAAAATTTTCTGAATGTCTAGCATCAAAGACTGCAATTTTGGACTTAACATTGGAACTCCTATTGTTCATCATGATACACTCAGTGGATTTGTCTGTCAATATTGAGCCCAACGACATTCCAATTGATGCATTGTCCTTTATATTCTGATGAGCTACTAATGCAGATCTGCAAAAAAAAAAACCAGATAGTTAGCAAAACAACATAGTAGCAGAAATAAAAACATATGTTACAGAAAATCAAGTTACAAAAAATCAGAGTATGCTTACTTGAATGCTTTAATTCTTCTATTTCGATAAACTCCTTTTGAAAGGGTCTAAATATCCTTGCGACTTTCCCGCTTTCGCTTCTTACTTCTAGCCTCCTTCTTCTTGGCCTCTTCCACATCCTTTAGTAACTGCAAGTTTTCCAAACGAATAGATTGTAAGATTGATTGCATTCGATCTAGTTTTGATTTGATATCGAATGTTGTCTTCTGTAATGAATCATTATTCTTCTGTAATGATTCATTATTTCTTTTAAGTTGTTCATTTTCTTCTAAAGTCTTTTGGACATGACAATTTCTTTCTTGATAAAAAGAGGATATGCGTATCAACTCACATTCTAAAAAGTGAATTTTTTTCACTGAAAACTGATTTCCATAGTTTTGCAATCTCTCACAATATCCTAATAATCCAGTATGCCCATTGCATATCCATGTAGCTAGATTAGTTATTGAAGAAAATGTGGGATGAGTCAATGTGCTAGGATCTTGAGGATATCATGATCCGTCAGTCCACAAATCCAAGTTCTTTTTTCCTTCTGCCCTATAACGGGAAAAACAGTACAAAATAAAACAATACAAAATAAAACAAAGTACTTATCTTTAATCATATCATATACTCTGTCTGATTCAAATTTGGAGATGGCGCTCATATTTTCAGTCCGATGTGGAGATGGTGCTTATATTTGGAGATGGCGCTCATAATCTCAGTCCATTGTGAAGATGGTGTTTATATTTGGAGATGGCTCTCAAATTTTCATTCCAGTGGAGGGATGCTTTTTTCCCTGATTTGAATTTGTGGATGGCGGTCATATTTTCAAATTTTGACAAGTTAGACTGTGAACAGTTTAGAGTTGTTAAATGTGACTGTAGACACTATGGTTAGATCATTGGGAGTTGGGGAGGCCTCGGCAGTGGTGGGGGCAAGCAAATACGCAATATTTTTTTTTTTATTTTGATTTTTTTCTTCATCCTACATGGCATTCCTTAAAGGGTACTCCTCTAATGAAAAAGTCATTTTGGTCAATTTCCTTGTAATCAACTTGCACTTCCATGTGAATGAGTAAATGCTCGTCAAGAGGCTGTTCACACGTGTGGATTTGGATGTACTTGACAAGATGTACATATTCTCCTAGATCCTATTTTATAGGGTGTGGAGACTAGCATTTGGATTCTAGCTAATAGGATAAGTCAACTTTGATCTATGGGCATATCTTGCTCCTATTGGTGGATCTACATGATGTAGCACTCTCCACACGTGTGAAGACCTGCTGGACCAGTATACAGGTCGTTCTTGTACTTGATCTATAAAGAGATCACCAATTCTAATGAGAAGTTGATGAGACATTTTCATTCTAGCAATTTGCTTGAGATTGACACATTAGAATTGTGAGTTTATGCTTGGAATGCTATCATAAGTTATTTTACTTTGCTCTCTGGTAACAATCCGTACAATGACTGTTTTCCACACGTACGAGGCCGCCCTTGATAGATTTGTGGTGTTACATCCATTGATCTTGCTAAATAGTCTGTGATTTGCTTCTAGATCAAGATCTAGTCAATAGAACTTGATGAATCCTTTGATTTGTCAATCAATACCTCTTGTAGATTGATTAGTACAATCAATCATTGTCCTAAAAATTCACACATCTTGTTTGGGGGAGAGCATCGGAGAAGATATCGATATTCATTACTAAAATAATTTTATTTTGAGTTTTTATAGTAAAGTGAATAAATTGTCCATCACCTTTCACAAATTTTGTATAAAAGTGCTGGAGGAATATTTGGGACATATAACAACATGCATTAAAACTCAAGGCTTGAATCCAGCTGATGACATGCTACATTCATGTCTAGTACAAAAAATCTAAAATAAATATGAGTCTCACTTGCCATTTTCCTCTTTTCCACACTTTTCAACTTACGTTGGTGGCAATACTCTTGAGTTGTTCAAGCAAAAAGAGTGGCATATTTTTAGATTTGGACCCACGACTTTTCACAACTTCTACAAAATGCCTTTTCATGGCATCTCTCTAACTCTAAATCTTGTGTATTAGCTTAGAGGATAATTTTATTAGAAATATTATTGTCACTTAAAAAGTTAATTGAAACATGGGTATTACAGATGAAAACCTCGGCAATGATACCCACAAGTTTTTTGAAAATACGCAAAGAGTTTATAAATGGTATTAGAGTCTAGTCAATGCTATTATTGACTATTTTTGTGGCATAATACTTTAACCACATGCAATCTACCTAAGTTTTACAACTAGATGATGTCCTTATAGAAATTGGTATACCAACTTTAAAATTAAATTGTTTATGATTGGTATTAGAGTCCAATCACTTCACTTTAAAATTAAAGAGTCTATAATTGGTACCAAAGTCCAGTCCTCTCCATTTTTTTGACTTTGTCTTCACTTCAATTATATTGTATAAAACTATCCAATCCTCTCCATTTTAATGCCTTGTCTTCACTTCGATTATAATATTGTATGATACTATGTTATGTTCTAAAATTTGCTTTACAACACGAATATCCTTGAGCATCTATAGTGGAGGGAGAAAGAGCAAAAGACAAAAAAAAAAACATTCCTTGCAAAAATATTCAACTAAAATCACACACTAGTAGCATTATTGTCATTGAGTTTGCTGGAATTTCCTTGACCATCTATGGTGGAGGGAGAAAAAGCAAACAACAAAAAACATCCCTCGTAAAATCCGTTTTCCATACTTCCTTTCCAACATTAGCATGATTCATTTAAAATGCATTAGTAATATTCTTGTAGTAGTTGTGGGTTTATAGATAAATGGTTGGAATTTTAAGAACATAAAAAGAGAGGGCCTAGGCCAGAAAGCATCAACAATAAAATAGGGGCAGAGGCATGCCCACAAGTTCATGTGATGTTGAGCAACTTCTTAAGCAATGCACTATAGAGTGGATGCATGGCACACTACAAATAGCATTGAAGGAGGGTTGAAAAAATCAAATGCAGAATGGGACTTTGTGAATGGAAGGTACTATTTTATAATACTTTAGTGCGACAACATTCCTATTTAAAACAATATTTGTTTAATCATTTGGAAATACCATGCTCATTCACCATGATTAATTATGAGATTCATGTAACATGTATAATGTTATATGGGCTTTTGGTTGCCACTTTTGTGCTGAAAGGATTGATACTATGCTCTGGTGCAATAGCAGTGCATGAGATCTAAATCCCATCACATGAGACATATAATATTTAGGAACTATACAAATTGTTTATGATGTGTCATTTTGTGAAAATGGACACTCTTTTTTCTTTGAAGTAAAATTTTTAGAGGTAGTTTGTAGAGGATTAAATGCAATAGTGAGATTAGATCCAAGTAGGTTTTTTGCTATTAGTCCGTCCAAATCATAAAGGATGAAGTCCTCCAACACATTGGTGTTGTTTGCACATGCTATGCTTTGTATTTTTTGCTTTCTAAGTTCCAATTCTTTTATTTATATTTATTATATCTCATGCTTTTCATTTAACTCTAGGTCACTTAAGTATTTGAGTTTACAATTTGTTTTTGAATAGTTAACTTTCCATGTGTTTTTCCAACCAGACCAAGTGATTTCAACTTGCGTGACAAACCGCAACGAGCACTTGTAATTGTGTATGCCAAGAAAGAAATGAAAAACTTTTGATATGAGAGCAAATTTGACCATAAGATTGAGCTTCCCAAAGATGTAGCAAATCTTCAAATAATACATGAAGCTCTTGTGAAAACTCGTAGATTGCAACTTGACTATTTTGAGGCCTAAAACTATGAGATGAGTTCTAATTGCTCATTCAAAGTTTCCCACACTTTTAGCATGTGTAAAATTGTCAAGGGCGACATAAACCATTGTCCCATATTGGTCTAAAGTGTGGGAGAAACATAGACCCTTGAAACTAGTCAAGATTGTCACATTACCATTGATCTTGATGAAGGGAGATAAGTGGATAAGCTTCAAATTTGGATGGATTAGATTCATTAGGGAAAAGTGCTATTGGGAGGCCAGCCTACTATAAATATCAGGTCATTGTACATCATTTTAGTAGTTCTATTGAGAGAAAGTTTGCTCTTCCTCCAGCGCACTGTCCAATGAACTCAGTGCTTAGTTGAGGATTTTCCCATGCCTATCTTGAATTTCAATGCTCAATACCAAATCCATCAAGTAATGAGCATTCTGAAAAATGCAATCGAAGTCACCTTATTGACTTCGAAGTCATCATAGTCCGAAGTTTGACTTATCGACTTCGACTTCACCATATATATATGTATATGGTCAAAATTAACCTCCATCAAAGCTGCCGACACATCGAAGTGCCCGACACATCGAAGTGACCGACACATCGAGGTAACCAACACATCGAAGTGCCCGAAGTACTCGACACATCGAAGTGCCCGACATATCGACTTCCTCATCAGGAGAATAATCGATCTGTGCACTGTCAGACGACTTCAAGTACGTTACTAACAATTCACCTACTTTGTATAGGTATTGATGGTTGGAAAGAATGACCATTTAATGCATATAGGCCACAGTAAATTAAGTAGATAGATTGAATGCTTCTCAATGCACTGAGCACTAACATGCAATCATCAACGTATAGCGTCAGCAGATCTAACATGCTCAGTAGGTTGTATTCTAGTTAAGTAAAAACCTTCAGCCCTGTCGTTAAGCATGTTTCGATTCATCTATTACTCTCCTTTGCAGCTGCAACCGATCTCAAATTAATATTAATGGATGTCCAAACTGCTTTTCTCAATGGGACTATCGAAGAGGAAATCTATATGTCACAACAAGAGGGATACAAGCTGAAGGGTAAGAAGCACTTTGTGTGCAATATAGTACAAGGCTCTCTATGGTCTGAAAAAATCACCAAGAGCATGGTTTCCGAAAATCAATGCATTTCTAATCGAGAATGGTTCTATTCCAAGATCAGTAGACTCGAATGTCTACTTCAACTCTGTAGATTCCTTCATAATCATCACTCTTTATGTAGATGATACATTACTATTTAGTAACAATCTGAATTTGATGAAGGATACTAAATGCATGCTAGCACAGGATTACAAAATGACTAATATGAGTCCAGCCCATTATTATCTCGGAATCCAAATCTATCGAGATCAACCCAACAGACATATCTTCATCAGTCAACAATGATATCTCATCAACATGTTGAACAAATATGAAATGACCAATTGCAACTTGAGCTACTTCCCACTCGACCTTGGTCTGAAGCTGTCAAAGGAGCACTGTCCACAAATCAAGGCAGAGAAGGAGAAAATGAAGCAATATCCATTTCACTCCATTATCGGGTCACTAATGTACGATATGCTTTGCACTTGACCCGACCTTGCATACTCCATCAGCTCTCTCAGCCAGTACTTATTGAATCCAAGGCCAGTTCATTGGAAAGCTCTTACAAATGTCATGAAGTATGTCCAAGCGACAAAGCATCTCAGCATTTGCTATGGATGCAACCAATCTGCCAATATTCTTGAAGGATACACAGATGCAGATTGGGCAGGAGATATCGACACCAGAAGATTGACTTTCGGATTTATATTTTTATACAATCAAGTCCCGTTCTCAGGGAACAGCGGAAAGCATACCTCAGTAGCATTATCATTGACCAAATTAGAATACATAGCTTCCGCAAATGCTACTAAGAAAGCAATTTGGCTAAGGAGCTTGCTTGCAGATATCGACCTTGCTAGGACTTTATGTGAAAGTGCTAAATCCATGAGGTTAAGTGCTAATCTTGATAAAAGTGTGCCAATTTCTTGTGCAATAGGTGGTTGAGTGCTAATTTGAATGGAATGACACCTTTTGAGATGCTATTCAAGAGGAGGCCGAGTGTCAACTTTCTAAGAACTTTTGGATGCCATGTTATGTCAACATTACTCTTGATGATAGGACCAAGGAGGATCCATCTTCAAGGAGAGGTATTTTTGTTGGATATAGTGAGGTGAGTAAAGCCTACAAGGTTTACATTCCTTCTACTAACAAAGTAATTGTTGGTAGAGATGTCATTTTTGATGAGGGGAACATTCCAAAAGTGTCTTCAAGCATAATTGATAAAGGTGTGGATGGATCTAACATTCTTGATGTTGATGTAAAGGATCCAACTTTAGATGGTGATGATGATGGACCTTCGTCAAGTCAGAAGCCAAAGAGAACATCAAGGGAAAGACAAGTACCTTCAAGGCTCACATACGATGAAAAGGATAAATAAACCTCCTTTCATGAACCTACAACCATAGATGAAGCAAGGAAAGCAGAGGAGTGGATCCAAGCAATGGATCTTGAGTATCAAGCTCTTATGAAGAATGGAACATGGAGATTGGTGGAGTTACCTAAGGACAAGAAAGCTATTGGATGCAAATGGATCTTCAAGGTGAAGACAAACCAAGATGGATCTATCAACAAGTATTGTCGTGAAACTGTTTCTTTTTCGTTTTTGTATTTGCGAACGATTTTGTGTCTTTGAATTTTATTTTGCGCGGAAGCTTCACAAGAACCTAGACATGCAACTGCACATCACAGAACACATTCTATTCTAGCAATCAAGACATATGACGCAAGACAAGGAGATGCACGAAAATAGGACTCCAAGCCCGTTGAGCTACTAGCTGGCAGCGCGAAGGATTCTTCTTTGTTCCTTTCATTTCCTTTCATTCTTTTCATTTTGTGTCCCTTTACGGTTGTTGCGGTCCTGGAGGTACGTTTACGATTCACGAATGATTCGTGAATTATTTGTCCTTTGAGTCAAGGGACATTGACTTTCGCGAATTGTTCTCCGTTCGATCTTCGCTTCGTGTTCGTGTTGTGGAAAAGTTGCAGGAGTTCACCATTTCTGACACTCCCTCTTGGACCTTGCAGCTTTGCACCTTTAATCCAATTGTCTTTCTTTTCTTGGCAAAGAGTGGCTTGTTGAGCGTCTTCGTGAGCAGATCTGCAATCATGTCTTCTGATTTTATATAGTAGACCTGGAGCTCTCCTTTCGAGATTAAATCTCAAATGTGATGGTACTTCAGAGGTATGTGTTTTGTCTTTGAATGGAAGAAAGGATCCTGGGACAAATAGATGGAACTCTGAGAGTCCATCATCATCGTGCTTGGCCCTTCTTGTGGTATTTCGATTGCCTCCAACATCATCTGCAGCCACACTATCTCGTTCGCCACCTTTGAAGCTCGAACGAGAAGAACACAGCGAGCCAATGAGCGAGACACTAACTATCTCGCTCTAAAAAGCAAACTCATAATTGATTGCCCTATTTTTGTGCATCTCTTTGTCTTGCGTCATCTGTCTTGATTGCTAGAATAGAATGTGTTCTGTGATGTGCAGTCGCGTGTCTAGGTTCCTGTGAAGCTTCCGCGCAAAAGAAAATTCAAAGACATGAAATCGTTCGCGAATACGAAAACAAAAAAGAAATAGTTTCGCGACATGGTATCAAAGCCACAGGTTATCACTACTGATATCTAAGCAGTGATTTTCTAGACAACAAAATATGGCTACAACAATCAAGACAAGAGTAGCAATCAGTCTTGATGGCACAAATTACAGAATCTGAAAATTCAAAAATAAAAACACTTCTGAAGGGCGAAGGCATCTGGTCGGTGACCGAACTCTTAGAGGTGCAGCCTCCAGAGGGAGACCCGAGGAGAGCTGAATGGATCAGAAAAGATGAGCGTGCAATGGCGATCATCGTTTCGTCCATAAATGAAGATTTACTCATGCAGATTCAAGATTGTGAAAGCAGCCATGCAGCGTGGGAAAGATTGAAACAGAAGTATGAAGTGAGGACTGCAGCTTCAGTCATGCACCTTCATAATCAGCTACAATCCATACGATGGGATGAGAACCAATTGGATTAGCACGTTGAGAAGATCAGAACGATCTTCGCTTAGCTCGCTACATCAGGACAAGAGCACCAGGTCCCAGCACCACAACAGCTGATGTACTTCATGAAATCTCTACTAACGTCCTATCAGCCTTTGAGAATGCTCATACTGAGTCTACCAGATATGACCTTTGACAAAGCAGTCAGTCTTGTCGCTGATGAGAGACTGATGAGAGACAAAGGAGAGGGAAACAATGATCAAGAGAAGGCCCTCTTCACGAAAGGAAAGAAGAAAAACAAGAACAAGCCAAGATTCAAAAAGACGAAGTCCTCAAATCAACAATCTTCTTCTTGTGATCACTGTCACAAACCAGACCATACGGCCAACAAATGCTGGTTCAATCCAACAATACCTTGCATGCACTACAAGAAGAAAGGACACTCTACATACGATTGCAGATTCAACCCAAAAAGAAAAAACAAAGCTGAAAAGGCAAATGTTGCAGAGTCATCCAAGGATGCAAACAAAGGTGACGAAGCCTTCACAATACTTGATAAAGCTTCAACGAGCTACACTGAACATGACTACGATGTAGTCATTGATTCAGAAACAACATCACACATCACCTGCAACAAGAAGATCTTGATCGACTTCAGAGAGCTAAAAAACAACAAAGCAGTGATTCTAGGTGATGAGAGTAGACATGATGTCAAAGGCATCGGCACTCTACAACTGCGAACACTGTCAGACCAAGCAAAGTTGTCAGGGACACTCTATGTGCCCTCACTCAGAAAAGGTCTGCTATCATAATCCAAGATGACAGATCTTGGCATTCGAGTTTTGTTCGACGACAACACATGCCGCATGATCAAGAAAATGACAAACAAGTTGCTGACGATCGGATGCAAAGAAGGAAACCTCTACCAGGCCAAGATAATCAGCAACTCTGATAGCATATTAAATGCATCAGAAAATAAGATCAGCTCTGGCATAGGAGAATGTATCATTTAAACATGCGGAGCCTGCATGACATGTGCAAGAAAGACATAGTCACAGGTCTCAAGATATCAAGGTCCGAAACTGAGTTCTGCGAAGCCTGTCAGAAAGGCAAGCAATATCGGAATTAATTCACGCATGAGGAAAGAAGAGCCAAGGAAGTTCTTGAGCTCGTCCACTCTGATGTCTGTGGACCAATGAAGATGGATTCGCTCTCAAGTTTGAGGTGCTTTCTGACGTTCATAGATGATTACAACCGGATGACCACGATCTACTACTTAAAGAAGAAATTCAAAGTGTTTGATTCCTTCAAGAAGTTTGTGACATTTGTAGTGCGACACACCTCGAAAAAGATACAGATCCTCAAATCTGACAATGAAGGTGAATACAAAAGCAAAAAATTCTCAAGATTCTACGAAGAACAAGGGATTGAACACCAGTTCACTCTTGCATACACACCAGAATACAATGGTGTTGCAGAAAGAAGAAACATAACGCTAGTCGAAGGAGCCAGATGCATGATGGCACAGGCTCAATTGCCAGGTCAATTTTGGGTTGAGGCAATAGCTGCAGCTGTACACCTGCAGAACAGATCTACAACGACGACGTTGGAGTGTTTGGATGTGCAACATACAAGCACATTCCAAAGGAAAAAGAAGCAAGCTCGATGACAAATCAGAATAAACGATCATGGTCGGCTACTCGAACGAAATGTTCTACTAGATTTACATTATTCTCGATCCTTATTGATCCTCAGAACAAGAAATGCTCCATAATTGACAGATTCACAAAATCTTCAACTAAAAGTGAAGGTTATAGTGATCTTAAAAATCGACTGATTTCAACTCAGTAAGATCATTCACTTTATAAGTCCATTTCAGATTATAAAGAAAATTGGTTCTTTAGCTTACAAACTAGATCTTTAGAACAACTCTGCCGCTCACCCTGTGTTTCATGTAAGCCAATTCAAAATAAGTTTACATGAAGGTGATGTAGTTGGTTTAGAGGAAGATTTTATCCATTTGGAGGACTTATCGCTTACTAGTGTTTCTTTGGAACCTGAAAAGGTACTCAGAACCAAAGATAAACAATTGAGAAATTGTTCTATCTCTAAGTGCTTGATTAGGTGGAAGGGACGATGATTCATGGGAGCGGGTCAAAAGCATAAAGAAGAATTTCTCTAGGTTTCACTCCTAGAAATGGGAGTGGTTTAAGGGGGGAAGAATGTTATGTCCATATCCTGTATAAGGAAATCGGAATAATTCCAGACATGGATAGCCGGTCACTCTAGTTGTATGTTCGATTCATTCCTCACTTGTGCTAGCGAAGCTCTTGCGAATTTTTACCACGACCAAAGCCTTCCAAAATTCCTGGATTGCTTTCTGAGACACTTTTACGCGTTTTATATTTCCTTTATATGATGAACAAAGGAAGCTGCATGAGCATGTTATCACATGGCAAGGTGAGCTATATGAAGGAGAATATGCACAATCATATACAAGTTTTACGTTTGAGCAATCGTCTTATGCACTTCATATCTTTGCAGAAGAAGAAGATATTGAAACAAATTATTTGGACTGTTATGAAATTGAGGAGACAAAAGTATCCGACAATGCAGACAAAGCACATCCTTCACGATGTGAGATACAAGAATATTCTTTCAACCAATATGACTGTGGGTATAATTAATCCAAATAAAATCACTTTTGACCATGTACGAGCCAATTGCCTCTTAGAATTGAGCGTAGTGTTAAGTTACTATCCAATCAAGTATTGTACTTCTAAGTTATTATCAATTTAAAAACCATACATGTCGATTCAAACATAATTTTTTTCCCATTTCATGCTAGACTTTCATAAATGCTTAATAACAATCAATATTTGGGTGAAAACAACAAACAAAAGAACGATACTCAACTATCTCTGATTCTAACTCAATCAAACGTTCTAATACATGATAGATATTATAAAATTGATATCCTAAAGAACTCAAGACAATAACTCATTCCATGCCTTCTGTACAAAGGTGTATCAAAGCTTTTAAAAAATGAAAAAGGCAACAAAGAGGCACATGACTTATGACATTTAAACTTACGTACAAAGAACGTATGGCCTGCCATGTTGGCCTACTACTAACAACTAGTAGTGTTTCATTTTAGCCACGTAAGTTCTCTACAAAAGAAAGAAAACAAAGTTATAGTATCACATTGTAATAAAATGATGACAATGGAGGTTTTATGAAGACAACCATTGTAGGCTAGATCCAAACAATCTTTGTCTGAAGTTGAAGCTCCATTCAAAGTGTAGGATATATGCATGCAAAATGATTTGCATCATGGTGAAGCTATACACTTAGAAGGTGCAAATTGACTCTTTCATCGTGGTCAATACGTCATCATCCATATCAATAAATATGTCGAGTGTCCCCCGCCAAGAGAACGGGTCAAGGAGACTTGACTAGGCTCCTTACCATAATATATAAGACCCTATCATTAGTCAATATATATGTTCTAGTGTTACCTCATCATTGGTCAACTTAACTCTCATTGGTGAATATGTTCTAGTGATACCTCATCACGTGTTTTATAGGTGACCCAACGGTTGGCTCAGTTGATTAGCTTGACATGCAAAGTTTCTTTGGTCCCAGGTTCGAGCCACTTCTAAGAAACCAAGAAGCAATTTTTATAGGTGGAAGAATAGATTCACATGAATATAATGAGTTCTAGTAAGTTTGTACACGCCATGAGAAAACATGTCATACCAATATGATAATGGGCCCTTAATTTGTAGATGCTCATGGCATCATATGCAACTTCAAGCACACTTTGCAAATGAATGAAGAAGATTTTGAAGGATGCCAATGAACCTATTGATCATCACTTTATAATTAATCACAGACGAGGTTGGATCAAGGATTGATGACTTCAGCTAACACTAGAATGGACAAGTTGTCAGACCGTGTCTTTATTTCCACCTGCAAGAGTAGATCGCTGCATAAGGGCACATTACCAAAGTTGATCACAAAAATTGGATTCATGTTGAGATTAATTGACGAAATCAGAACACTTAATAGCAAATACTGTGTCAAACTAAATATGTAGTAGCCAAATAGAAAGACTGAATTCGCAATCACCTTTCCCACGAATTTGCCAACTTCTGGAGCCACAAAGTGTACTTTTAACACTCGATTCATGCCAGGTGCAACCTGGCACGCCAACCATTTTAAGGATAAGTAGTTGTCACTGAAGTAAGTATATCCCAGCATTGTTATGTGGGAGGTGTTTGAAGCATGATGAAATCGTTACCATGCCGTGCTGGTAGTAGAACTTGAGACAATCCATGTTGCTTTCAACTCTGAACCGACTCATGTCATGATTGAAGTTGAAAAGCGTGACAGCCTGATAGTTTAGATATAAAGGTCAAAACCTGTGCATGACTGTCGTAGATTAATTCGAAGATAAGTTGCAATCACTTTAATGGATGAAACATTCGGTTATCTCAGAAAGGACTTTTGTACTTTCACCTGAATTGCAGTGGAACCTACAGGAACTTGTTTAAAGAATATAGCCTCTGGTATGACACGAAATTGAGGCTTGTTTATTAGAGGCCTTCTTTTGTTCAGAAGCTCCATAGAAGACGTTCGCAATAGTTGTTTTTCAAAAGAATGAATATTTGGGTGCCAAACTGCCTCCTTGCAGCTGCACAAATTCATCATCATATGAAGTTAAGGTCCAACTATCAAAACAACAGAATACCACGTCAATTATTTCTGATTCACAAGATTATAATGTACATGCCAGCTGTGCTGAAGACACTAGAGAAAGAGTTATATCTATCATCATGAGACAATTACTTCATAATGACCTCCTTGCAGATTGGACAAAAGGATATCCATCCATATGATCCTTTAAACTTTGTGAACCCAAATCTCGATTGACAATAGATACGATTAAAGGAAGCCTTTCCAGATGGGACAGTAAACACACAATGAAGTTCCATAAGGCTAGATTTATCTATCTTGATGATCAAGATAGTGTCATTTTTTGACAAAGAGAGAGGGTAGAGGCATGATAATTTCAAGAAAGGTTCTCATATGTCAATTTATAGGCAAATACTTACTAGTTATTGAGCCATAGACAAATATTTGGACATAGTTCTGTTGCATACACAGAAAGTTCATTTTGAACATTGTATAAAACATGTTTTCATACTGAAATTCACTAGATTCAAACAGCAAGCTCATGACATGAGCTTGTAATTTGCAAATATGATTAAAAAAATTCGTAGGAAAACTATGTGATATGTCATGTCACAGAGAGGTGGTTGAGCTCCTACATTGACTGTTTTATAGAGCTATCTTATTTGTTCATTAATCTTCATATCGAGCAGCTAGTTTCTCGCTACATTGCTGGCCTTAGTGGTGCTCTCAGATATGACCTTACTGTTTTGTCTTACTTTTTTTCTAATGCCATGTCCGTTGCAACTACCTTACAACATAAGTACCTTAAGTTTCTTCTTAAGTTTCTTGTCGTCCCCGATATACCTTTTCTTGTCCAAGTCCTTCCATTGATGTTGTTGCTCCTAATGCCACATGGGCTGGTTAGCCTGGTCCACATTCTATTCGGCTCTGGATATACATTATTAGCAGTGAGGTCATTGCTTTACTGGATACCAGTAGTACTCATTCTTTCTTGAGCAGTTACATTTTGTCACATATATGAGCTACTCCTATTGCAGCTACTCGGCTTTTACATGTTGAGGTTGTTAGTTTTCACATTTTTTTGACTACTCAGACTCTTCATGGCATTGAGTATTGGATTGGGAATTCTCTTGGGAGGCTGATTTTCACAATTATTCCTCGAGCACTATGATATCATTCTTGGTAATATTGTTTTCTTTTCCCTTGGCACTGTTACTCTAGATTTTCAGCGTAGTCACTCTCTTTCATTCATGAAGTTCATACACTGATCAACATTGACTCTCAGCAGAATTACCAGCTTGTGTTTAGTAAGCAGTTCATGTAGAGCCTACATTTTGCTGTGGTCATGTGTTCATGAGGTTCAGGATGCTCCAAGTCTACCTACTATTTCTTTAGCTCTATCGTTACCTCAGCACAATGGAGTTCCACCTTGACTTTTCTATTGGTTTTTTGGGGTTTTCTATCTAGATAGTATGTCTAACATACCTGATGTTTTTCCTTGCATATCTTTTACCAGTTGCTAGTACGGTAGAGAGCTTATTTAATTTGAGTTAAGACTTTTTGAAGATGTTCTTATGCTCTCAAAGTTACATACACACTTGAAATGTACTCATTATTCTTATGTACCTCAAGGAACCTTACAAGACATTAATACTCTCTCTCTCTCTCTCTCTCTCTCTCTGCCACTTTAACTTTTGGATTGTAGTTGGCCAAGTAAAATCATAATGATGCTTATTGATTTTTATTTGTGGTTCACGATAGTTTGAGCATAATTCTTTTGAAGTGTATATGCAAGACTATCATGTGGTCCCTTTGATATCCATAAACTTGGAATAAAAAGATGAGAAGTTCACTTGATATCCTTTAATAGCATATCAAGAATCATTTCTATCATAGTATTTTTGGTTTCAACTGATAGCTTAATTCACGAAACTAGTTAAATGTATAGATAGCAAATACATGACATGGAAAGTTGTCACTAGAAGACCTTGAATGAATGAGTTATTGGCGGTTTATGTGGTTGCCACATGCCCTCCTAGAACTATGCCGAGAGTTGAAACACTTCAACATCATAGAGGGACATACAGCTAGTGGAGTCAATTAGATATTGATTTGAGAGTTTCAAAAGCTTGAACTAAAAAAATGCTACGAAGCAAATGAATGTATAACATCAGTGCATGAACATCTATGGATTTTCATCTAACCATACATGAATGGCAGGGATGTTGAAGAGCTTTCAAGTTTTTCATTGAACATATGCCCCGATGATAGAACTTGGTTGCAGGTTTGCATTGTCGTATCCACCTAAAATGTACCAAAAGAATTGTCAATTCGAGTGATTCTTTGCAAACGTTAATGACATACATAGAAATAATCATTAATGCAACAAGGATGTTATTAATATCAACAAGTGCATGTAAGATTCTAAAACCTGAAGCAACTTTATCTTGTGGAACAAATACTTGTGATTGTAAATGATGTTACTTAAACTAGCAAAATACAACAAATCTCCGACTATTTTATTGTTGTTTCTACAAAGGAACCTGACAACATGCTTTTATTTGATGTAAAATCATGTGAAGCTATAAGAGGTAGACAAACTCAAGGAAGATCTTGCAAAATATTGTCATATTAATGTTCAATATGTGAGATATTTCACGCAGTAGTTCAATATTTGCTCGTGATGCTCAATGTGTAGGTGTGCTCGGGTGGATAACGTAATTAATATGCACATGAAGGAAATTAAAACTTCCATATTAGGTCATTAGCGATAATGGGCCAAAATGATCAATTTTAAAATCATTGACCGAAGTCAGTCAAAGCCTACTGACTACAAAACCCTTGTTGGTATTCCTGATTAGGGGGGTAACAGGTTAACAAGAAAGAATCAATTTTGGAAAAGGGAGGGAATAGCTTTTGGCGCCCCTTAAACAAAGAGTGCTCGAACATTGGTTATAGTCACTAAACTTCACCGGTAGTCTGATCGACTCCAACACTGGTTCTCTTGAAATTTTGTCTTATCATTCTGCATAATGGTTGATAGACATATAAGGTGCCAGGTTAGCTAGAGAGAAGGACACAGAAGAATCAATGCAAAGTAGTCCTATAAGATTATAAGCAAAAAAGTTGCGGGTGAACTGTCTAAGATGTATATGTGAGGAGTCTCAAGCTTTGTTCACTTTACATATTAATTAGAAATATTGCAATTGTGTGTCTTCATTTATGACCAAATTACCACTAAGTAGAGAACATTCTTATAATCATATACCATGGTAAAATTATTGTTCACCATGACACTTGTGTTGATTATCTAAATCATTTTTCCAAAATTTGCAACTCGTTATATGTACATCTACGTGTTTATTATACACATCTAACCCTTTTCCATATGGGAGAGAGACATGATCATTTCATACTTTTCTTTTTGTGATTCGAGTTTCTCACATTCTAGAACGTAGCTCAAGTCACATTTGATCAAATCAGAGAATTCAACTATGCTTACCTAACTTGTTCTCACTGCAACTTTTTAAACAAAATGTCTCAAGAGCTATAACTCAAGAAGATCCCAGAACAAGCAAAATTGAAATAAACAACGAAAGCTAGACACACTTTATTATGGCTTTAGATGACATCCTCATGGGAGAACCTTCAACATTAGTATTACTCACTCACACACATGCACCCACAAACACACACAAGATTTCTATCTTGAAATAATTGGCTTGTAACTACATAAAGAATAACAATATGCCATCAACTAGAACCATTGTATATTTGATAGAATACGAATTCTAATCTATAAAGAAAAGGAAAAGATTGGCGGAAAAAAAAAACTGCCATTGACCTCTCCATAAGTTTTTTCTAGATAACTGGGGATGTGCACAATGTGTTTATTAAATTAAAAAAATGATTACTACTATTATTTATTGTAGTCATCAAAGGATGCCATTTGTATTGCAAAAGTCCGTAGTCTCGAAAGAAGACAATTCAAATATGGGGTTTGAATAATCGATTCAAAGATTTATGGCAATCAATTTTTTTCCTAAAAAAGTTATGTTTTTTGGAAAATTGATGTTTCAGGGTATGTGTATCAATAATTTCAATCTACTTGGTATGAATCAAGATGTAGTATCAAAGTCCATAATGTTGGATTTATTCTCCTTCTCTCCCTAAATCCTGTTGTTAATCCTGATCCATTCATGTTGAGGCATATTTACTCTCATTCTCGCATAGTATGCCGCTATACACGGGATTTGAAGACAAGTATTTACATGATAGTCAAACTGTTGAGGGAGTCGAGTCAAACTATCGAGGGACTCAAAAGAGTCGAACTATCGACAATGCTCGAATGATCGATTTGACCAATCGGTAAATTGAACCTTCGAACGCTTGTCACCCCTTGACTCCGACTATTTGACCTCGTCTCGAATTGACTTGAATCGACAAATCGTAGAATTTGACTGCTGATGTGGCACCACTCAAAATGGAGCTGGTCAATTATACTGGCCATTCCCACTACTGTGCGACTGCTTTGGCAATAATTGCAACTACTTCACCATTTTTCTAGATAACGACAACCACAACTGCCGCCTACCAGGATAGTGACATCCATGCCTGCTAATTGCCTGGACAGTGACATCCACTACTTCAGCCAAGATCCACGTTAGAAAGCTCAACGTCTCTATGCCATTTTGTATATATATCTGCACAAATGTACATACATGATGATGAATTAACATAACAATTTCTCCCAATATTGAATTGGCTAGCATGATACATCATGATGAATAATGAGTGATTTTGACTTCATTTAATCCAAAATTGGATTGGCTAAAATCAATGATCAAACACACTATGAACCACGATATAGACTCTGCCACATGAGTCGCACAAAGTGTTGTAATTTCATTAGATTGAACCTTAGTATTTGATTAAAGTTGAAACTATTTGGATGATAAGTCTTGACTATTTGATTTTTGAAATCAACTATGAAAAATAGGTTTTAAATTACATTGCTACTTGTGATAATTCTATTGTAATCACTTGTCAAAAAAGAATCACTTCTCCAACAAATGACTTTCCAACAAATGATGATCTATTTCAACCAATCACTTCTCCAATGACTTTCCAACAAATGATGATCTATTTCAACCAATCTAGGGAAGTTTGTAATAGTGTTTCAGATGATGTCCTCATTTATAGAAAACACTAGAAGAGCATTTAGAGCAGCTAAAAAATATTTTGATCATATTAAGATAGGAGAAGCTCTATGCTAAGGAAACTAAGTTGTAAGCTTTTGAAGTAGAGCTACCTTATCTGGGACACATCATATCAACTAATGATGTTAAGATTGATTTTGATAAAATCAAAGTAGTATTGAAATGGCCAATATTGGAAGCCATTTTTTTTTTCACTTCTCATTTTTTAGTTGTTCTTTTTGGATATGTGATTGGATATTTTTATTGTCTATTGTTCCTTGAGCCTTAAGATCAACCTTCTATCCATTTTTGATCTTTTTGAAGTGGAGTTTTTGAAAAGTTAAACTAGATATTTTGTTGTCTATTCTAAAACATTCTCTGGATTCAACAAGTTCATTGCATTTTACGGTTCCAATCTAGAATAACTTAAGATTTCACAAAAATTCATATGTGAAGCTTTGACTTTTGGTTCATCCTGGATATTCAGCCCCATCAAGTTTTTATTTAAAGATATTCCACACAAACTTTCTTATTTTTGATCGAGAAATGATTCAAACCCAAAATCCCGTTGCATTGTATGCACATAACCCTCTAAATGAGTCCCAAAATAACTCGCAATGGTTGTGACTTATAAGCAGTACACTTAATCTACAACATCAGTAATGATGTCACATTGTAAATTCACCCAACTAACTTAGAATTTGGTTAGTTATGCCTGATTTAGGAATACGAATGTCTAGATGTGGACCTTTACACATTTAAAACACAACATTCAATCAGATCCTAAAAATCCCTTCTGAGTTAACAAGGCAATTTTTTATTGGATAACTTGATAGCTTGCGAGTAGTCCTCTTCAAACAATTCTCATCAAGGTGCCTATGTTTAACTAACTGGTTTATGCATGCATATAAACCCAATCAAAGAGATACATAGTGGATCCATAGGATTAATGACTTGCACAAAAAAATCATGATCCTACAATGATTCACCACATAGCATATCTCCACCAATTCCTTGCAATGTGTACTTATAACATATTCAACCGAAAAACCTGTAGCTCAGTTAACTCTAAGAGAATATAATTCTCAAAGAGTGCTATTTCCTAAGATATCAAACCAAAATCTCTAACAAAGATTATTTTAAGAAAATATTTTGTTAATAGAGAATTTCTTTCCCTTGCATTAACTTTCCTAGTTCACACTAAGATCAGCCTAATTAACACAATCAAGAAAAAATATGAGACTATATCCATTAAACCATTTCTTGTAATAGAACTTTCTAGTCCTGATACAAATCAACTAGATTCGTGATCAGTAAGGTCTAGTCGTAGAAGAATAAGTTCATTTACAAATCCATGTCTTCTAGATTTACTTCCCTTACATCTTCTAGCCGAATGGATTCATACAATATTTCGAAGGTTTCAACAGTATCCCAAATATCCCATGAATTAAGATTCTAAAATAGGTCCTCCATCTATACACATGACGGATTTAACTCAGAATCAATGCTATAGATGTTTCTCTTAGATAACTTCTTCTACTCTTCTCTCCCTTTTCTATAGGAAACTACACAAATGTCCAATATCCCTTTAATCTGATACTATGAATGCCCCAACAGATTTGCACATGCGACCTATCCTAAGATAACCTTTTATGCCCATAGAATTCATTCTTATGAGAAATTGACCTACATAGACCAGAAAAGGATTTTGGGATCAAGAAACACGGTAGATAATTCATATTTAAAAATTAACTCATAGATCTTGATGGATGTTATTGTCTTTTCTGTGACATCATCCATGCTTCTTGGGTAGCTACTACTACCTCCCAAGGAGTCGCTTAAAACCGGGTTAGTCATCTCATAATATTAAGAGATTCACAAATATATTCCCAAAAAGAGAAATAACTTTAAGGGTTTCTGATGTTGTGAAGTTGAGATATCCCTAGCCAGATCTACTCGGTCTCTCTTTCTCCAAGATGACCCTCAACTTCATGATCTTATCATCCAGAAATCAAATAATCTATATGGAATGCCCTATCCCACTTATAGAGCATGTAGGAAACACATCTTTCCAACCATATTCTTAGAGAAACCGTCTCTTAGATGTACTAAGTTAATACAAAGGCAATAGGGAAATGCGAGTACAACTACCGTTTATCCTTTATTCACAATTTGTTTTCCCCAAAATTTGAATTGCTAATGGCCATATTACATGGCAAAAGATTTTTCGTAAGAATAAATTCTTACGTTATTCTAATGAATTGTCCAATTAGAGATTCACTCAGAATCTTAAATCTGGCAAATGACTCACGTAAACGTTCCAGTCTTCTTTTTGAGTCATTTAAACGATATGTAGGGTTTTGGGAATTTACCAAATTCCATCCTCATAGTGCTAATTCCATCTCATAAATACTTCCCCCCATTTTCAAATCATAAGTTGAGGAATGAAAGTGACACTGGAGTCCTACTTATACCCAACAGGAAGCCCTAAAAAGGGGTCCAGAGGATAATAGTCAACTGGGAGGGAAAATAGTGCGCCGTCCAAGAGGGCCCCCCTCCAAGGTAATATGTCAATAAATAATAATAGGGCCCAAGGCCAACCATATAGTCTAAATGTCAGTAAACAATAAATAGAGGGCCCAAGGCCTGCTTATGCATAAAAAGTAAAAGTAAAGTAGGTGCGACTGGACATGGCGAATGTAAAGAGCCAAGTCCATAACTGTTACCGAGGAAACAAAATTTTACGAGTTGTTAATGGCAATAACCACTTGGGTCTACATCCAAAACCAAGCTAGATGGTTATTTAACAAATTTGCTATTCTGCTATCACATACGCATTCGAGGAAGAATGCCTGATTACGACTCCTCTGTTTAGGCAAATGCAAAATATAATTAGTACATTTAATAAAAATTGAACTGTAATACTATATAATATTGCATCCTCCGACCTAAAAAGGTTTCAAAATATTATGAAAAAAAAATTGTCGAATACTTAGAAGATTTGTTCAAAATGATTTACAGGAAAAAATTTATCTTCCTCCACGCTTTTAAAAACATAGATGAGATAAATAAACAAAATCCTGAACTATACCCTCCCCACTTTTCCTCTCTTTCACCCTCGCAATCTTCATGGGCTCCTGGTGACATTCTTGGGTGGTTAGCCATTGATGGATCACCTAAGTTTCCAGATCTCCTACCAGCGAGCAGCTGACTGCAACTAGAAATTCATGTCGGGATTACAGATGCTGGTCTGCATGTCTCACAGATCGGAGGGTTATGCATGTTTACCAGGCATAGATAGAATCACTCTAGCAAGCATAAACTATGCCCCAGCTCCACCCTCAGGAAGTCGACCTTGGAGCCGTGAGACACATGGTGCAAATCATTCTGAAATATTTGAGCTCAGAGATAATAATCTCTGCAGTGGATTCTTGAAAAAAACCACCTAGCAACTGCCAGAATCATGCCCTAACTCCGCCCATGAAAACAGTCAGAAAACAAAGATCTTAAGCTGAAAATCCATTGCATGAATTTGGCCCTCAAAAATCGAATCACTGCTGCAAATTCCTATGCTTAAACAGGATATTTTTAGTATGAAATTCACTTACAAGGTGGTAATCTTTGCTGCCCTGATTGCTTTTATAGGGCTGCATGAAAGATTTTTGAGAATAGGTGGTTTTTGGAAGGAGGATTTACAAGATTAAAACTTCATTTATAGGTTCATTTCTTATCAACTCTATGCCTTAACTCCAGAATTGATTGATAGTATAGCGCACCCAATCAAAAGTTGAGCCATCCTTCAAATACACCCAATTATCTTTTGCTATCTACAATGGCAAAAGAGTCATCTGCCACAAAGAAAGAAACCTTTCTTGTAACAGAGTATTTTGTGGCAGCACTATTGATTACCGCCAAACAAGCAAGAATCCTTTCACAACTAGCAAAATTCTTGACTGATTTCATTCACGAAACTTGTAGCAAAAGGGTTTCTATATCCCAATTTAACATACGTTTAATTCATGGCATTGATATGTATTTAAAATCTACGCCCATACGTCATGTGGTTGATCACGTTGAATCCTTGGTTATTTCTCATCTAGAACAATCATGACTCATCAGTAAAAATCTCCACCTCATCTATTCATGTCCTTGAATCAGTTGCATTTTCTTGTACCATATCGTCAAGTCTCCATCTCACAAGCACATCCTATCTTTGTCCTTAGCTACAAATCTATAACACTAATTCTTATATTGTCTCTATCTCACTTGCAAGCTTGTCTCTCATCCTCAAGTGGTCCCTATCTCTCAACTACAAGCTCTCATGAAGGTCGAATGCACCCCATATTACCCATCGAGTTCGAAATTCTAGCATTCCGCATTGTTAATGAGGAACGTATGGATGAGAATGATAGCCTCCAAGAGCAAATGGTAGCTCTAACACAGTTGGAGGAGGATCGTCGTTTAGCATTGATAGAAACTAAATGGGTGCAGAATAAACGAAAAGAGAATTTTGATCAATCCATTAAAAAGATCAAAATTAAACGTGGAGACTATGTGCTTCTATATGACAATAGACACATGTTGTTTCCAGGAATACTCCACACAAGATGGATGGGACCCTATAAGGTCATTGAAGTCTTACGTTCAATGAAAGCAATCACAAGCTTATGCTTATGCAAAAATTTCAGCATTCTATTATGAGCTAATATTTGCTAAGGTTCTAGCAAATATGCCCAAATTTTATATGAAGATTTTGTCTTCCAAAACAAAATTTCAAGAACTCTCACAAGAAATCCAATCAAATTTTCAAAATTAACCATTTATAGGGTTAGAATTCCATTCCCTATTGCAAAGCTGGGTAGTGCACATACCTTGCAATTAGAAACTATTCCAAACCTTCAAAAAAATTTCGAAACTCGATGAATCCGAGCTTTAGCTCAGTTACAAGCTAAGATTCACTAGGTATGCTAGAAAGCAGGACTTAAGCTAGAAAGCAGGAAGAGAGAATGCTTAAGGAGGCTAAAGAGGAGCAATAATCATAAACTGAATAAAGGAATACAATGCTGCCCTAGATATACCCTCTCCCTGAATCAAATAGAGGATTCAAAAAAGGGAGGGAAAAGGATTTGGAGGGAAAATAGTGCGCCCTCCCAATAGGACCCCCACTCCAAATCAACGTGACCAAGTCCTAAAAATATGATCAAGTAGGGCCCAAGGCCAGTATATGAATAAAAAGGGCCCTTAGGCCTGCTTATGCATAATAACGAATAAAAGAATGGACACGACGAATGTAATGAGCCAAGTCCATAACTCTCCCCTGCAGAAAAACAAAGCCCTCCACCGGCTAGCAAGCATAATGACTATCTAAAACAATAATGTAAGCATGCTAAATACTGAAAAATCATGAACTAATGGAAATATTGATGGAGAGGACATAAGTCGTCACAACAGATATCCCAAAAGTATCATAACTGTGTAAAGCAAGTACTAAGCAAATAGTACAAAAAAAAGAATAGTCATAGCTAGCCGAATCATGGAGTAGAGGGAACATCTGCAATGACATCTGTAGTAGAGGAAAGAACTAAAGCCATGAGGGCTCGAGCCTGATCTGCCAATAACGGTGTATGATAAAAGACATCAATAGGCTCCCACGTGGCCTCAAGAGGACGACCATCCCACTGTACTAAAAACTGAACCTGCCTGCGACGTCGGCTATGCTGAAGGCGAACCTGATGGATGGCAACTGGCAAAAAAAGGGAACAACTCTGGCTTTGTAGGAAATGTGAGATCGCGAGGAGCATCATCCTCAAGGGCAGCTCGTAAAAGGCTAACATGAAATAAATCACAGGCTTGTGTAGAATCAGGCAACTGTAACCGGTATGTAACAAGGTTGAGGCGATCCAAGATACAGTAAGGCCCATAATAGCGTGGTGCAAGCTTCTCAGTAGAAGCGTGACCCTGAATAAAGTGATGACGTGCAAAGCGTAACCAAAGGTAGACCATATCACCAACATGAAACCCAACATGACGGCGATGACGATCAACAGAAGTCTGATAGCGCTGCTGAACATGTTGTAAGTGAGTAGTAGCCCTAGCAATAAGCTCGCGAGCACCAGATAGAAAAGAGGCAATGGTAATTGGTGTATCATCAGGAGGAAGAGGCACCCCTGGAAAAAGTGGAGCATACCCATGAGCCAATAAGAAAGGTGAAACTCTAGTGTTGGTACTAACAGAGCTATTATAGCTATACTTTGCCAAACATAAATGCTGATCCCAATCCTTCTCGGAAGGAGAAACAAAATGTCGCAGGTAATCCTCAAGGATCCGATTAAGGACCTCAGTCTGCCCATCAGCAGTAGAATAATAAGCAGTATCCATCAGAAGCTATACATCCAAAATACGCATAAGCTCTGTCCAGAATGTAGATGTAAACTTACTATCCCGATCAGATAGGATAGTACGTGGCATACGATGCAGGCTAAAAATCTCTGATAGAAAAGACGTGCGCATTGCTCAGCTATAATAGTACTGCGGAGCCAGTATCCACCAAAGCAATATACTCTCGCCCCAAAATGCGAACACGTAACCGAATAGAACGAGGACCAGGACACCTAGCCCAAGTAGCATAAGCAAGCTGTGCATGGCAAGCGGCGGAAGCAGGATCATCAGGAAGCGGGTCAGCCGGCTCATCAACAGAATGTGGGTCAGGAGTATCAAGAATCTGGACATAAACATTAGAATCATCAGGAGTAAGAGCCTCATGGTAAAAAACAGTGGTAGGAGGACTAGGAGACTGTTGGCAATCACGGGCTAGATGATCGGGACTCTTACAGTGATAATAGAGGCGCTTCTGCTGAATCTCAGCGAACTCTACGGCTGAATAATGGCGAACAAAGGCAGGATGGGGTGTAGGAGAACGAGGATAAACGATAGTAGAAGAAGCCAAAGTAGGAGAAGCCAAAGTAGGAGAAGCAGTGGAATGAGAGCGAGAAAAATGAGAAGAAGTGGATAACTCAAGATACTTATGCTGCAAGGTAGTAGCCAAGGAGATAGCATCTGAGAGAGTAGGAGGCCGAAAAGATGAGACATCATATCATAAGGAGCCTCTAAGACCGGCAATAAAACGTGTGATAAGCTCTGTAGGATGAAGATTAGTAAAAAGGTAGGAAAGCTTAGTAAACTGATCAATATAAGCAGTCAAATCACTAGTATGGCGAAGGCTACGAAACAGATCACGTTGGCGAACCAACCACTGTGGGTCAATCATAGCCATACGAAGATTATGACGAAAAGTAGGCCATATATGTAACCCCTCACGAGTAGGCTCAGAGCGATAGACACACCACCAAGTCTGAGCTCAACCATCGAAATGTAATGCAGCCAACTGCATTTTCTGGGTGTCAGTATTGGGATACATAAGAAAACCAATTTTCCAAGATATTCCCGTCAGACGAACCAGAATAAGTAGTAAGCTGGATGCGATCACGAAAATCACGAGAAAAATGGGGCTCATGATTACCTGAAAAAGTAGGAGAAGGAAATCCTGGTGGTGCGGAGGTCCGAGAATCTAGGTGGTGGAACTGAAGACCCAAAAGGAGACCCATAAGGACTAGCACTATATGAAGGGAGACCAAACGTACTACCAAAAGCACCTCCCGAAGATGGAGATGGAGCAGGAGCAGGTGTACTCAATATAGGAAATAAAGGTGCTTTACCAAGACGATGAAGAATGTCTGAGGGGGTGGTATTCCCTCATGGTAGGATAGTCTCAAGGCTAGAAAGAACACGATCAATACGACTCTCAAGATGATCCATGCGGGCATCAATATGTGTAAAACGATCATCTAAAGAGCTTTGTGGTGGGTCTTCTGATGAAGAAGTCGCCATAGGGACTAAGGAAGAGACAAAAACCTGAGGGAGAGGACGTTTGTCGTCACCCCAATTTAGTCTAACTTCCAAAATCACCAAAAATGGCACAGAAACAGTCAATCAAGATGGATAATAATCAAAAAATTAGGGGCTGAGAAAGTAGAATAATGGATAGCAAATGTGCAAGGGAGGAGGAGGGTGTGAGGCAACAAAATGACAAATATGAGAGGGCAACAAGGTGTTGGAAAAGAGCAGTATGTGAGCAGAACGACAACAAGTAGGTGCCAAAAAGGAAGTGCAAATGGGCGCAAGCAATACCTGGGTGGGTGCTGATCCGTCGTCCAATCAGTAGTGCCAACAAAGAGAGGTAAAAGCTGAAGATATGACAAAATAGATGCCCACTAATCTGAATCCTCAACTCATGCCAAATAAGCTGAAAAAAGTGCTAAAAGAGGGCGCTAGACCGCCGACAAATAATCAGCAAAATGAGCAGCAAGTCAATGGAGAAATCCGTCGAGAATGGTGAGATAATAGGGCGCTAGGCAGCAACTACCAAGATCCACAATATGCTGAAAAATAGGCTAGAAAAGGTGCTGAAGTAAGCCGCCGATGAGCCTCCAATCAATAGCCAAAATGGACAGCAAGTCGGTGAAGAGAACCGTTGATAATGAGATGGTAGTAGGGCGCTGGGCAGCAGCTACTGAATCTGAAAAATGATGAGTAAAATAGCTGAAAATAATGGTGATGTAGGGCGCTGGACAGCCTCCAATCAAGATAAAAAATGGTCAGCAAATCGGTGACGAAAAGTGTCGAAAATGATGAGGTAGTAGGGCGCTGGACAGCAGCTACCAAATCTGCAAAAACAATGAAAATCTGCCAAAAAAATCGACGAAAGTGATGGGTTAGCAGGGCGTTGGACAGCCTCCACCAAAGCTGCAAAAAAATGATGAAGAAATCGTCGAAAGTAATGGGCAGTAGGGCGTTGGACAGCCACCACCAAATCTGCAAAAAACGATGGAGAAAATCAATGAAAATGATGGGTAGTAGGGCGCTGGTGAACAGCCAGCAAACAAGCTGGACTTAGGCACCGGAAATAATCTACCAAAATATACATATATATATATATATGTATTTCTGGCCGCCAAATTTAGCGGAAGTACTTCTGCTAACTGTCCGCTAAAGCTCCACCAAGGAAAATGCTCTGATGGGAGCAAGTCCTCCAAACTGTGCTGAACGTTGCTGAAGCAAAGAGATGAAAGCCCTCAGCAAAGAGAGAAAAATCAGCAAGGAAAATGGGCGCCCAATTAGAAAATCAGATTTGAAATTCAGCAATCGGGAAAGTGCTCTGATACCAAGTTACAAGCTAAGATTCACTAGGTATGCTAGAAAGCAGGACTTAAGCTAGAAAGCAGGAAGAGAGAATGCTTAAGGAGGCTAAAGAGGAGCAATCATCATAAACTGAATAAAGGAATACAATGCTGCCCTAGATATACCCTCTCCTTGAATCAAATAGAGGATTCAAAAAAGGGAGGGAAAAGGATTTGGAGGGAAAATAGTGCGCCCTCCCAATAGGAGGACCCCCACTCCAAATCAACGTGACCAAGTCCTAAAAATATGACCAAATAGGGCCCAAGGCCAGTATATGAATAAAAAGGGCCCTTAGGCTTGCTTATGCATAATAACAAATAAAAGAATGGACGCGGCGAATGTAATGAGCCAAGTCCATAACTAGCTCCACCCCCAAGAATTTCAAGACTCCAAATTGCAAGATCTATCTCTCTATTCTTGGCCCTCACTTGCATGCTTTCAACCAACAATTCCTCCTACCTTTGACTCTGATACCACTTTTAAGACCAAGACCACAAACTAGGAGGCGGGTTCCAAATACCCGTAGGGAACGGATTGTGAATCAAACCAACCCAACCAAACCTAGATGCATCAAATCTAGGATCACTAGCAAGAACTCACCATAAAGGAGAGATGTCAATCCAACAACATGTAGCTACTACTCCCTAATCAAGCTCTCTCCTAGAAAGCCTACGGGTATAATTATGCCCTCCAAAGCTCTACCCCAACTAGGAGTTATTTGTGACACCTCTTTAGGACACCTCAACAGCTTAGTTGGGCCACATGTACCACTGACCAATGAGTCACTGCTAGTTTTAGGCATATAAATCCACCATCATGAGTTTTAGGACACAATCATTAATTATGATTTAATACCATGAGGGCCCCACCCCCTCATGACCATAATTATGAGACAATATAGGTTTACCAATCTCCTTACGGGACGTAGATCCAAGGTCAGTCCGATTGTGGGCATGACATTGCTCCACTCACTTTTTGGAAGCCTCTTCACCGCCTATTGTTTGTTGGATTTTCTACTACCATTGGGCAACGCTTGAAACACTTTCTGGTGGATATTTCGGCAGCTTCTTCACCACTTATCATTTGTTAGATTTTCTATCACACTTCCTTACTTTCCATCACAATTGCTTTGGGCCCTCATTGAAAAAACTTGATTTCATGCTTACACCTTCCTGTTCTCTCAGTATGGCAATCTTCAAATATCCGAAGTTGGGGCTAGCAAACATCCAATATCACATTGTTGTGATTGCTCCCTTCAACAAAACAATATTCTTCTTCAAAATCGATAAGGTTCCATCTCAAACATGCACTTTCTTTGGAAAGCATGATTATATTTGATAAAATGGCTCACTATCATGTTAGAGTTATGACTACATCCGTTCAAAAAGATCAATAGATTTTCGAGATTCTATACGATTCTTCTCTCAAGCACATATTCTTCAATTCTTGTCCCTACAACTTTCTGAATTCAGACTCTTGTTGTGTCTCAATCAAGAACATGTGTAAAATCAATCACCTATGATGCTACATCACCTTATGCCTTCCAGGATAGTGAGTACAAGATTAGAGGGTCCATAACCTGATAGAATGAAAAAAACAACTTTACTAATCTCTCTTCTTGTCCCTTAAATGTTCCAAAGCAAAACATTTCACAAACTAGCACAACCAAGATCCCAAAACAAGTAGCATGAAAAAAAATAGCAACAAAATTGAGTTGACTTGCACTACGTCTTCACACATCATACTCATGGAAGGACTTGACACAAGGGTATATACACACACAAACACCCTCATCCTACCCCAAGAACCAAGAACAAGAAACTTAAGGTTCATGGACAAGTGCCAAATCTACAACAGGTTTGCTTTTCTCTAGATTCAATGATAGTTTTGCTGTAAATTGTACTTGTAAACTTGATTGTATCTATTTTTGATAGAGTTGGAAAAGTAACATTTCATAGATATTTTGATTTAAGTAGTGATACATGTCACATCAAGAATGAATCAAGGAACAATGCTATTAGCGTAGATATAGTGAATGAGTTGTACATGAGTGGGAGGTTCTTAATGAGATTAAAAGTCATACTTTGGGTCATGTGGAAATAAGAGTCTGGATTGTGATGGCAAAAAGAGGGGTATAGAGGAGGCAGTAGAGAAAAGAACATGAGTGATAACTATGAAGGAAGCACAAATAATGGGGGTTTTCAATGATGGATCATGAGATATTAGTGTACTTTGTCAATAGCTTTATCAAATCTATCATGAGCATGACGGCCCTCATTGAGCTATGCAGCGAATATTAGTGAGCATATAGCTATTTAGGGCAAAAGGATAGAAAAATTCCGACAAGAGATGTAAAGTTGAGATAAAGACTTGGACATAAATTCTTTAAGACAAATTTGGGGTTTAGGTTAGTGAAGAAATACAAAACTAGAAAAAAGATATGATTGTCCATTGGAATGTTTTTCCATGCTTAGAATTTCCAAGTTTCTTATTACAAAAAGTGCTAATAACCAACATGAAATTGAAAAGTCAAAATCAACAAATGTAATGCTCACCTCCAAATTTGTTAGAAGTTCTTCCAACACTATTTGCACACCATTTTCCACATCCTTCTTCATCCTTAAAGTCAAAGGCACATCACCATCTATATGACATGGTTTACTTTGAAGCATCTTGCTTGTGTCATTCTACAAAAACAACACAACAAAGCTCTTCAATAACCTATAAATGCATTTGAATTTCAAGTGCAATTAGATGCTTAATCATATCACAATTTTGATGAAAGCACTTAAATAGCTTCCTTTATCCCAACACATTTGTAGTCACGGCTTCATAAAGTTTAGGTCGATTGAACTAGGGACCAAGTGGTGGAGTGTAGACACCCCTGCGACTTGTGAATATTGATGTTTAAATCTGATAGCTTTTGGAAGGTTATATTAAGGGTCTTCAAAACACACTCCAAGCATCTATCTGCTTTGTTCAAAATGAGTTAAGGTTTTTGAGAGATGCACACACATTGAACAAGTAGGATATCTTGTATGCTCTCTTTAGTTAATAAATGGAACCATAATCTGTGACATAGTGTAAAATCACCTAAAGGAACTAAAGCTTCAATGGTAAAATGGTGCAAATAGTGCAAGAGATAAGGAACATTCAAGATAGAAGGTATAGAAAAAAAATACATGCTCAACATAGGATCATAAGCAATAACTCGACGTAGGATCATAGCAAATAACAATCAGTTGCATTGTCATCAACAAAAGCTGAATATGGAGCTATGACTAAAGCAACATGCGAGGCTACTTGACTATAGCTTTGAGCTTTAAATAAGTCTATTAGGAAAACTTTAAGTCAATTCTCATTCAAGACAACCCAGATAAGCTATCCCTTAGTAGGAATTTGGAACACACGATTAAATTGGTTCCAAGGGGGAAAGATCTATCTATTGACCTCATAGGATGATCCTCAAGGAGGAGGAAGAGGTGAAAAGGATACTCGATGAGTATCTTAGGTTAGGATACATAAGAATACCTATTCACTGTCTGCTTTGCCAATTTTGTTGATGAAGAAGAAAGATTTATCTCCCAGGTTGTGTATAGGTTATCGTGGCTTGAATAAAATCATGATAAAACAAAAGTACCTTATGTCGTGAATAGATAAAGATGCATTATATGGAGCAAAGGTGTTCAACAAGATCAATAATAAGAGTGGCTATCATTAGATTAATATTAGAGAGCCTAATGTAACAAAAATGGCGTGTTTCTTCGGTTTAGGACATTCATTAGAATAATGTCCAGGTGTTCCACAATTAAAACAGGTAGGTATCTGCTTTGTCCTTTGAACACTATTCTTCTGCTGATTGGGTGTATACTCTGCATCGGAATAAATTTCTTCACAAAAGGTTTATATGAAGAAGAGACTGGTGTAGTAGTAGTTTTCAGATTAGAAGCTTGTACTTCATATACGGTTTCACTAGGATCTACCTCCATTGAATAAACTACTTCGTTATCAAAATTTCCTTCCTCATTACTCTCTTCTACATAGGAAACTTGCATTTTAGCTTTACATTTTGAATAACTGGTCCGTTACAAGGATGGTAGACCAACTGCGTTTGAAAGCAAAAGCTTGATTTTGCTTAGTCTGGGTATTCTACCATTGAGAAGGAGCTTTTTGTAGTCATTCACGTGTTGAAAATCTAGAGGCATTATCTTTATGGTGATCACTAATCACCAACACCTTAAGTACATATGTGATGTTGTGGACCTTCAAGGACGAAAGGCTAGATGGTTGAAACTCATTCAAGAGTTTGTGTTCGACATTAAGTATAGTAGAGGTACATTGAATTGTGTTGCCACTGCCTTGAGTCAGATTGGAGAAGTTAATTAGTTATGCGTTGGTGAAATCCAATCTGATTTGTATCTATCACTTCGGAATCTGTGTCGAACTGATGCATTTTTGTCACATGTACTTTGAATCCCTTGCCCAGTGTAAATTGTAGTTATTAAATTGTATATGGCTAAGTCTCCGGCCTGTGGAGACAATTGTAAATTGTAGTGTAAATATTGTTATAGTGACTTATTCCGAGATGGCCAAGGGGGTACTGGGTTTCATGAGAGTCTGCTGGACTGTTCTCCTAAAAAGTAGGAAGGGTTGACCGATCAATGTGACACGTGTCATATGCTCACTAGGATACTTGGTCCAGTGCATGAGTGACACGGACGGTCAATGGACGGGTCAATAGGACATGTGTCATATGCTCATTGGGACACTTGGTCCAATGCATAAGTGACACGTGTCAGACTGTCCACCTACTAGCTTGCCTATGCGTCAAGGTACTGGCAAGTGGTAAGTGTCGAATGCGCATGGAGTTTGCCATGTGTCGACGTTAGGATGTGTCAGGGTTAAGGGGTGCTTGAGGGGATATAGTGTGAGCCTTGCCAAGCATTCCCTATCGTATTCCTATGTAGCTATGGTTGGGAGGAGACTTGCAACAGAGCTCTCATGTTTGCTTGTTGATCTATGTACTTTTGCTTGAGATTAATAAAGTGATGAATTTGTTGGGTGATTATGTGTATTTACTTAGGGTTTGTGAGCTTGTGTGCAGTTTGGTATTAGAGCAGTTGCTTCGAGACTTGTGTGGGATTTGGCATCTTCAGTTAGGGTTTGGTGCATTCTTGGAGAGCCAATGCCCTATTGTAGGTGATTTGTTGGCAGATTTGGAGCCCATAAGATAGCAGATTGAAGTCCTATGGTGGATTGCTGATCTTCTAGTTGCCTTTGAGCATTTTTTACTATGTGGCTTGATTATTCTCTTCGCTCTTGTGAAAATCCAGCCCACATAGGATTTATGAATTTGTTTGTAAATTCAATACTCAGTATTTTTCAGATCTGTCAGTTGCAGTAAGCTTCTTGGGGTAGGTCGCTGGTAGGGTAGGGCTTTCTGCCTTCCGATTCGGTGATCATCCATTTTTTTTTGCAATTGTCAGTTTGAAACCCTAGTTTGCTGATTTTTGGAGAAAAAGAGTCTATGTGTAGTTAGAACTTGGTTGTGGGAGGTCTATTCTATCCAGTTCTTCTAGGAATTCAGGGTAACCTATCTTTGTAGTGATTTGAGGTGCTGAGAGAAATTAGCAGGAACATCAGTCATAACAGAATTAAGAGGAGATACAGAGACCAATGTAAAAGATACTGCACCAACCAGCAAACCAAGAGGGATGTCTGAAGTATGTATAGGAGCAATAGTAGAAACACCACCAAGGTATGCAACATCAATATCAATGAAACCAAGAATGACCACTAAATTGGTATCTATGAATCAAGGCATATAGGTGCAAGGTACTCAGTAGCACCTTGTAGATCTGGAGCAACATCAACCTGTAAAGCTGGAGCAACACCAAGGTACTCAACATCAACCTGTAGAGCTGACTCTAACTCGCTATGTATATCCCTCTCGATCTGAGAGTCGATCACTATACAAGAAGACTCAGCATGAATCGATATGTGTGACTCAATCTCAATAGAACTATGTGACTCAACAATAGGACTATGTGTGATGCGACAATAGGACTATATGTCTCGACAATAGGACTATGTGACACTATCACTATCTCAGGACTATGTAAATACTCAACCTCACATGCAGAAGGTAACGCAGAAAGAGTGGTGGCAAATAGAAGATCTTCTAAAAATATGCCCGATATGAGAGTAGGATGAGTGCGACGATAGATGGAAAACCAAACTTTTGCATGGCCATCAAACCACAAAGAAGCCATCTTGATTTTCATAACATCTAAACATGAATAAGTGAAAAAATAATCCTCAAAATTATTCACAGTTATGGACTCGACTCATTACATTTGCCACGTCCATTCTTTTATTCTTTATTATGCATAAGCAAGCCTATGGGCCCTTTTTATTCATGTCCTGGCCTTGGGCCCTATTTGGTCACATTTTTAGGACTTGGTCATATTGATTTGGAGTGGGGGTCCTCCTATTAGGGGGGCGCACTATTTTCCCTCCAAATCTTATGCCTCCCTCTATTTTTGAATTCCTACTTTAGGGTTCATTGGTGGGGTATATATAGGGCAGCATTGTAGTCTTTTATTCAGCTGATGATATTGATCTCTCTCTTTAGTCTCCTTAATCTCTTCCCTTTATGCTTTCTAGGGTTAAATCTTGCTTATGTGATGCTTTCATAGCTTAGCTCTAGATCGATTGTGGCTTCATTCGTAACTTGGTATCAGAGCACTTTCCTCAGATTTGCACCACTTTTTTTTTAGACTTAGTAGAGGCTGTCTAGCGCCCTACTAACCCATCACGATGTTGATCCTGAGCTGTTCCCTTTCTTACCAGCTACCATTCACCAGGTTCACCTTCAGCATAGTCGGCGCCGCCGACAGGTTCAGTTTTTGGTACAGTGGGATGGTCATCCTATTGAGGAGGCCACATGGGAGCCGATTGTTGTTTATTATCATATACCATTATTGGCAGATCAGGCTCTAGCCCTCATGGCCTTGGTTATTTCATCTACCACGAATATCGTTGCAAGATGTTCTCTCTATCTCATGATTCGGCTAGCCATGACTATTTCTTTTTCGCATCTACATCACATTACTGTAGTAGTTGCTTAGTACTTGCTTTACATTTGTATGTTGCTTGTGGGGTATTTGTTGTGACGACTTATGTCCTCTCCATTAGTATTTCCATTAGCTCATCCTTTTCCAGTATTTAGCATACTTACATTGTTGTTTCTGAGATAGTCATTATGCTTGCTAGCCGGTGGAGGGCTTTGTTTTTCTGCAGGGGAGAGTTATGGACTCGGCTCATTACATTTGCCGCGTCCATTCTTTTATTCTTTATTATGCATAAGTAGGCCTATGGGCCCTTTTTATTCATGTACCGGCCTTGGGCCCTATTTGGTCACATTTTTAGGACTTGGTCATATTGATTTGGAGTGGGGGTCCTCCTATTGGGGGGGGGTGCACTATTTTCCCTCCAAATCTTCTGCCTCCCTCTATTTTTGAATTCCTACTTTAGGGTTCATTGGTGGGGTATATATATGGCAGCATTGTAATCTTTTATTCAACTGATGATATTGATCTCTCTCTTTAGTCTCCTTAATATCTCTCTTTCATGCTTTCTAGGGTTAAGTCTTGCTTATGTGATGCTTTCATAGCTTAGCTCTAGATCAATTGTGGCTTCATTTGTAACATTCACCTAGTCGGTGAATTTGACAATGCCACAAGATGTAGAGGAAAAATTGAAATACTTAGGAAAAGAGAAATGTGTCATCATTTTGTCTTTTTTTCTATTTTTAACAAAACAGGACAATGTAAAGTGTGAAGGGAAGGAAACGAATGGGAAATGTGATGAATGATCCAATTTTTTTTTAGTACAAGTTACCAACATTGGAATGTCGAAGACGCACAAACCCTGAGGGAGAGGACATTAGTCGTCACCTCAACGTAGGCTCTAATCAACACCAATGGGAAAAGGCCATGAAACAAGGGAATGTCAGAAGAAGAAAACACCACGAAAGGGAGAACCAAGTAATGAAGTAAGCTGCCCAAATGTGACAGGAAATCCAGCAAGTGATAGTTGGTGAAGAAGCTACCAAAATGGCCACCAAATAGTGTGCCAAGTAAGAAGAAATGTTGCCCAATGGTGATAGAAAAGCCAACAAACAATAGGTGGTGAAGAGGTTGCCAAAAAGTGAGTGAAGGAGGGCGTTGCACAGCCAATAACTGGATTTGCAAAAAGCTGAAAAAATGGTCTCTCAATGTGGGGCAGTAGGGTGTTGGGCAGCCACAAAGAAAATTCGCAAATGGGCTGAAGGTGGTGAAGTAGGGCACGACATCAAAGTGTAATATCTTGAGAATAAGACATGCATCTGGCAAACCGTAAAGTGCAATGAACTTTTTGAAAAACAAAGTATATAAAAATCCAATAACAAAATCTTTAGAACATAAAATAGAATATTCCAATTTGCCAAGGTTTGACTTTTCAAAATCTTCACTTTTAAAAGGTCAAAAAGGGATACAAAATGGATCTTAAGAATTAAAGAATTATAGGAAAGAACAAGACCCAATCACATATGTAAAAAGAACAACTAAAAAAATGAATAGTAAAAAAAATACCTTTTTGGAAAACTTTGCAGGATCTTTGGATGTAGAACGACCTGGATCAATAGTCTTGTCTCAGCCTAGCATCCTCAATTATTTTGAACTTCTATCACAAAAAAGGATGAAAAAGATGAGTTCTTCCAAAAATTGAAAATTAAGGTTTCCAAAAAACGCCCAGCAAAAAAAATCACATTGTCATAGGCGTTGACTTGCTACGACACCAATGCAACTACCAACTCAATTCCGACACAAACAAAAAAGTTATGACAAAAACTGTGAAAAGAAAAATTTGCTAGATAGAGTAAACGGCTAGCGACAGAAACACGGCCATAAAACTGTCTAAAAAGAGAGAGCTAAAGATCCACCAAGAGATGAAGATCCAACGAGAGGGAGATGAAGAGAGAAAAGAGATGGCAGATCTTAGTCCTTCAATGAAGATCCTTAAACCTGCAAAGAAAATCACAAAAACAAACAAAAGATCCAAAAACTTGCAAAGAAACCATAAAACAAAAAAGCACTCCCAATCACTCAGGAAAGTGCTTTGATACCATGTTATGAACAGGTTCATAGGTATCAATGATGCACAAAAAACAGCAAAAGGCATTCACATAGCATTCTTCAACTAAGAAACTGTATGAATATCAATGGTCGCCGATAGCTCAGGCAGATCTCCAACTAAGGTCTCCAAAATAGTACAGCTCCCCTACAAGAAGCCCAAGACTCAAATGATCAAAACTAGCAAATGACTAGCCTTAGAGGCCATTTATAGTGGACAAACCTTACGCCCCTTCATATTGATTTGGAGGGAAAGTGAAATTAAAAAATTAGGGCCAAAAATAGAAAACCATGTAAACCCATCAAGTGTAATATAAAGTAAGTGTCCACCAATACTGTCGAAAGTAGAGGAATCTAATGCGTGTCCATAACACATAAGGGCTCGCTTGCCTCTATATAATCATAGAGCAAGTGGGCACTCATTATTTCAAAATCGAACAAGCAAAAGCAACCAACATGCAAGAGACCTATGGCAAGAAAAATCATTGACATGTTTGGAATTTATGATGTAAGATATACATACTATGGTCAATACCAAATTGAGGAGACAAATTATCATTAAGTTTTGCCTATCATGTGGTCAAGGTATTATAATTGTTTGACTTGATGTGCGTGCAAAACTATAGCATTCATCCTTTTGCTTAAAAATCTTTGCATGTGCATCTTGAATCTACCGAATTGTATTACACAGAAGAAATACTCGTATAATGCATATTAGAATATCTCCAAGTCATTATGGACTAACCCTAAGTACTAGTTGCTCTAATTAGCACACCTTTAGGTACTGGGCCAGTTACCATTAAGGGCACGTCCTTATGGGACCCAAGTACCCTAATTTTCCCCTAATCCCTAAAACTAAGGGCCTCTAGTAAACATAGGGCTATCATGCAGTCATTAGTAGATTATTGAATTCCTTTTATTCTAACAAGTATTGCTTGGGGTTCTTCATGGGAGATCTCTTGTCTATGCTTAGTAAGTTAGTACTACTTGTTGGGTGGGGGTTTTAGCCAATGTTCATGATTTGATACCAATATTTGTATCAGAGCACTTTCCTACTCCTCCATGTTTTTTTTTCTTTCCTCTTTGTTGTCCATCGTTGCTCTTATCCTTCTACTCCTACTTTATCTCCTTCACTGATTCGTGTCGCTGCCCTTGCCCTATCTCCTTACCACCATCACCCTGAATCCTTTCTTTTGGTTCATTGAGCCACTTCCCATTGTCGCCCCTACCTACCATCGCTACCTAATTTTGCTTCAATCATTCCTTGCTACGTCACTACCTTTTGCCTCCATGTTTTCCTTCAATTGCCTCATTGCTCAGCCACTGTCTCATCATGGATTTCGGCCCAGTGATCCCTCCATCTTCTCTCTCCACATCCTCTCTCTTCCATACCTACCTGACCTATTCTTCTTCCTAACCAGTTGCTTGCCAAGGAATTCTTGAAGCTCTCTTCATCGATTAGTGCGGCAGAGCTACTGTGGATGAACTAGGGCAGGCTATCTAGAAAAGTGGGATTAGTTAGCATGTTTTGTTTAGAATTATTATGACAATGTTATATGATGTACTCTAAAAAGATTTCTTTCCGACTATGTTTGTGGCAATTTGTACTAGAAGTAATTTGTGGGTGATTCATTGTATGTCTTTACCTATTGCAAGCATTGTAATCGCAATTTTGTGGAATGCACGTGAGCAACTAAGCAATTACTATTGAATTTGGTTGACATTTGTTGAGGCGTTTGTTGTGTGTGTGATATTTGCTAAGTGAAACCCTAAACAATGCACATGTAGGTATTGGATGCCATCAAATACAAATAAGTGCAATTTTGGTTTATTATAGTGAATGGCTATGCTATGATAATTGTGATGTAACACATTTAACCCTAAATCAAAAACACCATGAAAAACAAATTGTAAAACTAAAAAGATCAATAGATACCAATATAAAGCCGAAAATCCCATAGTTTTGTCATTGAGGAGTGTTACAAAGTCATTAACATAGACGAAAATCTTAAATTCAAAAAGAGGCAGTTCCTTAATGCCAAACACATGGATCCATTAACTCCAAACGACGTAGCTAAACCCTAAGTCCTACAACATTTTGTTATTCTAGTCATTTGTCTTGGGCATTATTGTTGTTTTTCTTCAATTGAAGAAGTTCAATCATCTCTAATAGATTTACCATCCTCATACATACCTGAAAGATTTTGTTCCATTCATTGTTTTAGGGCATTATAAAGCACTATTGCCCCCTTCCAACCATTTGGCTGGATGTCAACCAGTCGAATGCTCAGATCTCAAAAACAAAGAATACGAGAAAACCATTGGGTGCTTTCTTTAAATCACACTTTCGGATGCCTGAGCTCCTCAAGCCCTGTAAAGTCCTGGGGGCAGAACTCTCTCCCACAGTGTGCAAATTTAGATAACACATTTATGTGCAAGGAAGGAGGGAGGAATCACCATAACCTAAGTGAGGAGTTTTGAAAAGAAAAATGTAGCTCATATGTAGCTTTGTGCAATTTCTCAAGGCATGGAAAACAGCTCTCAGAGCCTAGGCATTCAGAAGAATTGTATTAGGTTCACCCTGCTCAACATTCTCTAGTAGCTCTTGCCTATGTTTACTGCTTGAAAATAGATGAGCAATTGCATTCAGGAAAAACTGTAATTCGATTGCCATTACAGCAAGGAGGCTAGCAAAATATCTAAAATAAAGACTCCACTAATAACAATTTATCAGAACTAGTCTTAAGCATGTTGAAGTCTCATGGATACATATGTACTAGTCAGCAGTGTGCCTGCACGAAGTAGAATTTTTCATTTCTTATCAAAACGGTATTTGAAGATAAAGTTTCTTACACACAAAACTGAAAGTTACCTGAAAGTCTGGAAGCAATGCTCTTATGCCTTCTTCACATCTGAAGTAGAACAGATTAAAGTTTGGATTCAGCCTAAAAGGGCCCTCTGATTGAAGTTGATCAGCTGCTTTATGAATGCACAGAACCCGTTTTTTAGCAGCTACATGTTTCAAAACTTCTGTGGTCAACTTTTCTTTTTCTTCATACTCTTGCACCAGAGCATTTTCACGTTCTTGAGTCTCTATTTCCTTCAGACTTTTGATGAAGTCAAGTGCAGCCTGTTTACTTTCTTCGTAGCAGGCTTTTGCTCTTTGATAATTCTGCTCTGTTATATTGTACTTTTACTTAGATCATTGCAAAACTTGTGCTAGCAACTTAAAATTTATCATGAAGACATGAATACACAACTGGATAGGAAGGCTTTAATGAATTTAATGCTATCAATTAATAAAGTTTCATCACTTAAAAGTCCGTGTCATAAAAGTACAGGGCTGAACTTGAAAAGCCTGCACGAATGACTTTGCATTCCTTGGACACAATCCGTTAGACCTAGAAATGCACATCATGATGTCTGGTGTATAACCCAAAGTGCTACACCTTTTTATCACTTAAATTGTTTCCTGTGTCACCAAAGTAAAAGAATAAAGAGCTGTAACAATTTTTTAAATTTGGAATCTTAGTGTCCAAAAATATAAGTAAAAGCAACTTTTCAAATAAATAGAAAGTGTTGATGTAATGACCTCCGTGATGCATTTGACAATGCTCTCGTGCCCATCTTTCTCATACCTTGATTCAGAGGGTTTTCGACAATGGTTATGCATATATTTACTGTCCTTCCAGCGAGCACAAGCTTCTTCTTCCATTTCAACTTGAGCTGTCTGCTCTTCAAAAGTAGCTGAGTATTCATATATTTGTCTATACAATATCAGGGCAGCTTCTTTCCTGTTTTGTAAAGTGGAAATGTTTGATGGTAAAATGACCCTGGGCAAGTTTGGAAGTGCCATATCCAGCTGAGAGCGACCTAAATTTGCAGGATTGTTTTTACTTTCCTCATGAAATTTTCGGTTTGATGAATCCTCCAACAGAATTGCGCTATTTGATAATTTTGATGCAAGAAAGGGAGTGGCTTGTTTCCCTTTTCTTACATGGAAACCAAGGCAATCATCCAAACTCACAAACAAGTGGGACCTGATATCTTCATCACAGTTCTTAATCATTTGAGATGTTTGTATCCATGTCTTGTTCAACTTTTTCAGATTGACAAAATCCTTGAATGTTTTCTCATTCAGAAATTCAAATCCATGTCCACCTTCATAAATGACAAACAAACGAGGAGATGGACCTCGGGAAAATAACATGGAACTTTTAATTTGACTAGTCATTGCATCAAATGATATTGGTGAAGAAACAGGTGAGCCGTTTTCCCCACCACGGGACAAATTTACCAATGCATTATCCTTCTTAAAACTGTTGAGGCTCACCACTCTTCCCTCCTCTATGAAATCAATGATTGATCCCTTCTGCATCATATACCCGTTTCCATCTTTGTCAGTATGAAGTAGAGTTCCCTGTGCCTGAAAGAGCATGATTTCGTCCATCAATCAGTTTGTTAGAATGGACCATTGTAGGCTCTGGTGCATATAAGAGGTTATATGCAAATACGGATTATCATAATTTAGCTGAAAAAATGACAACAATTGGTGTAGTCGTGCATGTCATTCATATTCTAAGTCAAGATATATATTTCGAGCAAATCCTGGTTGAGGGAGGAAGAGGGTGCTAACACTATGGATCAATATGTGTGACTCAAGTTTTTCTGGAGTAGATTCCTAAGACATGTAGCATTACCAGATTGAAGATATACTTTCCGCTGGTATTCATTGCTTTTTGTTTGCAATCTTGTTCCTCCCCCAAGTGAAAATGTTTAGACTCCCAATCCTTCAAGGCAAGGAGTGTCAGTCCAGCATTTGTGCACCCATGAGATTCACTAGGTGACCCAAAACAGGCTTTGTCTGAGGGTTCAAAGATGGTTGTGTTTGACCTTGTGTGGAAGAGATTTCCACAAGGCAACTGAAATGACAAATTTCCGCTGCTTTTGGACCATTCAGCCCAGTGATCACCTCCTGGTGTTGAAAACCTAACTCTTATGTTACCTTCTTTTGTACCATACACATCAGGTAATCCTTCTTTTTTGGAATGCCACATTGGTGCATCATTGCACTTTTTTCCCTGCATGTTTCTGAAATATTTTAGAGCGAATTGTCATAAGACTGCAGAAAATTTCAACATAGCAATCTGCATCTTTATCAACTTCTCACAACTATAAGGATGCATAAAAGTCAGTAATATTACCTCTGAGCTTTTTCCACAAGTTTTGCCCGCATCTATGACTGAAGATGAGTTCAGCAGTGAAATATTTAACTTGGAGGGCATATTTATGTCTTTCATGACCTGACTGAACATCTGGGTGCCATCTGCGTGATGTACAAGACATGTACTCTCTTTAGGAGAGTTAATAACAACAACCAAGTCTTCACGGGTAACAATTGAGGTCCCAGTATCAGGATCATTTATTTGCACGATCTTTTTACTGGGCGCTACTGTGAAGGGCAGCTTATCTGCAGGAGGCATCCATGTAGAAGAAACATCCATAAACTCTTTTTCATTCGAAGCTTTCTGATTGCTAATTATATTAAGCTGATCAATTTGTCCAAGGTCACCTTTTCTATTATTATCACTGTTATTCTGGTCATTGCTAGCTTTTACTGAACCAGACTTTCGTCCAGGATCCTCTGCTTTTTTGGAAGTCTTGCTGTCCTTTACGATTTTGTCTTTTTCCTTTTTACCTTCTGCAGATTTTGCTTGTGCCTCTTTTGTACTAATCATGTCTTTCCCCTTTGTTTGATTTGTTATTTTCTCTCCAATTAAAACGGTGGCTTTATTTCCTGAATTCATGCCTGTATGCTCTTTCTGCTCTGGTGAAGGTGAAATATTTTCTTGACTAACAACCTGGGGGTCAACAGTAACACATAACGGAATATGGCATTAGACATAGTAAAATTGCAATAAGCGATCAAGGTGGAAATAGATAAGCATATTCACATTCTCACTCATTTTCGTTGTCATGCTTGCCCATGAGAAATAATCATGCTCAAAAGCCACCCAAGCTCATTCCAAGTAAAAGTTTCAACGAAAGGATGAAAATATAAAAGACATGAAATTTTACGTCATTTGTCTCCAATCTTTTTTAAACGGACAGACAAAAATTAGAAAACAGAGGCATTTATATGTTTTTGGCATCTAGCTTTTCAATGAACCAGTACATCAAAGCAGAAATGGCCTGGAATGACCATAGGAAACTGGTCAGTGTCACGGACTACATAAAGAGAAATCTTTCAGAAATCGTGGAAACAATTGTTGGTGTGGCAGAAATTCTTTCCATTTTGGTAGTGGTCCGTCTCTACCACTAAAGTTTGACACATCAAGAAGTTTGTGGATGGGAAGCAGTTTTGGGGGACACCATTGACAAATTCTGAACAAAAGCCCCTCAAAAATGAAATAGATTTATTTTTCTTGATTGGGATGTCAGCAATGTGGACTTGTTGTCTAATTGTTGCTTTGCATTTTTCTTGGCTTCTAGGAAACATCTGAATCGCTGAGTTATATCCTCTGGCCATTCACGGTGCCATATCTTCCAATATGTCAACCATTTTCCAGTATGTACCACCAACCATGCTTCGCTTTGTGGTAGTTTACAAAATGGACTGCTATTTGGGAAGCCTTCAATCACACGTGCTTAGGAATGCCACTCCTAACTCCTAGCTCTCTCCTTCATTTACCTAATACTGCTAAACAACTAACTCCTAATTACTCTCCTTCAAAGTGCATTTAACATTAACATAATACTCACCTCCCCCTCCTATTATCTCTCCAAAAATCAACATTGAAGAATCAAGATTCATTTCCTCTCTCCTCTCTTCTCTTGAAGGAGGAGCAAAAAACCATTTGAAAAAAGCGTGACTGGAATCGAGGGCGCTCTGTAAATAAAAAAATTTACATTCCCGATTCTTTTTGGTTCGAATTGAGACTGATCGATTCTTTGACGAATCACGATTCCTTAGCCAACGAACCATGATTTACTACTATACATTCTTGGGCATTGCAAATACCGTGGGTTGTTGCACAAGTGTCCATTCCAATTGCTGTTTGTCCAGATGAACTACATCCAGTTTCCTGGCATTCTCGGTTATTGCATGACCTACTTATACTTCAAGTTCCTTGGCATTTTTGGTTGCTGCATATAGCTTGGCCTCTGACGATGTTGCCAAGTTTCTACGGTTGCCAAGTTGTTGTCTTTCCATGGTATTTTTTGGCCATTCAACTTACTTTGGATATCTCACTTGATGATGTTGCCAAGTTTCTACGGTTGCCAAGTTGTTGTCTTTCGATGGTATTTTTTGGCCATTCAACTTACTTTGGATATCTCACTTGTTGGAGTCCTACATGGTGACATTTCTCTATGGCATGCTTGAGCTATTAGAGTGCCTTGACCAAGTTACAGGATCATTCTAGTTCTTTATGTCTCGCATCTATATCAACTAAATGATTTTTTATAGTAGTATTGTTTTGACCATTACATTGGAGATATATTTACAGCATGATCTAGAGTTGATGTACTGTTCTTTTTGGACTTTTGTGTGTTGCTTTTTGGAGTACTTGTTGTGACAACTTATGTGCTCTCCTTCAATATCTCTAGCAATGCATACATTTTCTAATAGTTTTATTTTCACATTTGTTTAGGATTGGCTATTACCACAACTATTGCTTGGGGCCCTTTTAGTATAGTTTTTTAAGCCTAACATTGAGGGCAATTTTTAAAAAAGTTGGGGAGTGTTATGGACTTGTCCCCCTTTAACCCTAATAACTACTTGCCCTAATTAGCATCCCTTGAAGTACTAGGCCAATTACCATTAAAGGAATATCCTCATGGGACACAAGTACCTTAATTTTCCCTAATCTCTAGAAGGTTCCACTAAGGGCCTCTAGATAGTACATATTAGGGCTATCACTTAGTCTTTAGATAGACTACTATATTCCGTCTCATCCAACAAGTATTACTTGGGACTCGTGGGAGATCTCTTGTCTATGACTAGCTATTGCTTGAATGGCTTTAAAGGTTGTTCTTCGTTGCTTTCAAAAGTATGTAATTGAGTTCATAACAACACGTGTGTTAATCTAGAAAAGAAGAGTGTTATTGCTTATAGAAATTTCATCCTTGGAGAGGGGTTTGCTTGTGAAAGGAGTGAAATGAGAGGAGAGAAAATGAGAGTGAAAGTAAATGGCTCCAGGCGAATTAAAAAATAAAATGGGTAACAAAGAAGCTAAGATTAACTATAGTAAAGGATATGAAGCCACCTAAGCATGTGGGGGCAATCGTAGTTAGCCAGACTCATCCAGTCACATGCGATCTAGCTTCAATTTTACATCTTTGCCCAAATGCTATCATTACAAATTCAAATGCAATGGCACAAATATTTTACAAAATATGCAAATTGCTAAGAACACGATTATTTCTTAAAAAAGTTATTTACAAGCCTTGAGTTTTATAAGTCGAGGAGACCTCTTTGTGCTAAAGCATTATGATATCCTCGAGGCCAGATATTTTCAACGTTACAGTGACTTCCAAACGTCATTGGGTTACAAGATTTCCAACTTTCAAGATCCTTCTTTAGGCCATTTTTTTCATGTGTCAGTTGAATGAATCTTGTGAGAAATATCCATTCAGCCATTGAACTCGCAAATTTTGGATTCAACTATGTTGCTTTACAAAGAGAACAAATGGAGTTTGGAAATTATGCATATTCAAAGTTCATGGGTAGTGTGAAGAGATTCCTAGATGAAAAGTTTATTTCATGGGGAGCATACATCTCCCACATGTGTTCAATAGCCAAGATGTTGTCATCAATCGGCTATAGAAATTACAATCTCATTGCAAAGGCAAGCAACAAAAATGCCTCCCTCTTTGATCTGGGGGCCATGGTTACACGAAAAGCAAAATTACGTACAATGTTAGACAAAAGCATTATATCAAAAGGAATAGCATTAATTAGCATCAAAATAAACAATTTATTAGGCAAAAATGGTCTAGAAAGCATTTAAAGATGTTAATTAACCATGACATAATAGCATCCCTAAAAATGAAAATTTCATACTATTGTAGGAATGTCGCTTCCACACAAGCCTACTTCAACAACTTAAGAATGTTTAGAACAAGCATGAATTGCAAAGGAGACCTTCAAAGTTGATAGTCCTTTATTGTTTGTGGTTAGCCAATGTGCCAATCCTGCAGAATCCACTACATAATCACTCACGTTTCCATTTCGAAGTAGAAGCTGCAAAATATGTTTGTGAAAGCACAAGTTAATGAAGATGGGCAACTGATAAAATTTCTTTTCTAGATATGCCACTATGACATCATAGATAGTAAAACACCTTAACACCTTAACCATAGCAAGAAGAGAAATTCTCTCTCTCTCTCTCTCTCTCTCTCTCTCTCTCTCTCTCTCTCATATGGGGAGCAGATGCTTCAGCTGGGCGAGGCTCATGGACTGGCCATTTATAATGTACCTATTTTCCACATGAGCATACTTTAGAGGAGCAGTCCCTCTTTCTTGTCCAGACCATCCACACTGCAACTTCCATTGCCTTTCCATCCCCACGGCCCAAGCACCGAAGACGTAATAGACCCCAGAATCCTTGGTATGACCAGGAGTGCATCCACCTCCATCAGAACCTCATATATGCTCACTCCCATTTTTCCCACATGACCAAAACCATATCTCGTGTCTATCGTAGAACCACCAGAAAAAAGAAAATTGCATACGAGATTGGCCAAGGTAAGAAAATGATGGATCTCCTTTTCAGTTCCTCCTCAGGTTCGTTCTGGAAGAAGTTCCTTCCACGATCACCTCCACCAAGGATTACGGACCTCAGCACGTGGGTCACATATGCCACATCATTGTACACCATCCCAGATACCCCTCCTCTTTCCACCTCCTGTGTCACGGATACTTCTGCCATATTTACTAACGACCTTATAGAGAAGGCCATCACACGACTCCATTCCCATAAAGCCAAAGACATTGATGAGCTAGAAGCTGAACTTCTAAAGTATGCTCCTGACATCCTCTCAGCCTTCCTCTCCATTCTATTCAACCGAGCTGTGACCTCTGATTTTCCATCTCCATGGTCCACAAACCTCATTCACCCTATCCATAAAGGCGGGGACCCGATGAAAGTTGACAACTACCGCACCATTATGATCAGCCACCTCTTCGCCAAAGTTTATATGTTTCTATTACAGTCAGAGATTAGTACAGAGATGGATGCCAGATCACTTTATGCCATTGGACAGGCGGGTTTCAGAGCAGGATATACTACATCGGATCATATCTTTACTTTGAGGTCCATTATTGAGGAGGCTAAGGCCAAGAGGGAACGTGTATACTGTTGCTTTGTAAATTTCTGCAAGGCCTTTGATTCTGTGCCTAGGCATCTATTGATATAGAGACTTCACGATCGGGGCTTTCAGGAGGATACTATACAGGCAGTAGTAGCATTGTACATGCGTGTGGTTGGCAGGGTCCGACTATCAAGAGTTATTTCACCGGTGGTGGTTAGTACTATTGGGGTCAAACAGGGATGTCCACTCTCTCCTACACTTTTTGGTCTTTACATTGACGAGCTGGAGCATGTTATACGGAGTGGAGGGGAGGGATGTACATTGGGCGACCTCATTATTGCTATCCTTCTGTATGCTGATGATGTGGTCTTGCTTTCACGGACGAGAGAGGGTTTGCAACGAAACTAAGATGCTCTTCTTTCTTTCTGCACACGGTGGGGTTTGTCAGTGAATGTGGCCAAGACTAAGGTCATGGTGTTCAACACCTCTAGGTCTTTCATGATGCGGCAGGAGCTTCTATGGGATGGTCATCCACTGGAGGTTGCTGATTCATATACATATCTAGGGGTACTATTCTCGGGGCCCATGTTCAGCATGAGACATGCAGCTATTTCTCGGGTACGAAAGGGCTATGCCTCGCTGGTAGATTTGGAGAGACTTTGCTTCACTTCACACATCAGAGATGCGACTAGTAAGTGCCGACTCTTTGACACTATGGTTGTGCCCTCAGCTATGTATGCCTCCGAGATATGGAGTACTGGCCTGACAACTACTGATTGGACATATATCTCCCGACTCTAGATTCGTTTCCTCTCCAATATGATACGGGCTAAGCCCTCAGTACCACACCAGATTATACTGGCGGAGTTCGCGGTCCCCCCCATTCAGATTGAGGCCTTGTTCCATATTGTGACTTTTATACAGAGGTTGGATGATCTTCAGGACGAGGGTACACACTATGCTGTTGCGGCTCTATCCTCATCCCAGCGCCTACACTCAGAGGGACACCTTTTCTCAAGGTATTCTCAGGCTTGTCGTCTCCTCTCCACATTGGGTATCCAGATCACTGACCTACCTGCGGGCACCTGTCAGTACATAAGAGGCCTCCTCTATAGATCATATCTTCATATCACCTGGCAGGGTCCATTGGGGATCAAGAGTGATTTTTATCGTACACACTTTCTATCTCTTGATCCAACTGGCTGCCCCATACTATCTGGTTACTTGCTGAGGAGTATATCACACAGATTACGGATAGAGATGGGTCAGTTTTCGGTTTCTTCACATCAACTGGCCATTGAGACTGCCAGATACAGTGGCACCCCACGGCTTTGTAACATGTGTTCTATGCATGAGATTGAGGACGAATCACATTTCCTCTTCAGATGTCCAGCCTACTATGAGATCCGGGGGAGGTACTACTGCTTATTCAGAGAGCGACCAGTGACACTTTCTATCTTGACATCCTATGAGGACCCCAGATGTGTAGCACTGATGATCCGGGAGATGTCAGACTTGAGGAGGAGGAGACTAGATACTGATACACACTCCTTGGTACAGTTGAGCATCAGTGAGTGCATATCCCGTCGGAGACAGAGATCTGACGATTCAGATGGAGAGGCCGAGATTCTAGATTCTTCCATGCATCGACAGCAGCGACCATGTCGACGGCCAGAGAGACAATCAGCCATTACGCCCCAGCCCAGATGGACACGACAGCAGCGACGACACTGACAGCCTGCCCGACGGCAGCAGTCCATGGCACACCCAGTGACACCTTCACATCATACCATTCACCACTTCTTCCAAGCTGATAGGCATCATGATATTCGATTCTAGGCTGCCGGACCCTGATTGGTGGGCCAGCAATCTTTAGGCTTTAGGCACTATATTCGCAATTATTGTTTCATAGATGATTGAGCTTTAAGCTCCTATGTGCACACTTGACATGTACCTTTTCTGAGTCCTATGTACCTTAGGGTATTCAAGGACATTAATAAAATCTTTCTTTCTTTCTTTCTCTCTCTCTCTCATCACGTTCCATAAAACAACTTGGATATGATGGCGAGTGTTGTTTCCACCACCTACTCCCCATCCATGCACATACACATAAGCCACACCTTTTACATCCTGCTCTCCGTCGCAAAAAGCAGGCCTACAAAGAGTGTGAACAGAAGCGACTTGTTGATCTTCTTTTAGCTCTTCCACAAGTTTTTGGGCATGAGTTCATCCCTCATGCCCTTCTCTCCCTCTTGGAGGACCTGCTTACGTGAACTAATTACGCTATCACACTATAGACCATACCCAATGACACACTGATCACCAATTCACCGCATCCTTCAAAGTTCACCTTCTTCACCTTTCATATGGTCCATTCGACCATAAAAATATTAAAGACCACCCACCGTGCTAGGGACATCAAGGACCTTGGGTTTGAGCTATTGACCCATGCTGCAGTCCCAGTTTCACCTATCTTGGTCACATTACTCAACTATGTTGTTGTCTCTGGCTTCCTTTTAACGTGGAGTAACAACATCATCCATTCATCAAAAAGGGTCCCCATTAATCCAGGTGACTACCATACTATCATGATTGGATGTGTCATAGCTAAGTTGTATGGCATGATTCTAGAATCAGTTGTGAGCATCGAATTTGAGATGAGGAGACTACATGGATTGGGCATTCAAGGCTCATTACTCTACTATGGATCACATCCCCTTTGTAATCGGGTCCTGTGAGAAAAAAAAATTTCCAGGGAAATTCGATTCAAAGATTCGAATCGGCCAAATCGAATTTGAATCAAAATTGCGATTCGATCAGCATCGAATCGTAATTCAGTGAAACTATAGGATCATAAAAGTCATCATAATACATAGATTCCAATTACATCCTTCTTCTCTAGGAGAAGATCGCGAACAAATCCAGAGCTACATGATGATGACAATGATCACACTCCTACAAAGGACTAACAGAGAGATAAAAAATGATACTCCACTCAACATCTTATGGTAGTCACGCCACCGTGGAAGAGTTGTACAGAAGACCAACAAGGCATCTCCCTTCCTACTCTTCAAAGGCATGTTTATTACGGTGAAGTAAGAGGTTATAGAGAAGGAGGATAGAGTGCAGGAGATGGTGGGAGTGTATGCGTGCATGTGTGACAAGGTGAAGATGGGAGTAGTACTCATCATACAAATCTAGGCCTAGTGGATTTGTTTTTGTTAAGTGGGGTTTAGAAGGAAAGGCTATTGTAGCAGCAGACTGGAGTGTTGTAGTAAGGAAGAAAGCTTGCTCTTCTAGTGAACTGTGATGTGGGAAAATGTGAATCAGTGGGATGAGCTAGTGTTGGTAAACTAGTGCAAACAAGAGGTCAAACATGTATTGGGTGCATGGTGATGGGAGTGAAAATTGATGAGAGGGTGAGATGGTACCAAGATTGAAAGAAAGGAAGGAGTGGTCAAAGAGAGTGGTAGGAGAGATATGGAAGTCATGTATGAGTGCGATGGAGGATGGTGATCAAGTGAGATAATCAATGAAATTTGATGACTGTTTCCCAAGAAAGAGCTTTTTGCTTTCGATTTGGTCTTCTAGTTCTTTGAATTTGTTTGACAATTTCAATGTAGCAAGGATAGGCTGGGCTTTGAGTTCTTGTTTTACTATACCCACCTTGTTGTTAACCTCTTTGAGAGAGGACATTTTGATTTTAACCATGTGCAGTTTTTCCGTGGTTGCTTGGAAGTCCTGTAGTACACTCAAACTAGATGCAACATAAGATTTAACTGCTTATGTGGGAGTGAGTTACGAATAGAGCCACAACTGATCTAGAGCTAAGCTATGAAAGCATCACATAAGCAAGACTTAACCCTAGAAAGCAGGAAAGAGAGAGATTAAGGAGGCTAAAGAGAGAAATCAATATCATCAGCTGAATGACAAATGACACAATTTCCCTACTTATAGCCAAGAGGAAGCCCTAAAAGGAAGCTTCCAGTGGCTAGGGCCCAACTGGGAGAGATAATAGTGCGCCCTCCAAGAAGGCCCCCACTCTCCAGTAATATGTCCAAATGGCCTAATAATGAATAATAAGGCCAAAGGCCAACCATATAATCTGAATGTCACTAATAAATTAAAAAAGGGCCCAAGGGCTGCTTATGCATAAAGTAAAGTAACTGTAAATGTAAATGGACGTGGCGAATGTAATGAGCCGAGTCCATAACTCTCCCCGACACAAAAAAAGACCCAACTGCCGAAAAGATAACCGAATCAAGTAGCAGCAAGCCCTGGTGCATCAACAGCTAGAGGAACATCTGATGTAGAGGAATCAACAAGTGCAGCAAGAGCACGAGCCTGATCCGCAAGTAATGGTGTATGATAAAAAACATCAATAGGCTCCCATGTGGCCTCCTCAATAGGACGACCATCCCACTGGACCAAACACTGAATCTGCCGGCGGCGTCGACTATGGTATAGACGGACCTGTAATATAGCAGCAGGTAAAAATGGAAATAACTCTGGAGCAGTAGGAAACTCAGCATCACAAGGAGGCGTCATCTGCAATAGCAGCACGTAATAAACTGACATGGAATACATCACAGGCGCGTGTGGAAGCAGGAAGCTGTAAGCGATATGTAACTGGACTAAGAACCTCCACAATGCGATAAGGCCCATAATAACGTGGTGCAAGCTTCTCAGTAGAAGCATGGCCCTGGACAAAATGATGACGTGCAAACCGTAAGCGTAGATAAACCATATCTTTTGATCAAACTGTGGTAAACACAACGGCAGCATCAACAACAGCACGACGAAGAGTATCAAACGATGTCTGACAATCAGGAGTCCAAAGAAAAGTATTAGAATTCTTCAAAAGTGCATGAAGAGGAGCTGCGATAGTGGCAAAATGAGGAACTGGACGACGAAGGTGAGTGGCTAACCCAAGAAACATACGAACATGATGAATATCAGTAGGTATAGGCCAATCCTGGATGGCCTGAACCTTATGAGGGTCCAGACGAATGTGACCATTACAAATAAGAAAACCAAGAAACTCGATCTCAGAAACAGCAAAAGAACATTTAGACAACTTAGCAAATAACTGGTGGTGTACAAGTGACTGAAAACCGAGGAAAGATGGGCAACATGCTCAGCAAGAGACTGACTAAAAATAAGAATATCATCAAAATAAACCAAGACACAATGACCAAGAAGCGGACGCAAGACGTTATTCATCACATTCTGGAACATAGGAGGGCCATTAGTAACACCAAAAGGAAGCACACGAAATTCATATAAACCAAGATGAGTACGGAAAGTAGTCTTATGTTCGTCAGAAGGGTGCATCCCGATTTGGTAATGTCCAGAATGAAGGTCTATCTTGGAAAAGATTTTAGAGGTACAGAGCTGGTCAAAGAGGTCATCCATGTGTGGAATAGGGTACTGATTACGAATAGTCAACTTATTTAAAGCACGGTAATCAATACAAAGGCGTTTGGTACCATCTTTCTTATTAATAAGGAGAACAGGAGCACCAAAAGGGCTGTGACTAGGAACAATGAGACCCTGATCTAACAAGGCAGTAATATGGAGCTCAAGCTCATCACGCTCAGATCGAGACATACGATAAGGGGGACGGGAAGGAGGAGCAGAACCAGGACGCAAGTCAAAATGATGGTTCACGTCACGTAATGGTGGTAGCGTCGTAGGTTCTGAAAAGACAAAAGCATACTGATGTAATAAGTTAGAAATCAAATGAGGAACAGCTGCTGGTGTAGAAACTGGAGGAACTGGTACTGCCCGCTGAACACATAATAAGGCAGCACAATGAGCCTTCGGCAGGCTACGAATAAACTGCTTCCCAGTAATCAACTGGAAGTCTCCCTGAGAATCAATGCCAACAAGTGAGTGTGTAACTGCATCATGTACAAATGTCAATGTCTGCTGTGTCAAGTCCAGTGTAACGGCTCCAAGAGATGCAAACCAATCAGCACCAAGGATAAGATCATAACGCTCCATAGGGATAATGTAAAGATCTGCCTGTCCAGAGAAATCTCCAATGCGGTATGGTAAACGCTGAAACATCTGAGAACTAGGAAAAGAATGAGAACTGGCAACCTCAACTGTGAGAGGCTGGGAAGCAGGAACAGGTGAAGCACGGATCCGACTAGTGATATAACTGCTAATAAAAGAATGAGTGCTACCAGTATCAACTAAAGCAATATACTCACGACCTGTAATATGCACACGTAACCGAATGGAGCGAGGACCAGGACGCCCTGTCCAAGTAGCATAGGCAAGCTGAGGATGGCAAGTAGCAAGAAGTAAATTAGTGGAAGGCTCAGAGGATAGGTCAGGCTCATCAGAAATATGAATGTAGATATCGGAATCATTTGGAGTGGTGCCCTCATGGTAAAAAACAGCAGTAGTAGTAGGGAGAGGCTGGCGGCAATCACTGGCAAGATGGTCAGGACTCTTACAACGAAAGCAAAGACGCTTCTGCTGAAGATCAATGAACTCTGCAGACGTGTAACGTCGGACAAAAGCAGGTCGAGGAGTCGGAGGACGAGGAGGCGAAGGGGCAATGGAGAGAGCTGGAACAGAAGGGGCCGGTGTAGGGGTGAACGTAGTGGGAAAAGATGAAGCAGAGGGATGGGGTCGGGAGAAGCGGGAAGGAAGGGTGTCAGAGTACTTATGCTGTAAAGTACTGGCAAGAGACATCACCTCAACAAGTGTGGTAGGACGGAAGGAAGAAACATCATAACGTAAAGCACCACGAAGCCCAGCAATGTAACGAGAAATAAGCTCAGTGGGCTGTAGATTTGTGAAAAGATAAGAAAGCTCCATAAACTAATCTGTATAAGAAGCAAGATCACTGGTCTGAGTGAGACTACGGAATGTATCACGTTGGCAGTCAAGCCACTGAGGATCAATCGTAGCATGGCTGAGGTCACGGCGAAAAGTATGCCATACATGGAGCCCTTCCCGATCAGGATCAACTCTATAAACTCGCCACCACGTGCCGGCACGTCCATCTAAATGTAAAGCAGCCAACTGGATCTTATGAGGATCAGTCTTAGGGTAAATCTGAAAATATGTGTTCCCGTCGGAGGAACCGGAATAAGTAGCAAGCTGTACCCTATCACGAAAGTCTCGAGCAAAGTGTGGCTCAGGAAGGGGGGGACGAGGAAAGAAACCAGGAGGTGGATTAGATGGAATGAACGGTCCACCACCAGGCTGACTAGCAGAGGAAGATGGAAATTCACATGGAGGGGGAGTCCCAAATGTAGGAAAAACAGGAGCTTTACCAGGACCATGAGGCTATAAAGAATCAATCTGTGTCTGCATAGTAGCAAAGCCGGTCATAACTGAATCGAAGCGAAGAACGAGGCCAGAAAGGGTCTCATCCATGCGACGAAACTGATCGGATAAGGTTTTTTGAGTAGTCTCACTCGGGGTAGGTGAATGTGCCATAATGATAGTGGAAGGAATAGACGAAAACTTGAGGGAGCGGACTCTTGTCATCACCCCAAATTAGCCTATTACAACCAATATTATCACAACTGAAAAAGAAAAAAGGCAGCAATGAACAATGGAGAAGCTGTAAAAATGCGCTGGACAGCCAGGGATAAAATGTGAATTTGAAAGATTAAACGGAGTCAGAATTCCTGAAATTGTGGTGGAGAATGAGAGCGCGACAGCCTTTTGATAAGTTGTAATAGATGGTTGGAATTGGAGAAAAAAAAAATAGCAAAAGTGACAAGTTGGGAGTGTTGAGGCAGCGATTTATAGGTTGAAGAATTTTAGTTGTTTGGAATAGCAAATGATGTCGGAATTGGGTAGTTTTTGGATGAGGATGGGCGCTGGACAGTCAGGGAACTAACTGTGGAAGATGGCTGCAAACTGGAAAAATATCAGACGAAAGTGACAGGTCGGAAGGCAGGGACAGCGATGGAAAGGAAGAGGAGGAGCACTGGGCAGCATAGAAAAGAGGGGACAAAACAGGGGGAACGTTGGGCAGGAAGGAGTGGAAGGAGCAGCGATGGAACAGGGCTGTCAAAACGGCAATGGAGCTGTAGGAACAGCGATGGAGGAGCAAGGCAAGGCAGGAAAGAAAAAATTCCAGATTGTGCTCAGAAAAGTGCTCTGATACCAAGTTACGAATAGAGCCACAGCTGATCTAGAGCTAAGTTGGGAGTGTTGAGGCAGCGATTTACAGGTTGAAGAATTTTAGCTGTTTGGAATAGCAAATGATGTCGGAATTGGGTAGTTTTTGGATGAGGATGGGCGAACTAACTGTGGAAGATGGCTGCAAACTGGAAAAATATCAGACGAAAGTGA